>CAJVRN010000015.1:9400000-9455000 GCA_911728415.1 Lagocephalus sceleratus
ACACTTCTCACCTCACCTGGCTCGTCAGATACCTGACACTCGTTTTGATCGGTGGCTCCACCTCTCAATCCATCACCTCTGCAACCTTTCCCCATTTTTCAACATAGCTTTATTAATTTTGAAGGTAAGGATCACTTTGCCCACAGGACAGTCTGCATCTTTCTCCATTACTCATATTAACTTCCTCTCAAACGGTCTGATTCAAGGTTACTGGTTGGGTTTCATATTGCATGAGCAGCTTCTACAAACAGGGTGAAACCAGGACATGAAAATGAGACAAACTGAGAAAAGAATATGCCAAGAATTTTGTTTTTCTTAAATCAATCTTCATTTGATTAATTAATGATACCAACATTTTGAAATCACTGCAGCCATCATCCACATGCAGCGGCCATTTAAAGGACAGGATGAGAGGGGGACGGGAGGCATAAACAGGGTGGAAAGTGTAGCGTGATTTCCACCCGGGGTGACGGTATCGCTGCCCTGTTTCACTGGGTTAATGGGGGCTGTCATAAAGCTGCGCAGCACAGGTGGCCACCAGGTCATACACAAACACCGGCCCCGCACGGGCCACACACCCTCGTCTATAAACACACGCACGCACAAGCAGACATGTGGTCAGGGGGAAATATGGATCCTAATGGTTGTGTCCCATCGTTAAAAGGGCTTGGAGCTGATTTATCCACCGTAAAACATCTCGTGCACCTGCCATGAGGAGGAGAAGGGAGCAGCACTGAACCTGAGGACACAGATTAGATTCCTAATCCCTGCTGGAAACAATTACGTAGAAGGTATGCTGATGCCATTCATGCAGATTTAAGGCACAAAATTACAAAATAATAATCGTGATGCTTAGTGACACTTACCATCAGTGATTTAAGAGATGTCTGATGCGGTCATGATCTGACAAAACTATGCAGGGGTTAAAAAAATAGCTCTCAGACCACTAAATTGCTAATGTTCCTGTATTTCAGGACCCACAACCATAAACTAAATTTCCAGCTTTTTAAATAGTGTATTTTTGCAATAAACTGGTCTTCTGACCATTTGTGAGCACACATACCTGAGGCAGATGTTAGCCAGCCTCTCTATTTCTGTCTCCATGTGCTCCTGTAGCTCTCCAGGTCTGAGCAGCACCTGGCAGATGGGGCAGATGGGAGCCTGGCTGTCATACAGAGATATCTTCTTTTTACCTGCACAAAAAAAGAACAGAGACAGGTGAGAACACCAGCATGTGTACGGGACAAGGAGGAACCTGGAAAACAATCAATCAATCAATTTCCATGTCCTACATTACTCTATTAATCCTAACTCAATATGACTTGCGGACAACAAATTTTAAAATGTGAAATTGTTTCAATGTTGTGTGTTCCAGGGAAACACACAGGCGCAGGTGAATTGTAATTCTGCTTTGCACACAGGCAAAAAGGGCAATAGAGTGCCGTACAGTCTCCATTGTGTCCTTTAGGTCAAAGCAGATTTAAGGAAGAGTCAGCCATGGATGAGATAACGCTGTATGGAGTGTGCCAACAACACTAGCTCACTTCATTGTCCTTGATCAGCAGGGCACGGGGCGGGGTCCACCTGTTTGTGTCTCTGTGTGTGCAGGTGTGTGCTTTATATTATTGGTTTTGATTTTATTTTTTGAAGCCGATTTATTTCATCTTGGGGGATATTTCCTTATTTCCTTTCTTGATTCAATGAACTGGCTCTTGCTGTTTGCTGCAGCACACAGCTCCACCTCAGCCAGGATGTCCCATTTAGACTGCTGCCACCACAGCAACCAGGAGAAGGGTAAAGCCACGAACACAAAAAGCTCAATGTATGTTCCTGTGACACGCACACACACACACACACACACACACACACACACACACACACACACACACACACACACACAGAGCTCTTTTTAGAGCGTGTGTGTGCATACCTGCCTCCTCATTCTCAACTCTTGCTCAACACAGCCACCGCAGTAGACGTGTTAAGTGCCTTTGAAAAATAGGTAATCAATGATTCCCTCTTTTCTTTCTCTCTTCCTCTTTTTCCGTCTCAACACCTCCACTTTTCTCCATTATTTGTCTCATTTCTTTCCCCTTTCCTTCATTTCCCATCTGATCATTTCAAAGTTTTCCCTGTTTTTCTACATCTCTTTTTCCTCCACCTCACTCCTTTCAGTGTATTTCAATTTCTTGCTGAGCTCCTCCATCTCTCTTTCCCTGCAGCCCTGTCTCCCATTTATTGCTTTGACAAGATAATTTGAGTCATGCTGATCCCGCCACTATTCACAAGAGTAGACAAAGAAAGATCCAATCCCCATCTGAATCTGATGGGGCTCTTTCTATTCTGCAGACACACACCCAGGATAGAGACACACACACACACACACACACACAGTGCTGCACATCAGCGTGGGAGATTCATTATTTCAAGGCTTTGTGATGTTAAAAAATGTATGTTTTTATAAAATTGACTATTAGAATTTTGATATGCAGCATTTTCCCTGACAGTGTTCTTTATGGTTGCTCTGGCTGTTTGAAGGACTCTTTAAGTGTGAAAGCATTTGAAAGGAGAATATAGAACAGTTTTTTGATTTATAATTTTATGAGTTGAATTCTGCCGTCCTAATGAGAGTGAAAAAAAGCGGAAGAAAAAGAAGAAGAAAAAAGGGCTGGAGGGGCGGGGGTGCCACATGCAGGGTTGTCAGTGCCTTAAAGATGATTAATGTTGGGGTAACACACCTACACATGTCCTACTGAGGACACACACACACACACACACACACACACACACACACACACACACACACACACACACACACACACACCCTGCGGCATGACAAGGGTGCGTTTAATCTCAAGGAGCAGAGGGAAGGTATCAGATCCACAGGAGAGGAGGGGGGCAATAACAAGGAAATAGGCCTGACAGGACTTTTTAGAGCTGAGATTCTTCAGTGAAACGCTGGCTGACGGCACCAACAAGGGATGGATAGATAGACGAGAGGAGAGAGCAGTTGTGTATCTCTCTGACAGCTATGATGGAGTGTAACGCTGACCCTCCCCACACCACACACCCCTCCACATGTACCAAGATAGCTTGTCTCACCTCTCTTTTCCTCTATCTCTCTGAGGCTTCCTCTCTCTTCACAATCCCTGTCCCGGCCCTTTTCTTCTCATCTCTTTTTGTTAAACTAGTTGCTTTGATTTTTAAGACTAAATTTTAATTGCTCTTTCATTTTTTGTCATAGAGCATGTGCCATCTGTCTGCCAGGATACATATCAATGACTTTATCACCTGATCTGATTTACTTTTGAGCAACAATAATACAGAACTGTTCATGTTGATGAGCCAAACACAATCCAGGAAGTTCCTTTTACATATTCCTAATTTGCAGTTCTTCCTGGGAATACATGTCTTTCCTGTATGATGTTTTATATTTTGGTGAATTTTGAGGTCAAAGGCAGCAAATTTAAAAGTATATTTTTTTATTTTCCATTTAGCAAGAAAAAATGTTGAATGTGCTTTAATTTATTTTCAGCTTTTTTTTGTTCTGTGACCCCATAAAAGCTGTATACACTTTGTCTTTTTTTTTTTTTTTTTAGCCAAAAGCTGATGCAAAATAATCAGATGTCACTCACTGTGAAACCAGTTTAATCCCTTTTAACACTTGAAGCAGCATCCTTCCTTATCCACCCTTATCGTCTCTTTATTTCTGTACTTTTTCCCTCTGCTGCACACACACACGTCCACCTTCTCTCACTCTTTCTCTCCCGTGTTGCTTTGGTCCAGATGAAGTGGGAATCAATAGATGCTAGATAGTGCAGGCTCCCAGTCATGGACTACAATGAGCCGAGGTAAAAGGCCACCTCCAGAGAGGACAGGGATTGTCAGCTCAATACTCTCTCTCAATGGGAGCAGAGATAAAAAACCATTTGGGGCGTCCTCATGGCTCACTGGGCTAAGAGGCAAACCATGTACTCACAACACTGTGGGCCCAAATCACATTTAATGACCTGTATTGTGTGTCATCTCTGTGCCTTTATCTGAGCCTTCATTTCTCTCAGGAAACAGAAGATTTTGTGTTCCATCCCCAACAAGAATATATGATACAGCTATTAGCAATTTCACTAATTCCTTGTCTGGACAAAGAAACAAGAAGAAACGTCTGACCTGTAATGAACCTGAACATTTCTCTGGTTGAATTCACTTGTAAATTATATACACCCAATCAACTAATGAGCGCAGTGCATGTAAACTGGATTTAAGCACCACAATAAGAGTCAGAAACGAAGAGAGCCGGATTTATGAGTTGGCACAAGTGTGGTACATTGGCAGGGAGACACAACATGCAAAAAAACACACAAGCGTTTCCCAAATGGAATTACATTATTGTGTATCTGTACGTTGCATGTGTTTCTGTCCTTGAACAACTGTCGTCTCCTGGTGCGCACGCACGCACACACACACACACACACACACACACACACACACACACACACACACACACACACACACACACACTCTTCAATCTCTCCCCATTGTTGTTCCCCCTAAATGAGGTTTCTGACATGCATCAAGTGTTTATGCCTGCTGCCCCTCTTTTCTCGTCTTCGCCTCCTTCTCTTCGCCCCTCCCTCCGACTTTCGCCCAGCCGGTTAGCTGTAACACCCGCCAACATCGGTAAACAAGGAAATCTCTCAGCCGCGGCCCGGCGTGTAACCGCATTACCGCGCCCGATAACCTCTTCAAATAATGTGCGATAAGGGAAATTTGATTTGATTCACGGAAAGGGAAAGGGGGCCACTTCTGCTCACCCTCAATCTCCCTCTTTTCTTTATTTTTTCTCCTCCCTCCCCCCTCCCCCCCACACTGTCTCCTCTTCTGCTTTTTGCTTAGTTTAGCCCTCGGGTATCAGACACCCCCCCATATCCCCTTCCCCCAGAATGACACTGCCTTGCATCCACAATCAAATAAATCCCGCTGAAATGTCAGCCCTCATTTCGACTTTCTCCTCTTTTCTCCTCGTCCGACACAAGGTGAGGTGAGAGGCCCCACTAAAGCCATCATCTCCATTATGGCAAATATGAGCCCTAAAGCCCAAAACCAGGGGCGGTGTTAACGCAAATGGATATGCGTGTGTGTGTATGCGCGTTTGTGTGTGTGTGTGTGTGTGTATGTGTGTGTGTGTGTGTGAGAGAGAGAGAGAGGCGATATGGTTTTATCTTAAGTGAGCTGTGATCTAAGCAGGCAAGACACCAGGCTGATCGCCGGCTCTGTGTCAGTGCCTCTGTGTGCAAAACAGATGAGGCTGTGTGGCTCATTCAGAGGACATTTGATGAAATGGAACGGGGGTCAGCTCCAGTGTGCCATCCGGGCTGCGTTCTGCTACTCTGTGCATGTGTGTCTTTCCCTGTCAGACCGCGCGTGTGTGTGTGCATGTGTGCGTGTGTGTTTGTGCATTCTCGCCGGCTGACAATGATGCATGGTGCTTTTAAATAGCACTCCTCCACGCCCTGCTCAAAACTCATCACCAGCCTCTTTCACCATCCCTCCCATCCTCCCTCCGCGTGCTCCCTGGGGTTGTCACTTTTGGAAAAGCAAATGAAATGTCGGCACGGTGAGGAGCAGGGATGAAGATGTAGCCAGATAGAAGGATAGAGGGGAGAAAGGTATCTGTAACCACAGCATATGCGTGGGTGCCGCGTGTGTGTTTGCTCTCAGGAGTTTTAAATCTGTGTCTATGAGTAACAAAACAAGGGAACTGAGGCTCCAATGTAAATCTAAGAAAAAGAAAAGTAGAATATAATTTTTTTTCTCCTGCTTGCATCTTTTTTTAAGTTCCTCTTTGTGGAATTAATATTTATGAAATTAATTTTAAATAAATTCACAGATGTTTTAGCAATGACATTTTTCTGTACACAATATATATTTTCTCTGTAAAACAAAAGTAGAAGAAGAAGATATTGGTGCCATTAATGATCAGTTGCTGGTTCTGAACATATGCTGATAAATAATGACCTGATCCCACTGTGTGTGTGTGTGTGTGTGTGTGTGTGTGTGTGTGTGTGTGTGTGTGTGTGTGTGTGTGTGTGTGTGTGTGTGTGTCAGCATCTGTAATGTGGGCTTTACCCTTGGGACCCTGCAGGGGTGTGTGTGTGTGTGTGTGTGTATCTAAAAGGCAACAGTGTGATCTCTGACTACTGACAGCTGCTTATTTAATCAATCACCTTGTCAGACTGTGAGAGCAGGGAGGGAGACAGAACTAAATTAATGGAGCATTAACCAAGCACTGACCCGCAGAGCACACGAGCAACTAGCCGCTATAGGCTAAATGTCCATTCAAGACCCTACACACACACACACACACACACACACACACACACACACACACACACACACACACCTTACTGTATCACAGATTCCTAACGGCAGACTTGGGATTCAGCTGTGTAACAAAGAGAACGGTAGAGAGGTGTCACCCTTGACCTGTGCATTTAAGTTCAGGTCTGTCTGATGATTAGTTGTCAAAATACACAAATACACACCGCTGCCTTGTGTGACCCCCTCCTCCCTGTTGAATGTTCCGTTTCTCTTGTGAAATGAGCAGAGGTGTGGCAGTGAGGCCAGCTGGCTCATTTCCATCCCAAAGGGGGCCTCATCTCTGCAGGACCGTGCTCCATCAGTGGGTGAGGAGATACATCAGCAAGTTTTGAAAGAGGCTGCCTGAGTCAGCCCCTGAACACCCACACACACACACACACTCACACTCACACAGCCACATCCTCTACATCATCCTCTACTGGTTATCTCCCTCTTTATCTCCCTTGTGTGACGCTTCATTCTTCTTTTTACTGTCCTTATTCCCTTACTCCCATTCAGCTCTCTCACCTTCTTGCTCCCCTCTCATTATCACTCTCCCTGCTGCTTTCATATGGTCGAGCAGCTGAATTAATTACCAAAGCCAATTAACGCTAGATTGGCTGATGTTTTAACTAATTAGCTTTAATGAGGGTGCCATGGCTGCCTGCACTGTGTTAATTGAATCCTAACAGGAGGAGGAGGCTGCCTGTGGAGGTGAAATGAGAGGGATGGATTGATGGATAAATGGATGGATAGATGGGGACATGTGCACACACACACCTGTGTTACTGATAATATTTGGAGCACATCGCAGGAACACCCACCCAGTTGTTCCTACTGGTTTATCATTGACATTTTTGGCCTGAAAAAGACACTGTGTGTCTCCAAGACACTCAAAAACACTCAGAAACATTTTTAAAATGGGGTTTTAGTAAAAGCAGTTACAAACACATGTGTATTGTGACATGTGTGTAATGATATACACAACATAAATCATTTCAGAATTTTGGAATTTTCTCTCAGTAGTAATAATAAAATGTAACATCTCTATCTGTATATAATATTTTCCTAAACAGAACAACGTTAAATAGTTGCACTGGAATTATTAAAGTAAATTGAAATAAAAGACAGTAGGTCTCATTTTTAGTTTTTAGATGCAATATATCATTATATCCAATCGAGCCAAAGTAATGTAACTATCAAAAAGCTGCAGAGCACATTAGATAAACTTATCATATTATCCATGTCTTTTCCTGTCCTGCTGATCTAATGAACATGTGGCAGATTGTCTCGGGAGGCCATAAAAATCTGCATGGTCGTGTAAAAGGCTTAATGATTTTAAAGTTACAGGAGAAAAGAGCCTGCAGTGTGTCTCATCCATCAAGTCTAGCACCGGCTCCTTGGCCAAATGGCCCTGCCACCTCACCTAGCTCTTAGCAGCTTCATGCCAAGCACACCCTCCCCTCTGGTCTCTGGATAGCTCCTTTTCCCACTCTTTGGATAAGGAAAAAACACTTTTTTTTCTTGTCTGCTGACTCATGTTTTTTTTCTTTGCATTGCCATTTAAAAAAAAAAATTCTCTCAATCTCAATCTCAATCTCTCAAGAAGCTTGAAATGTGAGTGTATTATATCACCTCCACACCCCCTGTAGACTCCTTAACTGCTACCTACTTCAGCACCCCCACTTTGCAATAAGGTTCTTCTTACACATGTTAACCCTTTGACCTGTTGTTGCAAACTGTAATCAATAGCACAACTCCCCTCTGCTTCTCTTACACACTTAAGATATCGGTGCAGTGCATGATCCTGGTTCAAGGTTACAGTGAGACAGAGCGAACAAATCAAGGACGAAGATGGAATGATTCCTTTCCTGGTTTTTCAACTCTGAGCCAATGAATGACCATCATTATCATCATCATCATCTACTGTTTTTTGTGATGTGCCACATCATTAACGTATGGATTTTCAAACAGCTTTAATCCCACGTGAATGTCTTATACCAACATCTTCGACAGCATGACTCGTGCAAAAGATCTAACACAGAATATTTTTTTATTGATATCACTATTATCATACCTATAACATCAGAACTGAGGGATTCGATGTATTTTGTATTTGAGCTTTATGGTTCTTTCTTTATTTAAGCTTCTTGTAAATTTCTTTCTCACTTTAACAATGCACATGACAAACGTGCTGCTGACGGCTTACAATGGAACGTTTAGATTTACGGTTTGTATTCGTGACACTGATGCCATACAGACACAATAATAAGTTTGAACAAACTGATATGCATTTGCGCTGATAATCGTTGCCCAATGGAAATCAGATAAATAGATGGAATTGAACAGTCTGTCAAAAAGGCCCTTTAAATGCTGAAGCTATATGAGCCCTTTGTAAATCAAATGCTGTTGCAGGTGTATGTCTGTGTGTATGTGTGTGTGTGTCTGTGTGTGTGTGTGTGTGTGTGTGTGTGTGTGTGTGTGTGTGTGCTTGACTTGTGTGTGAGAGGAATCTATTTCCTTCCGCTGAATCCCTGGCTCTAAATGATGGATTGATATCTCTCTTGCTGTGGATTATATGTGCATATGTGTGTGTCAGTGGCCCTCTCAGCCTCTCCTCTCAGACTCTTATCAGCTCTTGTCACAAACTGAGGATAGGGGATAATCCTTCATACAAGGGGAGAAGTCTGGCCTTCCATCTATCTCACTGTCTGCTGTATTGCCCCTCTCACCAATGTGCCACCAGAATAGAAATCAAATGGACACAAAGCAAACTTCCGGCATCTCGGTAATCTCTGTCAGCAGAACATTCAATAGATGGTGAATTTGACGGATGAAGCTTGGCTCCAACAGTTTAGTCAAACTCTCCCAACAATACTTCATTTTCAAATTTAAAATAAATAAAAATATTCATTTGATGCTGAATGAATGGTCATGGTAATGGTAAACATACAACTGCCATGTTTGTCTGCTCAGAAGATCCAGTCGTAGCTGAGGACATGGCCTTAGTCATGTTCCATCAGCAGTAATTATCTGCCCTGACAATAAACACTTAAGTTGTGAGAGTACTGATGGGAATTCTGTGTTTCCTTTGGCTGTCAGCTGACCTCACTGGAATAATAATAATAAAAAAACCACAGGAGCTTTAGGAAAATGACTCCAACTGAGAAAATGAAAAGGTTCTGAAGTTGGTGGTCATGGCTACATGGCTCTTGGGTTGTGTGTTGTGGTCTGGGTTTACGCTGCGTGCTCATGACGGCGGGAACTGCAGGTCACTTCACTCTTCCCGGAATCAGAGTGCTCCCTGGCACCGCGCTGAACCACACCATGGGACTGCTCGTGAAAACTTTCACAAGGACTTCATAATGTCAGAGAAAGCTTTAAACACCACTCACATAATTTCATTTATTTGGACTATTTTGTCCTAAAATAAAACAAGAGGAAAAGATTAGGACAAATTGTTTGCCACAGTGACGTACTCCTCTTAAAAAATAGGTCGATATCAGGTGGAAAATAATGCAGGTTTAACTTGGTGTAATCTAAAATAAACTATGTATTATCACCCTGTAATATGATAAAAAAAATATACGGACAAAACATATTTGTGTAGAGGTGTTAAGGCTCGGTGGCGGCGGAAAAAGATGTCTATCAGCTGGAATGAGGTGTTGTACAGGTCACACCTGAGGCTGTGTGTGTGTGTTTCGAAGTGTGTGTTTGTGTGTGGGTGTGTGCGTGTGTGTAACTCTGTAGGACTATCATCTCTTCGTCCAATAGAGGGGGATGTTTCTCTACTCTTTGCTGATGAGCGAAACTAGTCAGACAGGCCCATAAAATATCTGGCATTTGTTTTAATTTTCAAATATCAACTTTTCAAAAATCAAATCCTAAAAATGCACGAACATATACTGATGTGTGCACACACACGCACACGCATACAAGTGTGGGGGGTGAAATTTTCACTTTTTTTCAAATCAAAAACACATTCTGCACATTAATTGCGCATTAATTGGTGTGTATTAGAATACAGCAAACATGTTAACAAATGTACTCGGTATTAATATTAAATGCCTTAAAAATTGAATGCAATACAGAAAAAAACAAAAATGAAAAACAATTCACAAGTGTATAAAGATCAATATGATAGAATTCAGAGTAGTCCAGACCCAATATTAGAGCAGTAATGCAGCCTTAAATATAGTACCTCACCTGGGATGTGTCTCACATCATTAAGTCACACTAATGTTTTGGAAGCATTTTAATATCTCAGTCCTACATCTTAGACACACACACACAGACATGCACACACACACACACACAGGTTTCTTTCTGCAACTCAGATCAATATAAAATTAAAGCGACTGAGATGGTTTCTGTTTGAAAATGAACCTTTTTCTTCTTTTTGCCTTCTCTCCTATTACTTTCCCTTCTTTCTATTCTTCCTTCCTCCTCTCCCTGCACCCTTCTCTAATAGCCAGTGCTGATGATCAACCGCAGCGCTTCCAACGACTTGAGTGTGGGTTTTACTGACACAGAGAGAAGAGGCGTGTTGTTTGGAGTTTGGGCTTTAAAATCAGGGAGAGAGGAGGGAGAGAGATGATCGGATGGAGGGAAGGGGGGTGGTAATAGCACCGAGGTGACAGAGGCTTTGGAAACTCTCTGTCACTTGACACATACACACACACACACACACACACACACACACACACACACACACACACACACACACACACACACACACAGGCACACACACTGTCTGGGGACTCAAATCTCAGAGCAATTTTCAGGCCCGATGATTGGCAGCTTGATGCTTATTCTTCCCCTACAAGACTGGCTGATAACTCCAGCTATCCCATTCCAGGCTGCCATCCCTCCCTCTCCTCTCACTCCTGCTCTGACCATTTTTTGGACTCCTTCAACAGGCACCCGCCTTCTACTCTTCATCTTCTCTCTCTTCATCCCCCTCTCTTTCTCTCTCTCTGGGCCTGTTGTGTGGCTATTACAATGACAGAGGCGATAAGGGACATTTATCACATGTGCGGCGGGGTGAGCAAGAGAAAGCCCTCAACAGGTCTAGGGGGAGGATAACAGACACACGCACCGAAAAATGTCCAGACGCACACACAGAAATGTGCAAGCACACACACACTCTTGAGTGTGCAAGCACCCTTGCACATTTATGTAGAAAGACTGGGAGATAAATAAACAACTGCACATGCTTGTACACAACTGAATAAACATGCACGCACACACACATGCATATATACACACACTCATGCACACACATACACACACACTCATAGATGCACAGTGCAATGGTGAATCATTCCATTTTGTATTTTGCAGCTGACTGAGGCCAATTCCCCATAATTCAATACAGTTGAAAAATGAAACCCCGGTAAATCGCTACAGCGATTTTACAGATCCCCGCTTATCCTCATAATTCATTATTTCCAAACTGTAACAACATTACATTTCATTTGTAATGCTCTGCCTGCCTCAGCCATTTGCCAATTGTTATATCTTATTGTTTTTCCTTCTCCGAGGGGGAGAAAAGTGAGTTATTGGCAGAGAAATGGTGGCCGGCTGTACGGCGGCACAGCTTGCCTCTATCCCGTCTGTACCTGTCTGTCCATGTATTTATCGCCTGTCTGTCTCCGTCTCCGTCCGGGTGGAGGAGCACGCAGGCTTCACACAACGCTATAAGTTGTCTCTGTGACAAGTAATAATGAAGCCACTGTTTGCAGCATCACACATTGTCATGTAGACTGAGCCAGCTATTGTTGGTCAGCGCAGTGGTACAGTCAGATCTGCAGACGGGTTGGTGCTGGGCAGAGATGGGACGGGTGGTGGAGGTGAGGAAGGGTGGAGAAGAACTAGTCTCACATATAAAAACATCATTCTCCAAAGCTTAATACACCAAATCTTTCCTCAATAGTGCAGAAAAAAAAGCTGCTCAGTCCAGCTGCAGTGAGATTGCTGGAGATGGGTGTTTCCAATATTTACCACTTCAAAAAGAAATTGCTCAAAGAGGAGAAAAATCATTTAGATCAAATAATGAAATCACCATTAATCTGAGAGCTAAAAACGTGCTATGATCTCTGTCTGTGACCATTCTTCTTGCTGTGATCTGTCATTTATCACAGCAGTAGCTGTTCTGCAGCCCTGCCCATGTTACTGTACCCTGTCACGCTGCTGCTTAAACAAACTGCTCCTTGATGTATGAGGGCCTACACCGGCCATAAACTTATTCACTTTTAACTAGCGTGCTACTGGCTTGGCACGGCGCAGGCATCAGCTTTTGCCGCCGCGTGTGTATTTGTGTGTGCGCGCATGAAAACCGCCCGTGAGAAATTAACCCCCTGGGTATCGCTTCATAACTCACTTTGCTTTTTCTTCCCTCTCTCCTCCCCCCTCCTGATGCTACCCATCTATCTCTATTCCTGAGCCCAAGCATTAGTCCCGAATCTATCACCCATTAGAATGTGCGCGTCTTTGTCAATGGAGGAAATGGTTCTGCGGTAAAAGAAGAATAGTTGGTCTCATTGGATGACCAGTCATTTCCTATTCATAATTGAATGGTGGGAGAAAGTGTGGACATCACTCTTAACCACATCTTTTCCTTCTCCTTGGAAAGCTGTCCAGCAAGCTCTGATGCAATATAACAAGGTAGTTACTTAAGTACTGCACTGAAATACATCTGATATTTCCAGTTTGTGCTTTAAACCTTAAACACCCCTTCAGTTTTTGGATTTCATTACATTTACATGCACATTTGCCACGAAACATATAAACTGAAAACTTAACCTCCAATTGTATGGCTGCTTTTCACTTGTCACATAAATAGTTCCTTGACATTTTGTGTGACAAATGTGACAAATGCATGGCTCTGTCTTCCAAACGGAGCACATTGAGATAAGGACAAGCATGTAAAGCTAGCACCACTTTATGACTGAGCTTGTGATGTTGGCGCATGTATCCCCTGTTCTCCCAAAATGCTTTGCAGTTTTATTGACTGTACTTATGTATTTATTGTCTCCGGTCAGTCTGGAGTCTATCAGACGGGGCCCTAATCTGGCACAATGTGATTGATGATTAATTGAAAACTGTGGGAGTTATTAATAGTGCTTCCCCCGCTTTAATAAATGACACATACAGTACACACACATGTTTCACAGCAGGAAGACACACAAATGAAATCGCCCCCACTGGCACACACACCACATCAAGCAGCACCACTTATGGACACACAGCTAGTAAATGGTTAATGACATTTTTCTGTTTTCCACAGTTTTATGACTGTAGTAAGTTGCAACTGGCATGCCCCCCCTCTTCTTATCAAGTAATAAATTCATTAGCGACTAACACACCTCACTGGGGCAGCTCATTTAGCACTGACAAACAAGATTAGAGGGCAGCTGGGGCAGGAGGGTAGATGTGGCCAAAGAGCTGTGGGATCAGAGGACATGGATGCAGACACGCAGGAAGAAAGATCCTTTTAGGGCCAAAGAATAAGGTGTGTGTGTGGGTGTGTATGTGTGTGGGTGTGTGTGCGGGTGGGTGTAAGACAATAGTAATAGAAGAGCTAATTTATGTTGAGTTATCGGATGATGATGACTTGACAAATGTTTTAGTTGACAAACCAGGTTCACATATTCTTTTATATGAGTGAAGGACTATAAATCCCAGCAATCACTGGGTCAGAGATGAACCGCCAGTCCATCAAAGCTCACTGTTACTTACACCGAAAGACACTTTAACGACTCCTATCAACCCGTTGCATGTTCATACACATGCAGAGATCTTAGAATTGAACCCCAAACCTTCCTGCTATGAGATAAATGTGCTAATCACCACATGAATCTTATCAATCAAATGATTGAGACTTTTAATATATGTCACATTAGACATTGAATTTGACTCTGAGTGGAGTCAGGTGAGGTTAAAATGGATTTGTCAAGGTAAAAACAGGGCAGTGGACAAGCTTGATAGTTTCATTTAAGTGTAATAACCCTTACTCACACACAATTTTCCTTAAGCACACACTGCAAACCCCCACACAGCTTGAGTCGCCTTTTCCAGTTGAGTTAAATTGGCAAATATCACCTGCTGTGTACAAAGGCAGACAGGCTCCTCCACGCAGACAGACACACACGTGCACACAAAGGCATACTTGAGACCCACTTTTTTTTCCCGACACAAGGAGGATGCCTGCAAGACGTCAGTAGACAAATGAAAGATTTAATCAATCCCAAGGTGTCACCATTAGGCCACGCTGCTCACACTCTTGCTGCTTGTGCACGTACATGCACGCTGATCTATGACAACAGTTTAAGATAAAAATGTTCGCAGAGAGACAAAGGGACATGCATGTTTCTGTGCAGTATGGATGCACCCACTCAAAGACACACGCTTGCAGAATCAAACTGCTGAGACTTTCAACCGTGGGTGGAATTTTAACAAACTTACATTGTGGGCTACTTTCACATGGTTTGAATTAAGAATTTGAAATATGATCTGTGTTTATGGTGTCCTGGAGAGTGTTCATGCAGTGAAAACTATGTCACCTATACTACATCCATGTAGTTAAACAATAATTTCGTGGCCCTGATTATCTCCACAAGCCGCCTACGTGACAATCAAAAGCAAACAAAAGCGTACAATCATCATTCAGGATGCGTAATAATAGTGATAATAATTTGTCATCATATTAATAAATGCTTGTTATCTGCTGACAGATTCAACAAGAACGCCCCCATTATACAGGCGCTTATTACAGGGAACACACAGAGGGGAGAGGAGCTTATTTACAGACTGAACAGACTGAGAGCGAGATCTCTGGTGCTCTTGCTGTTTGGAGAAGGGACGTCGTCAGCATAAACTACCTTAAAGCTCTCCATCAGACACAGACGGACAGCCAGTCATCTATTCTCTGTTGTGTGACTGCTCTCTATCCTTCACTCAGCTTCGGCTTATCAAAAACACACATTTATTACATTAATCTGATCTTTCTGTGACCATTTCTGAAATTACGTTAGCCGTGAGCGATTTATTTGTCTGGGAAAAGCATGAGTGATGGTTTAACTCTTGTGTAAAAGAAGGAAGAGGTTAACCGGATAATTTATACTGCAGTGTCGCTACACTCATGTCCGTTAGCATTTGGAAACCACACCATCTTTTTCTAAATCTGCAACGGCTTGGCAGGTGCTGGTTCTGTAAGAGACCGTAGGTACAGGAAAAGAGTGTTACCATGAATGCAGACAGACAGGGGAGTTAGCTAACGCTGTGGTGAAAGAGGGGAAGCAGGAAGGAAATGTGACTGAGAGATATCAGAGACAGAAGAGTGTTGGGAGGTGTGTGAGTGTGACTGTAAATAAGACCAACAAAACATGAACCGCAGGCCCACAGACTCGTGTTTCCTACACACCACAAAAACACACTCACACACTCAGAGATTAGATTAGATTTCCTAAATGTATTCTTAGATTTCTTACGAAAAAGGCTGGAAATTGATCCACAGCCAAAGTTCCATGGCAGGGTAGACCCGAGTGGTTATGATATTTATTTTACATTTGCACGATTTGAACCATCATATTCTTGCAAGATCAAGTTTGGAATTTTGTGCTGCACATGACAACACACACACACACACACACACACACACCAAATGCAAACAAATTTACATGGCATAGCGCATGTTCTGACCTATATTATTCCCGTGTCCCTAATCGTGGCCTTGTGTAAATCTAAACCTTTCAGCTGTCTTCCACTCACTATAATATGACCATCACCATTAGACACACACACACACACACACACACACACACAAGCACACACGAGGCGTCTTCTCTATAATAAGGCCATCACCATTAAAGCTGTCAGGGCCGGAGTGTTGAGTATTACTGCTGAGAAATTACACCTCACTCACCCTGGGTGACACCACGTGAACTGCAAACACACTCTCCGCCTCTGCCCACACACCCATGAGTGTGTATAGGTGTGTGTGTGTGTGTGTGTGTAGTGCCTCACACATTTTTCTTTAAGTCACTTCCTCCTGGACACATGCATACAGGAGGAGTATGGGATGGGAAATTGAGGCTGGAGGTGTGCTTGTTTGAAGACCCCAGGACAGTTGTCAGAAAAAAAAGGCAATTTGAAGAGGAAAGGACAGGGAATGGCAGGAATACCACTCCCACAAGGGAGTGGAGGAATAAGATGGGAGGGCTTTGACAAAGTCGGGAGATTGAGCATGAACAAAGAGGAAAACACTGAATCACACACTAAAAAAAACACTATGAATAAAAATTGACAAAGTGCTTTAGAAAACACAAGAAATCAGTTTTTCCTTAATTATTATTTTATTTCTGCATATGAACCGGACATAAAAAGCATTTAGTTCAAGCTTTGGTTTGTAAAACAATCAAGTATTTTCAGTGTTGGTTGATTATTTCTTACCATATGGACACAGAGCAAACTTTTGCCCCGTGGTAATTTGTAATTATAGTGATTAATTTACTCCCGAATCACTCATGGGTGAGGACTTGTGGCCCTGACATCACAGGCCCACATTGTTTTGGGGGGAAATGTGACAAAGTGGTGTCTAAATGTCTATTTGGCAGAAGAGATTCTGGCTCTGAGCAGATTTGTAGAATCCATCAAAGACAAATAGTCACATTGGTTGCGCCCGCAGTGAGTGCTGACGTATTTATCACATTAGTATTAGCCCTTCTCCCTGTCACCACAATCCTCACAGCTGGTGTTGACATGCGGCCCCTGGACGCCTGCCCCCCGCAGGCTTTTGTGCATTTGTGTTTAGTTTTCATTCCCTACAGTGATAATTTCCTCCATGTTAACAAAAAAAAAAAAAGCTTTAACAAAGCGCAAGGCAAGAGGTGGCCTGATGGGAAAGAGGGGAACAGAAACACGTGAAGAGGGTGGGGAAACAAGATGAAATTAGGACATGAGCGAGGGCAACGGGAACGGCCAGCGACATGGGAGAGACAAAGATTGGTGATGCCAGTTTCCATATGACAAGTGGCGACGTTATGAAGATGGACGGGTAGTCGAGACGGAGCGCCTGACCTTTCCCAAAATGCCACATGTCACCGTGCTTTTATGTCACTCCCCGCAAAACAATATGTCAGGGGCATAAAAAATCATTACAGCCTCTCTGAATTATGCTGTTATGGCAAACCGCAAAAAAATAATCATTAAGATGACATTATTCCACACTTAACCAGGAGGAGGAAGACGAAGGGCAGGGGGCTTTGGAATTTATGATTTGTCGTGTAATTTCACGACTAACATAGCCGCAGCGAACCATTGTCTTTTTAGATGTATCGTTATGACTTTTATGCTTTGACTTTGGGGAAAAGCCAAAGGAGCCACAATGATTGCACAGAGATCACGAGAAGAGAGGTGAGCGCTCACAGCGGAGTCATCTCCTGGATCTACTGTACATTACCGTCTGTTTAGGGCGAGAATATGAGGCTGGAAGAGTCATCCCAGGAACACTGATTCAACAGTGGTAAAATAGGAATCCCTGCTCGAGAATCAAGCCACATATCATGTCTCCAGGATGCAGTTTAATCCCATTTTCATACAGTTACATAAATCTGCAATGATGAATGCATAAGTGACTCCACCTGTTGCCTTATAAAAATATAGAAAAGTTTTTGTACAAAGTTGGAAGGGTTCATACAGAACTCTAGCAAACCTACTGTAGTTAAAACATTCAGATAAATGCTACGTCATGACGATGCCTTTGTGTCCAATTGCACTATTGATCTGAGCGATTGCACAGCAACAGACTTTGACATTTTGCCTGGTATTTCAGCAGGGAGGTGTGCCTCAGACATCTGACCTATATAACCCCGGACAGGGCCACGCACACATGCTGTACACATACGCGCACAATCCCAAACGCACACTGTCCTGTCCTGTGAGCGTGTGTGCGTGCGCATGTCGTCATTGCTAATAGCGCCTGACATCAGCAGAATTGAGTTTAGAGTCAATGTGGATGTCCTCTATAAGCCAATCATCCAATCAGCGCTCTTGTGACTATGTGGGTCAAAGGGCAGGGTGATGTCATATTTTCTGACAAGATGACAAAAAGCTGAAGCAAGAGATGGCGCACGAGAGAGAGAGCAAGAGAGGGAGGTTAGGGGTGCTATCGGACACAGTGGTGAAGTGAACACACACTAAAGACCCTTCTCCAAATCTGGCAACTAACAATAAAGCACTCAGTGAAACATTTATGACTTTCATAAACAAGAGCCAGTGATTAATGTTAGCCCTCTTCTTGGGGATTTCTAATAAAGTATGACACATTTACACCCTCGGTCAATGCAGCCAAAGCCCTATTAAACACGTCTGAGAGGATGGATGGCCACCACGTGCACACACGTGCACACACACACTCACATATAAGGGGAAAAAGAAATTAACCAGACAAAACCCGGCTCATGCTTTTTCCATCTAAGTCATAACAAGCAGAGAAACCTCCAATTAGCCGTTAGATTTAACACTCAGTTTTTCTGATTGGAGCATATGTATGGCAGCAACTCCTCGTTTTCCCGTTAACTGCAGTTCCCGTTCGTTTAACAGCAGGACTACACAGCAAGGCCTGTAAAATGTGAGATATATCACCTTGAATATTGAGGGAGGAATTATCTACCAAAGTCTGGAGAGCTTCGTCTTTATTACCTCTGAACCAGGCAGCCCACAACTCTGCACCTTCTGCTACATCATGCATTCTTCTTCTTTTTTCATTATTATTTTTATTGTATATAATGTACAGTGAAACCCCTCATTTTAAATGTCATTGTAAAATAATGCAAGGAAAAAGGAGGAAAAACTGAATAAAGATATTTGAAACACCGTTGAAGCGATCTGCTCCAGTTTGATGACGCGCTGCACAGAAGTCAGGGAAAATGGGACTTTTGAATAGCTGCGACTACAGTGTTTGCCGAGTTTTAAATCCAAAGTTACGACTCTTCAATTAAGTATTTTTAGCTCGGCTGAAAATGTTTTGAGTCATGTTTAGCCTCAAAAGGTCAAAAAACATCAAGCTGTCAAAGCACGGAAAATTTAATCTTCTAATTTGGTTGTGTCCTGTTACAAAGTCTCCCTGCATCTTTGTTGTGCGTATGTGTGTGTGTGTGCGCGCGTGTGTGTGGTAATAAACTATCCCATGACTCCTTCTCTCCATTATACTGTAATCATCTAAAAGTAGAGGGAAACATTAAAGTGCGAATGAGGACATTTTAAGCAGGGGAAAAACCCCGAGTGCCAATACCACCATGGTCAGAGTGCCACGCAAACTCCGGTTCACCTTTAGCTTCTATCCCAGTTCGACCAGACACACTGGGTGCTGTATGTAATAATTCTACTGGTTTAACACGGGATCTGTTTTTTGTTCTTTCATTCAACCACAGTCATTAGAGCAGTGGTGTCATGGAAAAACACGGCCACATGGTCAAAAAGCTTTTCTGTATTTGGGGGACATAAAGTCTGACCTTACACTTTAAAATAGTTACTTTTCTACTTTGATTCGCACCATTCAGTCTGCTGATTGGTCAGTATTAACATTTTATAAACGATACAATAGCAAGCAGTCAAAGCTATTGCATTAGCTTGAAATAATGATATTTAGCATTGTTTTTGCAATACATGCTCAACTGATGTCATTTCTACATCTCTGACCACTGGCAATTCTCCCTGGACTACACCAAAGTTCTCAGCACGGACCCCTGCCACCAGTCCCACCCACTGTAACCATGGCAGCAGTTTTGTTTCAGACTTCTTCGCTGCACACTCAACAGCCACCCACTGTTTTACTGCCTGGTGTTGTTCTTTAAAAGACTGGAATTCACTGCTTCATGCTGTAAAATCAAACCAGAAATGTTGGCTGAAACTGGTGGGGGGGGTAAAATATGTACTAATAGTTCTGGTCTTTTTTGGTTTTGGAACAGTTACACTCCATTTTACACGGTGGTTAAAGATGTTTGACGTACCGTGAAATTTATTATCCTGATATTGTTTGACTGTTTGATGGACTGTTTGGAAACCATCGCTGATGCAGGAACAACCAAAAGAGCAATAGCGGTGTGTGTGTGTGTGTTTGTGTGTGTGTTTGTGTGTGTGTTGGGCGGGCGGGGGGCAGAGGGGGAAGAGTGTAAGTCTGCATGGCTCCCTGCTGGGCCTCCATTCATTTAAGCAGTTTTTCTTTACAAGGGACCCTGCTTGGCAGAGAGGGGCAAACCTGCCTGGGTTAAAAGAAAGGGGAGGGCAAGTCCAGTCAAGGATGCAACTGTTGCTAAGTGGGGGAAAATACAGTAGTGTGATTATTTTCCAGAGCAGTTTTGTTTAACAGGCAGGTGTTACCAAAAGTCCCCTCAAAGCATTGTCAGAAAGTGAATGCTTTATATAATAAAAACACATGTACATAAAAATGTGTTGCTGGTGATGCTCGGGCTGCATGTGTGTGGGTCGCTCTTATTGTGGCAGTACAATCAAGCGAGAAGTAAGGGTGGTGTTACTGGAGCCGGTGGTGAAAGGAGGGGATTCTTATTGTAAAATCCCGATGGAGGGTAATTGGAATTCAATAGGAGTTAGATCATGGCTGCTGCCTTAGTTCCTTTGAGGGAAAAGCTATGGGGGATTAGCAGTCGTTAGCCCATAGTGATGTGAAGTGGAAAGGAACAGCTGGTTCTCAGCTAGCCACATGGTGTGTGCCTGTGTGTGTGTGTGTGTGTGTGTGTGTGTGTGTGTGTGTGTGTGTGCCACAGAAATCCCTGTACCAGCACTTAGATGGTTCCCCTCACCACAATGGCTAGACGTTGTGCCTGAAAGGATTGTGTGTACTTCAGATTACTCATCACTCAGAATGCATTCACTTCTCTACAACAACCCATGCATCCTCATTTCATATTTAAAGCATGATACTTAAAATATTCTACATTGAAAAATAAAGGAAAGAGAGAGGAACTGGATTGGATCAATTTGAATGGATATTATCACATCTGCAGAGCTGAATGCAGTTTAAACAGCTTTAAAGGAAACTAGCATGACTATAAAGTCTTGGTCTAGTTAGTTTTTCTTTAGAATGAGCACTTTAGTCATAGGTAATTATAGTTGGAAGTTAGTAAAGATGTTTCTTGGCTTTCTGGTAGAAAAATGCCGATGAAATGATCTGATTTATTTTCCTCACTTGTAATACTGTTCATCACCTTGCAACCAAACCCTTCCATGACTAAAGTTAGGTCAATTTGAGCTGTGGTGAAATGAAAATCAAATTTTCAGTGAATTTTAAACTCCACGTGTTGCTGTCAAGTCCCACATCACAAAATATTTATCAAGTTTCAGGTTCCTCAACACAACAGTATGAAGCATCATTCCACATGACAGACATGGCCTTACCACGGACCTCAATTCAAACACCGGACGAGAAATATCAGACCTTTGTCTCACCCCTCTGGGGTCAAAACTACAAGACCCGCTCCTCTCATCAATGTCATGTTCTCTCTCTTCCTCGTACTGCCTCTCTCTGTCTATTTCTCTATCCAGTCCAGGTCAGGCTATTAAATGGCAGAATACATTACAGAGAAAGAGTGGGGCTAATAGATTGGAATATTATAACCATACAATAATTTCATGAAAAAGTCAAGGAGGGATCATCGCTCTTATTAACTCCAAGAGAAATTGAGGCTGAAAAATGTTCAAATAGAAAATGTTAATGCCAGGCTATACTACATGTAATTGTGCCTGCACCATTCCCTAGGCTGGCCCCATTCATGCCACTTTATTAGTGGTAATTGAGGATATGAATTATAAATAGGGGGTGATTTCTCTCTTCCTTCTCATTGAAAGTGAAGCATAATGGTCACTGCCATTGTTTAACCTTCATAATCATGTGTTCTCATTTCTTTGCTTTCCCCTTTCATTGCCTCTTTCTTTTAACTTAACCGCTCTTGTCTTTGCTGTCATCCCCCCTTTCGTTTTCATTTTTCTATGTTTGCTCCTCATTTCATTTCTCATTTCACTCAGAATTGTGTTCAGCAGATTTAAATGAGCAGGCCATTGTGAGCCATTGTGGTCTGCTGGAGTTAGAGCTGTGTGTATAAAAGTATGAGGTAACACATACTTACAAATACACACCATCACCCACCCACTCAGATGACGGGCTTGGCAGTGGTTTTTACCTTGCTGTAATTGCATAATAACCCCTGCCAGCAATGTGAATGGGATCCAGCGAAGGGGGCTTGGAGTTTTCTTGGCAACATTTCTGAGGAGTTCTTTTTTTATTTAGGGCTTTCAAAGATCAGCAGCTCCACACCTACCATCCAACCCAGTCCATTAGCCCCTTCCTCTCACCCACGACCAGTCTGCTTTTTATTTACAACATCAAACGTTTCACTTCATTAAATTACCTTTGCTTTCCTCCCCCTACCTCCTTATGCTCTCTCGCTCTCCTAGAGATCTTTGAGTTGCATTTAGCTGAAACACGTTTTTCCAAAATGAAAGATATGGGGTTGATTGGGGGATTAAAGAGCCGTCCGATGCAGTCTGCTGTGGTTTTATGAGACCGGATAATGGGCAATTGGGAGAAGGTATTTAATAGGAAACCGACAATATGCTGCAATGCAACTGTTGTTAAAGTGAGACTCGGCTGGTGACTGAGACGTGGAGTGCTGCTGCTTGCTGTTTATTCCTTTTGAAGTCAAACAGCCTGTAAAGAAGTGATGAACACATTGCGCTGTTACCAGACTGTGTCTTGAATGCTGATCTAACGCTGCTCACTAGATACTAATAGAGTTTAGTAATGCATGCATGTACAATCAAACATATTATGATGGCTAAAATTAACCATGTTTCCACAGTGGCCCATTTTTACAACAATGGGTTGGTTTTAATTAGACAACGTGATATAATATCTTTATTTTCAGACTTTTAACACTTAGATTTTTTTTCTTTTGTGAAGACACCACCCAGCATCAATGTCCATGCAGATATGCGAGATGTGTGAAATCCCAGTGAAACAAAAATCTTTTTTGGCTCAAAGACACATTTTTTTTTCTTTGCACACATTGATTGAGAGTTATATTTGATCTAGGTCCCCCATGTACCGCCACATCTGTAGCTTGTACTGCTGTGTGAAGTGGGCGTCAGCTGTGTGAGCATATAAATGAAACCAGAGAAGACTGAAAGCTAAACATTCTCCGCAATCAATATTCCAATATCTAACATTGGGAACTCCAATAAGTACAACGCCAGGGACACTTCAATGGCAACATCAAGGCAGAGGGGTTTACACAAAGATACACACACATCCAAACGATTAGTGGCTTTCAGATAGTGATCAGGCAAGCACCATAAAATCCATCCTACTTAGGAGAAAGAAAATCCATTTGGGGACAGGTTTCAATACGTTCCATACTAACCATGTCACGGCGAAACACTCACCAAAAGCAATGGGGATAATTTGGGACCAAGATGCATTGGCAAGTTTTTCTGTTCTAGTGAAATGAGGTCATATTGCCAGAAGCAGCCATAAGAATTAGCAATCAATATTCATCATGGTGGTTAAATAATAGACTGACAAATGTGGCCAAATACTGATGCTTATAATAAAAGTTAAGGATCATTCTGCCCACTCTGTTTTTCATCTGAAACTTTGTATCTGATGGGCAAAGAGTTATCTAAAAATAAAGGCCTTCATCTCAAAGACACAACATCTTCATCATCTTTTAGGCAAATTATTAAGTAGCTAACATTAGTCTTGGACATCTATGTTTGGACAATAAGTAATGAAGGTGAACTAATGACCCTCACCCTAATCACATCAGAGGATAGGCAGAGGTGTGTGCAACTGCATATGTGTGTGCACAGCAGTGACCCTGATGACCAGTGGTCATCGAAGCGCTGACCATCACTGGTCGATAAACTCCCACCCACCCTGCGATCTACCTCACCACCAAACCACCCCGCCCTCCCCATCATCCAGTCCACCTCCCCACATAGCCCATTCACGACTCCAATCAATGTCGAATTATAGGTTATTTATTGAATAATCAAAAAGGTATTACGGGTCCGGCTGGCTAACTGGCTTGCAGTGGCGGACAATAGGGAGATAGACGCTGGAGGTGGTGGTTGTGGTTGGGGGGCACTATTTATCAAGCAAGCTGCCATGCATGCAGCTGAAATTAGGGTAATCAGTAGGCATGTAAATAGTAGGCTGTGCAGCTGGCTGCTGGACAGCCAGGCTATTACTTACTTAGCCCTTATATTAGCTGATATCTCATTGCGTGTGTGTGTGTGTGTGTGTTTGTGTGTGTGTGTGTGGATATGTGTAAATCCATGTAAATATATATGCATTTAAGGATATTACTCAGGTTTTAAGTAAAGTGGCTTCCTAAATTCAGAAACTATATGCGATCCCCATAAAGGCTAGCAGCATTGTTCAAATGGGGGGAAAAATCATAATCAATGCAGAAAGTTGTGAGGGTTTGGATTTAAAGCCCAGAGTCCCCAGGCCACTTGTAAACTAATCTGCCAGGGAAGCCTTCGTGTTAGAGGTCAACAGACAAGATTACAGCGGGTGTGCAGGGGGCAGATGAGAGGGCAGAGCTCCGTGTTTGTGTGTGTGTGCGTGTTTTGGTGAAGGGCAGATGAGAGGGCATGGTTGGCCACTGTGGGCAGATCATCTTTCTCTCCAGAGCACTGGCCTGTACCTATTGGCTGCAAGCTGCTAGTTTGAGTTTACTGGTGACAGGCAAGACTGGAGTTAAATGGACAGAGGTGTACATAAACCAAAATGAGGTAACTGGTAGATTATGTAGGTCTATTCTCTTTATAATTACCTATTCATGTGCTTCCAAACCTATAATCTGTATGGTTCATTGCAATGTGTTCCATAGAGATCCTAAAACTTCACCCACCATGAAAATGTCAGGCAATGGCAAAAACATTTACTGGAAAATGCATGTTAGATTACTGAGAGTGAGAACATTGAATTGGCGGTTGGTTTTGATTGCAAGTCTTCAGCATCTTTGACCAACCTGCAGCGAAGCAGACCTACAGGTATTTGCTTGTTGAACAGAATTCTTAAAGGTAGGGTTTCATCATGAAAATAGCTCAAAGAATAAACCTTCTACACTTCTATCCCTATCTGTACATGTATCTGTCTCCCCTCTTTGCTTTTAAGACCTCTGCACTGTTGACACTTATTGCATGTTGCCATATTTTCATCCCTCAAAAAGCATTAGAAAAACCACCGTGAGGGTGGGGTAAGTGAATTAGAATTGGTTTTTGGCTCCCCTGGCCACAGAGGGAGGTAAGGTTACCCACAATAAGATCAGAATGAGACCAATTTTGTTTCCGTTGCCATTCAAAACAAACAATGGGCACCTAATAGCCTGCAGCATCTGTGGCCTCGCTCTGGCCAAAGCACACATGATGGCCCTGGTCGATAGACACCGACAGCTAGATGGACGAGTGGAGTCACGCGCAAGAGCACACACATATGAAGACAACTACACACTTACATAGGCGAGTATGATTTGGCCTGATAGCTGTGAGCTGCCTGGAACACTAGTTAGTGGTTTCTGTAAAAGTGGCCTGAGTGCTTCTGAAGACACAGATCATATCAGTGAAAAGAGGAATATAGAAGCTTATTGAGTCAGCAGAGGTGATGGACAGGCAGAGAAAGAGGGAAACCAAAAGAATATCTGGTATTGGTGGTTATTTTGATCCAATACATGTGCATGTGATCTAATCTTGAGGCTTCCCAGTAACAGACATTACACAGTGGTTACTTTTAAGAACTGTCTAAGAGAATGTATACCCTGCTGATCATGCCAACTGTATTATGTGTTAAAGTCTCCCATCTCAACAGAAGAGTTTGATAATTAAATCATTTCAATTTCTCTAGAAAAGAAGAAAAGCAAAAAAACTAAAAAAAAAAGGTCCACCATTCAATGGAAGATTCGACCTATTTCATTAAAGTTCCCACCTAAATTCACACAAATTCTTCTATTGTTTTGGGTGTCCTCTTTTATTTTAAAGTAGATTGACAACTTTAATTCATTTTAAAGATTCATGCAGTCATTCCTTTTTTAAAATTTGTTCTATTCTATAGCAGGTGGGAAAGCTAAATAGCTATGGCATATTAAAAATCTATAGGTACCTCAAAAAATGTAGGTTATAATGGTAAAGATGAAAATGGTCTTCTTGGGCTTACTGTTCCTCTGATATGCACTTTGGCCTCTACAGTAAGGCAACGATAATCTAGGCAAACCAGCCTGACCTAAAACTGCCCCTTGGCTAATGACATCAGGACAGACACGTTGGAGTTGTAACAGGGTCATCCACAGTGCACCTATCCACACACACGCAGACCTGCACACACACCAAACGACCTACCAACATGCATGCACACACATAACGCCCCGAATCCCCTGGGCTAGTCGTTCAAGAAGCTTCCCTCTTTGGTTGGCTCTCATTATAGACCATTAGTTAGGTGCTTCTAACAGCTCTTTGTGTGTGTGTGTGTGTGTGTGTGTGTGTGTGTGTGTGTGTGTGTGTGTGTGTGTGAGAGAGAGAGAGAGAGAGAAACAGAGAAAGAGAAACAGAAAGAGAGAGGGAGGGAGAGTGAAAGGTGGAACAAGAGGGAATGAGAGTGTGGACGAGGTCAGCCTTTCCTGGCTAACAAGTGGGGTAACAGAGTTAGCAAGAGAGAGGCAGATAGAGAATGGGTGTGTACACCTTCTCTCTCTCTATTTCTCTCTTTTCTCTCTCTCGCTCACTGTCTCTCTCTCTCTCTCTCTCTCTCTCTCTCCACACACACACACACACACACACACTCTTACACCCTGGGGGTATCGATTGCAACCGCTGTTTCACCTTTGCCTCTGTGACCTCCCCAACAACGTGTTTATTTACTCCATCACTTCACACTAGAAAGACGCCCCATGCACGTCACCTGTCTCACACACAGTGGCCAACCAGAGGTGTCCAAGATGCATATAAAAGACATCTGAATTTGATTTTTAACTTTGGTTGGGTCACCCTGAGCCCTGTGTCCGTTCTTCTAAACAACCGGTCTACCTGGAAAGATCAACTGTTAATGAATGAATATAAATGTGAATGAATATAAATGTGTTTGAATATATTTACAGACATCAGACTTATGAATAACTCTGACACACAGCTCCTAATCGAGCTAAATGAGGTTTTATTGTGAACAGAGATCAAGAGTGCTGCACTCTAAAATCTCAACTTCTAACCTCCTGCAAGATAAATATTTGCATCCTTACGATGTTCTCTGAAGTAACTGAAGGACTTGAGTTCATCAGCAGAGTGAGCCCTTACGTATCCTTCCACCGTTTCACTTTTTGTTTCACAACATTGCCTGCACTGCCCTCTCCACCCTTCTCTTCCTTCTGACACCTCAGCTGATAATATTACAACACGTGAAAGGGTCTTAAGCTACGCTACATAGACTTTTATGAGTCTGCCAACCCCGTGATGAACTTTACCTAGATCTACCACATATGAAAGACAGGGCACAGTACTGTTATGAGGAGCAAAGACTGGGACAAAATGGGAGGGTATCGGCATGATTTCTGATGTTTCATATTGTGCTTAATCACTAAAAAGCTCATTCTTTTAATGAGTCTGAAATGTGAGGTGGCAGTATCTATATGTCAAATAACTTAAGGAGTTTAATTCTACGTCACCGCGCAGGCTGAAGTAAATTCAACTTGACTGCTTAAAGAATCAAATAGGAAAGCATATAAAATGTATGAAGTACAATGGTCATCTGTTTGTAGTTTTACATGTTGTATGTAAAAAGTAATGCTGATCATGGGTTTAATAATTGACGTGACAATGACATATGTAATGCTGAATGAGTGTTCTGTTATTATATTCAAGCATGATGACAAGTCCAGCTGCCTCTGATTTAAGCTATTTAGGTACACACTTTTCATCCATGTGCACATTTGGAGCACATGCAGGGATACGTTGGTGTCTGCACAGCTGCATAATGAGCGAGTTTGACATGTCAGCCGGCTAGAAATCAGGGACACAACCATCGTGATTAGTAATAAAGTTTTAATGGGGGATCCATACTTATGTCTAGCTGTGAGCTTTTACGAGGCAGAATCAGCATTCCAGCCCGGACTGTAGACAGCTTGGACACAGGCTGTCCTGCACACAAACATATATAGCCTCTGTGTCTTCTCTGCCTCTCTCTTTTAGCAGTGCCACAGGGGCCAGTGCTGATAGCACTGGGTGCTCAGGGCCCTAAATGAAGGCATCAAACTCTCTCATCCCCCGCTGTAATAAAACCCAGTCAACAAGGCCCAGCCGCAGGCGACACATAATGGGCTTTTTATTTCCGTTTGGTCACCCCTGCCTACAGAATTAAAGCCCAGTTTAGTGAATGAGGGGACAAGGTGGCCTCAAGGTCACTTGGAGAATCAGCAAGTTGAAGAGGACACCACAGTCTATCCAGATTCACAAAATTTACCAAATTTAGTTGAAACAGACTATTTTGATTTTTTCTCCCAAAATCCAGTGGTATTTAAAGAAATATAATAAGGATAAAAATATAGATCATAGATCTACAGTATTTTTATTTTATTTAGAAATTCTACAATTCTGAGCATGGAATATGACAAAGGTTTTACAAGCACACTTTGTAGTGAAATACTAAACTGAGCAAGTCAGCAGCTGCACTTGAGAAGTGCAGCTTGGTAGCAGCCCTGCAAATCCAGCCTGACCCCAGTGATCTCATTTACCCTACCTGCTCCATTTAAGGAGCAACAGGAAGCAAATGATATCTGCAGACAATGTCAAGGGTCAGGCTGTGTTGTTGTAGGGGAGCGGGTGAATGTCAAAGGCGTGTGTGAGATCAGGACACTCCACGCGGTGGTATTCAGTAATGAGAGGAAAAAACAACATAGGAGCAAGCTGTAAACAGTGACAGGTGTCTTGTTAGGATAGAATTACCACACACACTCACACCTGCGATCCACCATCTGGAGAGACATTTGACTGTTGTGTCTTTTGTAATTGACAAGATTAACCAACGTGGTTCAGTTTTAATTGACTTCATTAGCCTCCATTCAGACAAATTAGGTGACTTCCTTTTAGACAATTTAGGAATGGGGTATTATTGTCTGGCACCATGTTTAGTTTTTATCATGTTCTGTGTTCTTATGAGATTCTAAAATTAGATAGAATTAGTTATTTTGTTTACTTTTGCATACATTTGATAACATTTATATTACATTTGTCAGTGCAGTATACCTTTGTTTAGAATGTGGAGGGGAGTGAAAAGTCAGTTGTCAAATAAAGCAAGCCAACTGACAAAAGTGGACAGTGGAAGGTTTTCTAACAAATAGACTTAGAAGAGATATGCCATTATGGAAGTGGCTAACCATCACTGAAGTACTCTGTGAATGCCTCCTGATAACGCTAGCCACGCTACCTTTTAGGTGATACTTTACTTAATTGAGTGTGAAACCTTTATCACTTTCAAGACAGAGCAGGGCGAAAGAGGGATGGTGGTGGAGGATGACAGAGGACGGGAGAGAGACTTTAAGGAAAAGCAAGGTGGAGAAAGGGGAAGACAACGGAAGAGGCGATTGAGTGTCCCAAAGCAGATGGAGTGGTCATATAGGCAGGTACCCTCCGAATGAACCTCCACCCCTCCCCTCGTATTAACCCCATCTCCTCCACCCCCAGTACACTGAACCCCACCACTCTGTCATGCTATTACCTCCCTGTCTCTTTCATTATCTAGCGTGAACTCTGGGTAACCTCATGGCGGCCATTCTTTATGTCACGGCCCGCAACGCGAGCTGTGATTTAGGCCCATCCAGTCCACCTAATTTGATTTGATCATCATGGGGCACGGGGGGGTATCCTGTGGGAGACGAAAAGGTAGAACGAGAGCAAGGTGGAGGTGACGGTGGTGGAGGGTCTGAACGGAAAGAAGTAAGGGAACTGAGGATGGGGTCACATTAGTAAGCGTTAGCCAAATGACTTGAAGAGGCTAATAAAGTAATCAAGGCCTTCGTTACATGACCATAATATTCGCCCTAAAACACTGATAACTATTATGAGGCCCAATCATTGGCCAACATTAATAGCTTTTTCCTCCTCTCTTATCCCCTTCTGTACTCTGCCGCCCAGGATCACACTCAGTTTGTGAAATAGTAACAAAATGTAATTGAAAAAGATAATTAAGATCCAGGTGCAGAAGTCTACTGATGGCGGCTCTTGATTCTGTGAGAGGATTTATATCCGCCAACCTAAATGAAAAGCTTTGTTTCCTGACCTCTGTTCCTTACCTTATATTTCTTTTACAATACAAACTTTCTGTCAATGTTTTTTTTTTCTTTTTCTTAAGGTCACCTTGGATAGCATTATCCCAAAGACAACACATTTCCGTGTTGTTATTTCCTCATTGAGTATATTTACCCAAATATATTATGTAATGCTCACCTATAACAGTGATTTTTAATGATTGGTTTATAGTTTAGTGGGCAATAACTATCTGTTTTTATGATTTAAGACTCCAGGCAGCTCAGGAGAAAATCAGGAGAAGAGAAAGTCTGAGACTCTGTCAATCATATGTTTCTACAAATTGACCTTTCTCTACATAAACCGCATGTCAGTGCGCACTAGTGGGTGTGCACGCAGACAGCCAGACACTCTATGACACACAGGCACAGACACTGAGGGGTAATAATCAACCATTAGAGTACATGAAGAATGACAACAAAGTGTTTTCATAGCCAAATAGCCATGATAGCCATTATCTTTCATTCAATACACCATAAAGAAAAGAAGGGAGCCATGAATCCATATACAGTATGTAGTTAACTTCAAGTTGAGCTCCAGTTACAATTAAGTTATGCCTTTGTTAGCCTGTTATGGTGAGGAGGGGGAAGAGACATCGAGAGAAAAAGGCTAGAGAGAGAAAGCAAAATGACACTCATTTTTCTCTTCTCATTTTTTAAAGAATTGTTTGATTTAAAAGCCAGTGAGTCACAGACAGAAAGTACTGTCTAGAGTTTCAATTGAATTCCAAGTGTAATGAGACATCTAATTCAAGTTAACACAATCTTCTGTGTACAAACCAACCTTTGAAGCGTATGGATAAGGAAAAAAGACACCGAATGATGGATGCTGATTGAATACAAATCTACAGGAAACGGCATCCACATTGAAAACAGGAACCATCTATCACAGTCAGAGCCAAGAACAACGCCTCTTCACCTTTTAGTATAAGTGTCATGGGAACTACATGCTAATGCAAAATGACTGACCCAACCCTTGCTGAATCTATAGTGTGAGTTTTTGCCAGAAATAGTTGGAATCTGAGTTGTGGAGGAACACCCAAAATAATAATGAGAATGCAAGAATGTGTGGATGCGGCTATGTTTTCAACATATCAGCACTTCGTGAGCACACCTTGTTTTCCAAATAATTCCTTTTTGGTGAGCATCGTTATTGCCATGGAAGTGGAGCAAACATCCAAAGTGTGACGCTCCAGTGACGACTAAATATTTAATCATCGCCACTTCTTTTTCTGGCAGGCTTTGCCTCCATCTGTGCGTCAGCTTGAGTGTGCACGACCTGGAAATGAAGGACTGGCAGAGAGGACTGTCTGCATTCTTACGTGAGAGAAGGGATCAGGTGGTGTCTGTATAATCCCACCTCTTTGCGTGTTCTGCTCCTGTGTTATGTGCTCTGTTTCTGTTTATCTAACTTTTCTGTATCAAGCTTGTTCTCAGTCTGAAATAATCAAATACTAAAGATTGATGGAACCCCTGCTATACATCTGATTTTCAAAGTGCCCCTGTTGACCATTACAACTATGTCAGGAGTGATACTGGTGTGTATTGACTAGTCCTCACGTTAAATAATGACACCAGTAGGACATACCTGACCAAACTTTACAATTTGTCTGTGACATCTTTAAACATACAAAAAATATGAGACTTACCTTCATGGGAAGCCACATCAATGGAGAATAGGCATGTAGAGAACACAAAAACAAAACAAAGACAATATTAGGAAAATAATTTCACCATCAAAAAGTCAGAATATTCCCCACAACAGTAATTATGTGAATGTGTATGAATGCCGACAGCAGTTGGGTAGGTGTATAAATTGGTTTATGCAACACAGAGAAGCATTTGGGGATATATGTGCTCTTTGCACAGCCGTCATCTCCTTCTCTTTCCTGCCCCGTCTCCCCCCTCCTCCCTCCTTACAGTGGTGTAAACACAGATTGTTAGGTTAGGGGTTAAAAGTGTTGTGCTTAGATTCTCTCAGCACTAATCTGATTTCTCCTCTCTTTGCGCATCTATATTTATTTGGTTTTGTCAACACTCACGTCTCTCCCTCTCCCTCTCCTCTGCCAGCGTATTGATCGTTACTAATGGATTGGCTCTGATTCCGGAGACGTCTAACATGCTTTCCTATCCTCTTATTTTCACCCGGGGAAATCAATGAGGAAAGGCCTGCAAATTTAGACAGGATCAGGTTTTAAGGAATCTACAGTGAGGCATGGCCCACCGATGTGTCAGCGTGAGTGTGTGAGAGTGTCAAAAAGTGTGTAATTGGATTGAAAGAAACAATATGGTGCTTTACGTTGAAGATGCTGTGGGTTTTCTGTTGTGTTTTTTGTCATAGACAATCAGCTCTGCTGGACATGACAATGGTTTGCTCTTACATCATTTAATGCAGGATAATAAGTCGACTGACGGCACCTTTACTTTAAAGATAGGACAATTTCTTTCCAATTACACTTAAAAAATTAAACTTTCTGTTCCTTTAACGTATTTAAATCATAATGGAGACAAAAAGGAAAATAATTTTGACATTACCATGACATTTCTTAGGAACTATTGACTATGAGGCATGACCTGTCCCATGCTGTACAGCTGCAAACATCAGTTTGACACTAATCGATGGACAGAACATACACACTCATAGACCACAGTCTTCTTCTCTGTGTCACTGACTATCACGGCTAATGTGACAGGAAAAAATGTCCAAGAGAAGTGTGTGGTCTTTCTTTACTCCACTTACCTTTGTTCGCTGTGTAGTAAAGTCAGCTGAAGAATTCCCAAATATTGACATACACAAATAAAATCATGCAGACTTTGGCCACTTCTGGGACAGTAATGTTGAGCAGCTGAAGTTAACATAACTATAAAAGGAGCACCAGCTGAGTTCTCCATGTTCTTTTTTTCAACAACTGGAGAAGCCCTGCCCATTTTTACTAGGCCTTAACCTGGATTTAACATGTGAAACTAATAATGACACACACATGCACACACACACATGCACACACACACACACACACACGCACACACACGCACTCAAACAGAGGGATGAACATGTACAGAGACAGAGGTCCCCTCTGCTGCTTAAACAACGGATGGAGCTGTGTTAAATCTGAGACAGTAATCAATGACCAATAGGGGGTGTGTGTGTGTGTGTGTGTGTGTGTGTGTGTGTGTGTGTGTGTGTGTGTGTGTGTGTGTGCACCATGCAGGGGGCAGAAGGGACCAGCAGGTTGGAAACTCTATCCTGGGGCCAGATCATTTATAAATGGGAGGATATTGATGACTTGTGTGTGCCTTCGTGTGTATTTTTGTATAATTGAATGCGTGCGTATGTGGAGGGCAGATGAGTGTGTGTCTAGGTGTCTAGGTGGGAAGATATCAATGTGCTCCCTACGTCTTCACACAGCAGAGCAAATTGGAGAAGTTGTCAGGAGTCACAACATAAGGGGCCATCCAGAGGCAGCGCGGCGCTGAGCTGTTGCCCAGGGCATTATGGGATTTAGGGGAGGGGCAAGGACGGTCCTCCGATAATCTATTATTTTCCTTTAGAAATGTTGTTTTATTTGATTTACAAGAGTGTACTTATTATGTTTATGAGGATCTGTGTTCTCATTTTTGGGGAACACAGATTTTTGGGTGATGGAGGATCGATGGGGAAGTATAGAGTGTGTTTCACTTTCACTCCCACACACAGCAACAGAGTGGCCGCTGCTTTGTCCTCTTACACAAACATTCCCACAGAAGAGGGGCAGAAAACCATTTACCCCCTTTTACTGACTATCCTCCCACCCCCCTGTCTGCACCCCGAGAGGTTGTATTGGGGCAGAAAAGAGTATCCCTCCTCACTTTCCCCCCTCATTGCCTCTTCCTCCCCCAATTTCACACAACTGCACACACACACAGATTGGAACATTGGCACACACACAGACCGAACTCACCCGGTCAACAGCTGTACATGAGGTGACAAATTGGGGTCTTTGTCTACTAAAAGGGGGTGGGGAACCCCTACTTTGCGCGCACACACACAGAAGCATCCAGCTCCATTGTGGGCAGGTTCTCTTGCATACCAGACAATGCACATTGCTCCCAAGGTTTAAGAGGAGAAATATGGTGCTGCCTTTGTGGGAGGTAGAGAGCTTCAGTTCATTGACGGAGTGATATAGAGACGAAGAGATTAACAGGGAGAAAGACAGAGAGTGCATAAGACAGAGAAGGACTGGGACCAAGAAAGATGGACCAGCAATTTGTGTGGAAATGATAGAGAACAAAAGAAACACATTCAATATGTCAATGGAAGTGGTCTGACAGCAATGTGGCCACAAGGCAAATAATTGAAATACACTAGAAAGCTTGAGATATTCAGCTTTAATTAAACATTATTCTGCATGTACATTGGTTGCATTAAAAGGCCACAAATAAGTACACAAAACAGATGTTGGAATGATGGTTAAGACAGGAATTTAAGGCTGACTCATTTCTTTCTGTTACTGGGGCAGGCCCAGTTACAAATGAGTCTCGACAAACCTCGTTAAGACACTGTGAATAGATCCAACGTCTCACCGCACTAATTATCACACAACCTCTCATGCTGCTCACAGGGGACTCAGTGTTAAATGAGTCCAGTTCCATTGGAACTTTCACAGCATGGTTTTACTGGTAATATTACTGAGTATGGCTACTGGTGCATGTGTGCAGGAGGGCTCCATGACAAAAAAAAAAATCAATAAACTTTGGGGGTTTGTAGATTTAATGCACTAAAATGTCATTTTCAGAGACATTACTTTTTACTTTATTACCACTTTCACCTTTAAAAAGGATGTTAATTGAACTATACTGAATTGTAAGAGATAGATTAAGTATATAAGTAAGAACTAGCCAATAGAATAATATCTGTGTTTAGATTAGGCTGGGTCAGGGTCAACAAAATTACTGTGCCTCATACAGACACAATTTATCTCTCCTAATAGGAGGCAAATGTGCATTTCAGTGTATGTGTACAATTCCTTTTTTACCTGAAGTTGTTATTAAGTAATTCAGACAACTAAGTTCAATTATTGGTTCATATAAATTTCAGGTAATGATAGGAAATAATGGAATTAAAATGCAAATGCAGGATCCTTATCTCACACACACACGCACACACACAGAGTCATATACATACTTCCCCAGTGATGGTGGGCTGACCCTGGGGGTGAAAGAGCTGAGCATTTGACAGACTCCACCTCTCAACTTGTTAACTTGCTAATTAGACCTCACAGTCACTTCATGGGACTGGACAATAGACTGCTGGCTGAGCAGGCTGAGACACACACACACACACACACACACACACACACACACACACACACACACACACACACACACAAGCCCTAAAAGCTAACGACCCCCAATACACACTCTACCACTGTGACCACCTGACCTCGCTTGCTCGCCAATGAACGTTGTGCGTGTTTGGCTTTGTTTGTTGCTGTGTGCGTATGCGTGTGCATGTATGTGGTGGGAGGATTGGTGATCTGGGGTCTCAATGTTGTGTGTGGGGTCCTGTCGCCATGGGAAACGAAGAAGGATTGATATATAGGGTGAAAGATGTTGTTCCCCTACCCTGTATGCCTCTTGCTCCCCCTTGCCCTCTTTCTAAACACAACGAAAGCCCCCAGAAATAATGAGGAAATTGGGAGAGAGATTTTGTGTGAGTGCATTTGTGCTTGTGTGTGTGTGTGTGTGTGGGTGTAGTGTTTGCCCATTTTTGTCCAGATCGGGGCTAAACGGGGTTAAACATCTATCCATGTTAGAGTCCCGTTCTCTGAGTTCTGTCATTAGCCTGCAGCTTAGAGAGCTATTACTGACACAGCTGCTGCTGCACACTGGGTAAACACACACACATGCATGCACACGCACGCACGCACACACAAATATACTCTGTGGTATAGAAAGCTGCCCGCTGGGATTGTGTGTGCTGTCTGTTTGTGGAATACGGATGCCAAACATCACAAGCTAAAACTGTGAACATCAAACTGGCATCCAAATCCTGTTCCTGCTCATGTGTGTATGGGTATGTTCTGTGTCAATGAGTGTGTGTGCAGATTGGAATGCATTCGCCATTGCATTGGCTTGAATGTCAAACTGAAATGATTAGTTGCTTTAATTGATTTTGTTGAAAATTACATTACAATTGAAATACAATTCAAAAATTCAAAAATTAAAATCAGTCAACATTTGATTGTTTTTATAGCCCCCACCCCAAAAAGAAATGTAATTCATGCAGAGTAAATGCCACATGAGTGCTCAAGTCGTGCACCTTGACCCTGCAGATTGTATAAAAGCAGATGAGGAAAAGAGCGAGGAGTGAGGAGTTGGAAGTCCCTTAGCCTTGTGGCATCTGTGAGTGCAGTGGGGAGTATGTGTGTTAAATAAATGACTGGGGAGATTTAGCCCATGTGCTAGCCATGTTAGAATAACACATGCAGAGCTGGTCACACTGGGCAGTGCTCAAACCTAACACAATCCTTTTCCACTGGGTCACCTCCCCCGGGTGAGGCCCAGGCTCTGCCTGGGGCCTTGTATATTTATCCCTGGCTGCCTCTTTATTTTCCCTCAGCTGAGACCAGTTACATCAAAGAGTGCCTCGGCCCTCCATCCACTGAACCTTCATCCAGGCCATTTTTTTTGGGAGAACCACCAAGGTTGAGGGAAAAAAAGACAGGACACAGAAGAAGGTGTAAAGTGTTTGTCTACTCATCTGAAACAACCAGATGTTACTCACAGGGTCCAAGTTTTATGACCGCAGGGGGGGAAATATATAAAAGAGGACAAGAGAATAAAGATAGAGGAAAAACATGTCAGGTTTCCCGTCATTTCTCTAAATCTAGTTGGTTTTTACTTGCTAAATAAAGAATATTTTGGACAGAAAGGTATAATGTGAGTTTTAGATTTTACCTTATACAGAATAATTTCGTAAAAGTTACTTCTAAGGGTTTAGTCAAAAGCTGTAGTTTAACTGTGTGTATTAACTTGTGTGTCCTCATTTGTCCTCCCAGAGTTCTCAATGTAGACAGCCATTTTCAGCTTAAAGAGCCTTTCATCGAAGCTTCAAACCAGCCTCTGCTTTGCCCGGGGCCTGTTTCTGTGTATGTGCATGTGCACGTGTGCACGTGTGCGTCTGTGTTGTTGGTGCTGCCAAGCTAATAAAGAACTAGGTATTGTTACGGGGACTCACTCCAACCGCACCATGAGCAAGCCATTACACCAATAAGCCTGCATCATTTCCAAAGAATCCAATTAAATTTCCGTCTTAGTGCGCTGCACACTGAAAACACAGATTTTCTCCATTGAGAGTGTGCAAACACACACGTTACATACGCTCATGCATGCTTGCACGCACAGCCTCACATACGCTGCAGTGTTCTTTCCATCTCCTAGCTCGATTCCACTACGTGTGTTTCGTACAGCTGTTCTTGCACACGATATGTCTGTATTTGTGGTGAAGATCCTGCGTGACTTTCTCACTGCACCTGTTGGACTGTGTCGATCACCCTTCTCCTCTCTTTGTCTGTCTCCTCAGAAGTACTTGATATTGTTTTTGATTCCCCCTCTTTCCAACAGCTTGTCTCTGTTTCCCCACTTCAATCCCTCCCTCCTTTCCTCTCCACTGATTCTGGCTGGCATCTGTTAAGCCGCTAAACAGAAAAGTGTGTATGCATGGGTGTGCGTGCGTGTGTATGTATGCATCGGTCTTGCTGGGTTGGATTTGAACAAGCCCATCCCTGTTCTGCCCCGGTGGCCTATGAAATGAGAAAGGCAGCCACTGTGCTGCAGACCTCTGCTGATAAATCTACCAGGGTTCCTCCTCAAGTGCGCATCTGCATGTGTGTGTGTGTGTGTGTGCATCTGCGTGTGTGTCAGACGCAGGTTTGCATATGTGGTGGCACGCAAGCATGTAATGTGTGCATGTGTGTGTGAGAAGTGATCATCTGTGTGTGCGTCTTCGGCTCCGTGACGCCAGAATAGAGATTTGAAGAGATTTGATTTCACACACCCCAAAGTGTGTGTGTGTGTGTGTGTGCGTGTGTGTGTGTGCGCGTGTGCGTGTGTGTGTGTGGGGTTGGACCATGTGGTGCAATGTCCCATCACCACCTAAAGAGTGTGACATTAAAAGACCACAGAGTCCATTTTTCTTCAGACATTTAGGCATTATTTATCCTTCCTCTGGTCGTTGACTCATTTTTATCCATGTGCAAGTATTCGTCTCAGGAGAATTAGAGGTCATGTTACCAATCTATGGAGCACTCAAAGACAGGATAGAGAGAAGACGACTGACAGAGAGGAGGGGGTAATGAAAGAGCACTCAAAGCCAGGATTGCCTTGCATATGACGACGAGGTCAGATATTGAGGATGTGAAGTCAATACAACACAGCATTTAGCATCATATTCACCTGAAGAGGTGACAAGAAAGAAAAGAAGAAAGAGCGGATCTCTGAGCGAGCTTTGCTGCACAACAACCACCCTAACTCTCACCAAGGGGCTCGTTCAACAAAGCAAATATTGTTTCACATAAACAAAGTCATGCACGTTCGCCTCCATGTTAGTGCAGATATGCACAAAGAGTTCTCCTGTATGTGCACGCACGCTCACACACAAGGGTGAGTGAGGCTGTGGAGACCTTCTTTATGGGATCTGTGGTCTACCATATTTCAACTCTTTAGTGTGTATGTGTAAATGTGTAAAAAGAGGCCTGGTGCATTATTTTCAAGTCATGACAGCTGTAATTGTGAAGCACATTAAATGAGCGCAGGGTGACACCTCTAAGCAACACACACTTGAGCACGACTCCTCTCTCTGTCAAACACAAACACACACACACACACACACACACACACACACACAGAAAGAGGTGAATTCATTGTGTCCCAACAAGAAAATGAGCATATTCAAACCTGTCAGAGCTGAGTGTTTCAAGGAGGTCCAGGCTGACTCATTTTGTATATGTCGATGTCTTGATGATATGTTAGATATACCAGATGTATATCTGTCTTTAACAGACAGGTTGCTCTCGTCAGGAATAATAATACCAGTCCTAAGCTTTGTTCAGTATTCACAGGCCTCGTCAGTCGAAGGTATCTGATGAGCTTCAGCTTTGGTTGTGCAGAAAGGGGAGAGCCACATGACCACTGTAGGTCCTGCTTCTCCTCTGTTCTCACTAAATCATTTCACCTTTTTGGTTCTCTCTTTCACACACATGCACACACGCAACACACACACATAGTAGGAATGCATATACGTGAACACATGCACTGAGATATTTAACATGGACAAGTGGGTACTTGGTAGAAGAATTCAATTGGCTTCTTTCTCTCTCTCTCCATCTGTCTCTTTATCTCTCCCTCTCTCTCTCTCTTTCTCTCTCTCTAAGGATGTCACAGGACATGTCAGGCTTTAATGCCTTCCAATCTTTTCTCCAACACACACTGTCGCCTTTCATTTAAAAGCCTGCTGGAAGGAATGAGCAGCATCTCCATTCCTCCCACTCTCCATTCTATCTCTCTTCTTGTTAGACCCGTTTCTTTTTCTTACTTAGACCACTTTCCTCTTTGTTTGTCAGAGATTTTATGAATGTGTTTATAAGTCTTTACTATTTTTCTTTATTTTTGTTTCCTTGCCTTTTTTCGGTTCTCTCCCTTTACCTCTAATTTTTTTCTCTCTCTATTTTCTTCCACTCCTGAGCTGAAATCAAATCTAATGCCCCCTTTCAGCGTGGTCGGTGTCTCACTCGTCCTCCCTCCCTCCTCTCTAACAGCCTTCTATCTATTTGTCTCTGTGTCAGGTCCGTGTTTGGCACCTTACATCGCCACTTTAGCTCCTCTTTCCATTGTGCTTTCTCAGTCTTCCCTTTCAATTGACCAACATGAGTAAACACCGGTTGCCGGGCATCAATCACATCACACACGGGTGGAATCAGAGAGTCTCCAATTTCACTCTTGCTTTTTATTTTTTATCCCTAACAATTTCACAGAATGTGGTGGGAACAATGCACGATAAAACACCCCAAATAACCTTTTTTTTCTGTGTCTCAAACTGTCAACAGAATCATCTATGTTCTTTTAAACTTTAAATTACATTATTACAGGATGAAATGATAAAAAAAAAATCTGAATTAGATCTAAAATTGTGGGATGTATATATTAACACTAAACCAAACAGCATCAAAGTTTGTCCCGTGATTGAGCAGCATCAGAATTTCATTATGTGCCCCCCTCACTTTTACAAACAAACAAACAAACAAACATATGTAATACAGCCCACACTGAGACATTGTGCTTGTGCTGTGATGAGGGATCATTCCTTCATAATTCTTCCCTTCTAAGTCCATTCTGCACACTTTTGCCCTGTAAAGGTGATTTCACCTGCGTATCTCATATGTACATCAGTGTGCACGTGCATGTGCTACATCTGCATTCCCTCCCCTGGGCAGTAAATCAGTGCTGTGTTAATTGGTAGGAACAACAGCAACACTTTGGCAGTATATAATGTTTTATGTTTGTTTCTTTATTACGGTGTTTAATGTTCATCGCCATACACCGTGTGGATTCCTGCATGGCTGCGTGCATGCATGTGTTCTACCAGTGTGTGTGTGCGTACCGCATTGTGATCCTAATGAGACGCTGCATGATGAGAGGGGACTGAAAATGCACAGAGGAACAAGAGCATGATAAGCTGCTTAACGATGATCACTCAGCGTGCATGAGTATGAGTGTTTGAGGTGCATATGTGTGTGTGTTTACATGTGTGTGCGTGCATGTGTATCTTCCTCTCGAGCCTCCACTCACAGGCAGAACACAATCAGCACAGCTCTCATTTGCAATCAGTAATTAGAATGCTAATTAGCCCTTGGGAGCTAACAGAAACTAGTGTATTACAAGGGCTTGATTAGGACAGCTCTTGTCCTGAGGGAGGGATTTACACCTGCACGCTATTGCTGTAAACACCTGTCAGTCATGACCTCCCATCCAGTTAGGTGTGATGATGACTGAATCGGAATGAATCAGTCACACTGAGATAGAAACTTCTATACAAAATCCCTCATGGTATCAAAATTACACCCGTGTCTAGTGTTTGATTATATTTCCGAGTATATTTTAAGTATTTAAGCATAATTTGAAACACTTCATTTCCAATTCCAAGAGAATATTAGTAAACTTAAAGATCTTTAAAGTCGTAACCAGTGGTCACCGTCCAATCAGCCCTGGTTGTTCCAGCTCTGCCCTGACTAATCTGGTCTAGTCTCTTGTCTCGTTTAACATATTACGGCGTTAATAGCAGCCATAAGGTTGTTCAAGCAAATCTCAAGTGTGAGTCCAGTTGCCCACAACAGTCTAATCTATATAGACAGGAAGTAATGGAAATGGACCAGAGCTTCTGAAACATACAAGTATATTTAGAGTCACCCTGGGACTGGACTCATTAAAACATACTATAGTTCTGTAACACAGAACATTACAGTTGGGGTATTTGTGCAAGTAATCAACATGCAATCATGGACTACCCAAACTGTCCGCACCAATTTTCTTTCCTCTTGATATGTCGAAGCACATTCGCTGACTTAACTTGCAACTTGCTTTCAGTTTAAGTGCACAGAGACGATGCAGAGATGAAACATGATGGGTGAAAGAAAGACAATTTAATCTCACAAAAATGAGTGATGAATGTAAAATCCACATCACCAAACAATAAAAACGCTCTTGTTGCCTCACATGGTTTCATATCTGGGCCTCTTCATCCTGCCATCTCTCCGAGCCTTGTTGATATTCTGCCATCTTTGTGTACTGCCGGCTTCAGTGACCGTCATCACACAAACAGACACGCCGACAGTGTGAAGCGTAACTATCATATCAGGTCTAATTTTCTCCTCCATTCAGCCAGCACCCTTAGACACACACACACACACACACACACACACACACACACACACACACACACACACACACACACACACACACACACACACACACACACACACACACACACACACACACCAGAGGCTTTAATCCCCTTCTCATTGCTGTAAGTGGGGTGTCATTCTGGGGTGAGCAGACAGACTGTAGGGTGATGAAGAGCGTTGCTAAAACCTCGTCTGCTTGATCGCAGTAACTTCTCTGTGCCTCCAGGCCGTACTGCATCTTGAACCTGCACTTGTGGACAATACATTATATGCTACCGCTATCACACACACACACACACACACACACACACACACACACACACTTGCACTTATCCAGATGCATTACCAGCCTATTCATTATTTGCATTGGGACTCTTCAATATTTCAGCAGACTCTTCTAATCCCATTACAGTTATACTCAAAATTGTGTGCGTCTGTGGAAGTGTGTGTGTCTTTGAATGTGTGCATATTAGCAACCTACACTGACTGTAACTGACGAGCACAGCAGAGGGCTGCTTGAGATAGCAAGAAAGGAAATCAATCTCGGCAGAGGTAAAGAGAAAATGAAAGACTGAAGATGGCAGCGATAAAAGGCCGTAGGCAAGGAAAGAGGGAAGAAGGGATGAGAGAAGAAGAAAGAAAGAGAGGCAAAGAAAAAAGACAAGAGCGATGGATTGGGGGCCTTGTGCTTCTTTTGAGGATAAGATAGTGTGGGAAAGCTTACAGAATGGCATGAAAGGCTTAGTACTGTGTTTATTGTGTGTGTGTGAGTATGGCCACAGCTGGGAAATACCTGTCAGGTCATCCTAGCAACCAAATTACACGAAGCATGCTTTGCAAATAAAACACTGCAAATACGCTGCATTTCTTTGACAAAAGCTCAAAATATTTCCTGACAGTAAGTTATTTATGAAAGAAGACATAAAGAAGAAAAGAAAAGACAGAAGAGAAAGAAAGAAATTTCCGCCTTGAGTATGCATGTCCATGTCTGACAAGTCACCTCTGTACAACATTTAAAACCTGCTGTTACATATTTTATATCCTGCCAGCCCTGCATATAGACCCCTCATTATCTAAGTAGGAACACACACACACACGCACACAAATGTCTGTTACTCTCACATTTAGAGTTGCAACAGGAAATGTCACCTTGGTCCCAGCGGATGACAGGCGATCAGTAAAATTCTCTGACATGACTACGACCACCCTGAGGAACTACAACCATAATTTGTCTGTGTGCTGAGTTCTGTGTGTGGGACAAGAAATAAAACGAAAAGAAGGGAAGAGAAACAACTAAGAGGAGTTGAAGACAGAGGAACTCGTGTTCAGAAGTTTCTGATCCATGACAGAAACAGTGAGTTACATCACAAGCTGAGCTTTACCTGTGAATAAGGCCTGTGTGTGTGTGTGTGTGTGTGTGCGTGTGTGTGTGTGTGCATGTGTGTGTGTGTGTGTGTGTGTGTGTGTGTGTGTGTGTGTGTGTGTGTGTGTGTGTGTGTGTGTGTGTGTGTGTGTGTGTGTGTGTGTGTCACAGAGAGAGACAGTGTACAATGAACCCTCGCTATAACGTGGTTCAATTTTCGCGGCTTCGTGGATTTTTTTTCAGTGTAATTATTTTATTTTTTTACAGCGTACAGTATGAACACATTCGCCTACTCATGTTCAATGTGACTGTGAAGTGCTGTATGTTTCCTATGTTTTTAAAACCAAGTATTAAGCTTTTAAGTTTTAAGTTTAAACTAAGTTTTTTTCTGGCTTGAAAAAAACCCATAATGTCGGTGAAAAGGGAAAAAGGCACCTGTGGTCACACCCAAAAGGCGGAGAAATAACTCGAACTTTGAGAGTGTTAAAATAAGAGAGAACTGTGAGAAAATGTTAATGCCTGTGAGAAAAGTGTATAAAAGTGTGTGGTTAGGGGTTTTATGGCCTTAAAACATGCAAAATAATTGTAAAAAAAATAAAGCTGTTTACTTCGCGGATTTCATCTATCGCGGGTTATTTCTGGAACGTGACCCCCGATAAACGAGGGTTCACTGTATGCCCACTAAGCGCCATCACCATCAGGGGTGAGTGTGAGGCTACAGCTGATTTGCCATTCAGCACTGGCTGACTGATACTCCGTAACCCCGAACTGCTGAATGGCCTGGGACTGTTTTAACAGCCCACCACACAAGTCGCGGCCATTTCTCATTCCGACTTCATAAAAGTCTACCCCCTCCTCCCCGACCCCCACTTTACCCCTAAACTCAGCCACTCCTCTGCATCCATCCAAATGTCCTCTCCTTCCTATTAACTCAGAGATAACGCTGCTCTCCTTCCAGTATCCTCTAAGATACTTTATTCTCCACGAGATGGTTATTAGAACATTGTTAAAGTTCAGTTTAAAAAATGTGTGAATTGAGAATTTTAGATCAGTTATCTTGCGTTCAGACATTAATTCAATGTCAACATATGCTAGTCTGTAAAATAAAACAATATCAGTAGAGGGGAGGGAATATTAAGTGTGTTTTGTTTGTGTGTGCATGTGTATAAGGGAACTTATTCTTACCTGGTTGAGATGAAGTCAGAAATGTCAGTCAACAGGAGGCAGCAAAGAAAGAGAAAAATGAAATATGAGTTAGTTTCATTTCATTTTCCGCACCTTCTTCTGTCAGAGCAAGTGATTGATTTAACACGATTTCATAGGGACTGCGATGTGGAAATGCACGTTTAAAGTCCAGTTGCATCAGCCCGACACGAGTAGCCGGAAATATAAAGTGTAGTGCATACATACAGAGTGTTTCAATTTAGCATAAGAGAAGACAAATACACAGCAGGGAGGACACAATACATAAATGATATAACTGTGTAGTGACTGGGCTGACTTGTAACAGCAGTGTGTGAAAAATAGTACAACACATGTGCTGGTTAGAAAGTGGAGCCCACCACTGAATAACTGCTCCTTGTAGACCAATAAAAAACAAATGCTAGATGGAGCAATATAAAGTCAGGAGAAAAAACACCCAAGCAGTCATGAGGAAAATGATGGAGTAAGGCCGTATTCAAAGGGGAGAGCATGAAGAAAACAAGGATGCTCATTAGTCGATAATGGGAGGTGTGAGTGTATCAGCGTGTGTGGATGTGTGGCGATGGAAACAGCGCAGTATGCCCACTTTGCTGCTTCTGTTCTGTGCGGAGGGTGAAGCCTTGTTGTGGTTTGAGCAGCGGAGGCCACCTCCAGCTAACAGCTCCTGGTAGACCTATAAATTTACCTTCATAAACAGGAGAGACGGGCAGAGGAAGGAGGCAGAGGCGTGTAAAGAGAGAGGCTAGGAACCATGGTGGCGGGGGAAGACAGGAAAGTGGAGAGGAGCACGATGGAATGTATGATGAAGGGAGACAACAGAGCGGTAAAGACTGGTATAAACAAGAAAAAAGTCTTTATACTGTAACCGCAGGTATGATTAACACATCTTTTCATCAAAATGTAGACCACAAAAGTCAGAAATCGCATCTTTTAGATCATCATCTTTTAAATGTAAAGCTAGTCTGGATTGAACCCCACCCTTTATTCAGTCAATTTGTGTCTCCTTGAATTTATCCGAGGGATCGTTGGCTCCATCAGTGACCTTTGACCCCAATGACCCCATCGGTTTTAGATCTACTTCAGGATCACAAACCACAGCAATTAATGGTATATGTGGAATGAATTTGCATCTATGATGTACACGTCTGTTCCTCTCATCTCTCTGTCCCTCCATCCCCTCATTCTCTCTTTGTTGTTTTAAACATATTTTTCCACAAACCATAACATTTTAATTTTCCATCGTACAATTGAAAGCTTTGAAACGCAGTAATGTGAAAACGTCTGCGACTCGGCTGGTTTGATCGTTAGCTGCGGCTCTACGATTCATTGGAGTGACAGGCCTCAGAGGATTAACCTGCAGCAACCCTGATCGACCTGATCCTCTTCTTCTAAACCAACCGCTTCGCCAGATGCTGCAGGAAGTAGGAAGTGAGGGCTGACCAATGGAGCACCTGGCCTTTTACCACTGACCCATGGTGCTGCTTTCTCTGCCGTGCCTGCAGAAACTGGCCCATATGTCTGTGAAGTGTCTTTGTCTGTGATTGTGGTGGCAGAAGGAAAATGAGTAAACAAGTTTCCAGCGATTACCCACCCCCAGCCAGACAAAGACAGAAACCTTGACCGTGATTGTGGCCAGACAGACCGGAGTGTCTCTTTTAGTGGCCAAATGTGCATTTAACTTTCGCAGCTTTACAACTGAGACCAAAAGGCATCACACACAACAAAGTAGTCATGATGGTGAGAGAAACTATAAGGAGAAATGAATAAAACAAGAGAAAATTGGCCCAGACAGCAGTTGATAAACCGCTGGAATACAGCAAACTGCACCAAACCGAGGCACAAATTTCCCCAAATCGTCCTCCCCGGGGCCCCTGTCTGCCTCCATCGACTCCATCCATCACAATGACCCCCACAAAGATCTCTGAAAGCAAAGGTGACCCAGCAATGTGAAATTCACTTTTTCCTATTTTACTTTTTCTAACTTTGGCTTTCCAAACATGTGCACGTGTGAGGTTTTCCATACCTCTTAAAAGCCACCTGGAAACTTCACAGAGGAGCGAACCTCCAGATAAGACAGTTATCCACTATTGGTTTGACTGGTAAGGCCATCAGACGTCTGTCTACTGTCCTGCTCCTTAACCACAGCGGTCCTCCTCAGGTACCACAGCTCCACAACCACTGTCCTGCTTGACTTTCAGTCACTTTCAGACAGCAGATTCCTGAAGTGGACACTAGATGAATGAAATATTCCTAATTTTACTATTTCTGCAGACCCACTCAAGACACATGTGCGATAAAAATCAGAAATACCAGAAAACAGGATGGAATGTAAGATATGAAATACTCCAGTAATGACCAAAACAAGGCTTTTATAGTCCACATATCTTTCCACTCTGATTGATTTGCCAGCCTGGGGGGATTTTTGCTGCATCTTTATCTTTCTTTCCATGACTTTCCTCCGAGCCGCCATCTCTCTTGGACCCTCGGTGCTTTCTGCCTCTTCGCTGTTGCCTTTGACCCAAGATCAGAGGGACTGTCTAAGCTGTCTCTCACACACACACACACAGCAGACACACAGACATCTAACTGACATATCTGTTTGGAGAAAAAACACTTCATATATTTATTTGAATTAATGAAAAATATCAGGGATTTATTTTTTATAGATAACTATTAAGATCATCTCAACCCAAATTTAAAGATGTCAGCATCAAGCTGTGGTTGTGAAGCAGGACTTGCAATGGGTGTAGTCTTTACATTTTTACTTTGCTGCTGCTTTTGGAAAATGAAAAATGTGGCATTCATGTCTGAGAGAGAGAAAGTCAAAGAGAGGTGTGTGTGTGTGTGTGTGTGTGTGTGTGCGTGTGGGTTTGTGTGTGTGTGGGTTTGAACATTTAAAAAAGCTGAGGTAGGATGAGCTTAACTACTATTTTTTTTCACCTGTCAGGCGTCGGCTCAAGTGTGTTTTGTATTTATATCAGAACAAGATGCACAAAGAAAATGTGAAAAACAGGCGACGGTTGCAAACAAGCAGTCCAACTCAGCTGCAATTTTGTGTATATTTCTCTTAAATAAAACACACACACACACACAAACAGAAGGAGAGTATTGTGCAGCTATCATATAGTTGCTGTCAAAGCCACCACCAATTATGACCATTAGGAGTCCCTTCATGTCACGAGCTGTCCCTGAACCCCCACCCCACACCTCTCTCACCACCAGACCCTATAATCTAACCTCACTTTGCTCCCATCTCTCTCTCTCTGTCTCTCTCTCTCTCTCTCTCACACACACACACACACACACACACACAGGCAGGCAAACACATAAAGACTGAGAATGTAATGCGAGATGTTATATCTTCCCTTTTTTTGAGGGAAAATGGACAATTGAGGTGGAAAAAGTTTTTCCTGATAAAAAGCATGTCGGCAAATTTCGTAAAAAGGTAATTGAAGTTTGTTTTTTTTTATTCAAATGCATTTGCATTTAGAGAGAAATGAAACAGTCACATGATCTGGCAGAGTCATATGTTGAGACCTGTCAGTGAGGGAGATGGACATACTTTACTTACGGGGGGGGCTTCCACAGGAAGCCATTAGCCAACTGTCTGGGCCAGACAGTTGTTAAACCACCTGTTTTAGTTAACAGGTAGCTTTAAGTTTATGAGCCGAACTCGGCTGTTTCCTTTAGAGAGACCAGTGTGTGGTTTCCTTCACTGGTCTGTGTTAACCTGCTCCCCACAGTTGCCCAGAAGCCTGTATCTAGATGGATACTTTCCATAAAACAAATGTTTTTACTTGAAAAGTTGGCAGGGTGGGGTTGATGATCTTAACACGCGTCTGTGGGGTGATGTCAGACACACCATTTTCTTTGTCTGCTCTGCTGCGGTTCTAATGCAGCCTTGCTGCCGCTGGCAGTGACAGCGGCTGACACCTCTCCGCTCGCTGACGTGTTCTCGCAGCAAGAATAGACCGAAACACAAGTTGAATATAGGATTTAATTGGGTGCCGGACCCTTTCTGGGAGTGTTGGAGTCACTGGAAAAAAATGGTGCATTTGATATTATTTAACGCTACTCTTTTATGAGCCCTATTGCATAAGTTCTCTCATGTGAAACAGCTATTTGCCTTCTGCTTCTAACATTCTGAAGCATATTATTTTCCCAAAAATAAAAAAGAGAGGGATGAAAGGGATGAAGTATCATGGTAAAGTGTCACAGTATGTGGTAATAGCCTCTGACACACACAAATGCACACACAGGTGCAGCACCCTGTAGGGTCCCAACATGTGTCATTAGGCCTATCAGGGCCACTCTAGAAGGATTAGATGACTGTTGTAGAATCACACACACATGCACACACATATACACACGCACACACACACACAGTGACAGCTCACCACTGGAGTGTCTGAACGCTGTTGGAAGACAAATCCCTGCACGTGTGTGTGTGTGTGTGTGTGTGTGTGTCTGTGTCTGTGCCTGTGTGTGTGTGTGTGTGTGTGTGTGTGTGTGTGTGTTTGTGTGTGTATGAGAGAGGAGAGCACATGTCTGTATCTGGTATATCATGCTGTGAGCACTAAGCAAAGATATCAGTGTACCGCTGAGCCCTTTACAGAGCTAATCCATCACACACACACACACACACACACACACACACACACACACACACACACACACACACACACACACACACACACACACAAACTTATTACATTTGTAATTTTTTTAAATACCAAAAGGTATAAGGGTAAAAACAACAACTGAATGTGAACAGCTTGCCCACTTTGTGTTGTTGTAACTTATTTTTAAAAGAAAACATCACAGATGGTTCTTTAATCATTGAGCAGTGGAATCACCCAGCCAACATATGCACGGACTGCCTGCCTGTCTGTGACCCCCACCTGTCTGCTGGGGTGTCCTGACCGTTTAGGGGAGGAGATAGAAGGACAGAGAGATGGAGGGTGACTAAGGAGACAGAAAAGCTGGTGGGATGGTTTGGAAGTGACGGAGGAGGGTGTAGCAGTGAGTCAGTCAGTCAATGGTCTGAAGGAAAGAGCAGGACAAAAGGGGTTGATGTGTGTGGCTCTTTTCATGGCTGCTGTTTTTGTGTGAATGTTGGTAATGTGTATGCGGATGAGGGGGGCAACAGGGGCAGTTTGGGGTCGGGGATGGGGACGGTTAACAATGATGTGGAGGACTGGGTGCATTAATAAGCTCCCTTATAGCAAGCTGAGCACAGTCACTGAGCCAAGGGGCTGGTCACTTTGCTGTTTTCACTGAGGGGGGGTAAAAGAGGGGAGGTGGTGTGTGTGTGTGTGTGTGTGTGTGTATGTGGGGGGGGTTCTTCTCAGTGGTGACAATTTTCACCTCTTCTTTTCTCCAACCATTCTCCAGCTTCTCCAGGGAGTTTCCTCCAGTTAATACAGGCTGCAGCAGAGAATGGGGCAGGGTGGCCCGATGGTGGGGAGTGCTGTCAGGCCAGAACTAAAGCCCTCCAACCTCAGAGGCTTTCATTATGATCAGGAACTGTTGGAGCACTTCAGCTCTGGCAATGCCAGACTGAGAACCAAGAGGAGAAAAAAGGGAAATCCTAATGTTTCATTTTCTTAGCGCCACTTGTACAACATGATGTAGGAAAATATGATTAATATATGCAATATAATACATTTTCCCAAAAAGGAAAGCCAAAAGTTCTTCAAATAGTTCTGGCAACTTTAATGTACATGCCTGTGAAGTAGTTGTGGAAGAAAGGAGGAACAAAAGAGAGGAAGAAAAAGCAGAGAGGAATGAAAGCTGTCTCCACTTTAAAGTGGATTAGAGGCACACAGCGTTGAAACAATGGGAGGTGAAAAATCAAATTAGAACTCCCCGAACATCAAACGAGGGAGGCCAGGAATGGCTTAGCTTCCCCCGTCTCTAATCTGTGGACTCAATGTGAACGATACACGCTGCCATTCCCCTCTGCAGACAAGCGATTCTGCTTCTGTTTGCCTCTCTGTCGTGTTTGACTTCTTCTCTCATCTGCCCTTTCTTTTCCTGCTCTTTGCTCCAGTCTGCTTTTGAGCCTTTAAAGGCCTCAGTGCCAAAGTACAACTGAAGTGAGACGAGCGAGCGTTGACCAGTGAGGATGCTGGGGAACCGGCCCTGGTCCTGTCCTGTCTTCACCCTTATGTAGCCCTGTCTTTTTTCTTGGGCCGTCATTCCCTCTCGCTAGCTGCGTGAATTCCATTTTTGTATTCCCAAAGGCTGTCATCTCGTTGCTTCTCATCTCCTCCTGCTGGTCATGTTCCCACGCAGGCTGATTTCAGAGATCTTAAAGACGGATGTCCGTGCGTTGAGCTGACACCACTCAAAGGGACAAACATGGGCAACGCTGAGGCAAAAGAGCAATGAAAGAAAAATAATGATGTTCTCACAGTTCATGCAAAGATGGCTACAACTGGTTCTGCAACTCCCCACTGCCTTGTAGCCCCCCGCCGCCACACACACACACTTTTTCTCTCACCAACACGCAAACATGTCAACAAATTTGCTGTTCTTACTGGTTTTATATGAAGGTCCATCACACATTCTGACTGTGTACATTTGGGGTGCCTAAAAATGGTCCTAAAAATCACCTTCTCTGCTTTTGCCCCTCCCGTAGTTCCCAGTAAAGAAGAAGAATGCCCCAGCAGTGATGCATGTTCCATTGTTCACGCTCTGCCTCCAATTTGCTCTCCACATTCTGCGGCCTCGGCCGAGACGTTACGCCGGCTTAAGGGACAAATCGCACACACAAAAAGGGAGAGAAAGAGAGAAAGACAGGTGGGGGGTGGTGAGGAAAAGATATGGAGAGATGAGAAGAGAGAGGGGGGAGAGAAGGGCTAACCCTCTTCACAGCAATGCAATTATGGTCTACATTTGAACCCAGTGGGGTTTTGTGGCAGCCTCTCTCTCGCCGTCGCTCTCTGTACTTTAGCGGCGAAGCTAATAGCCATAGCCGCGGCAATTTCTACGGTACATGACATTAACATGGTAGCGTGTCGCCGACAAAGGGGAGTATTCAAAAGGGTTTAGAAAAGAGCAGCGGTTTCGCCTGGTTAAGTAGGCCTCAACCTGCCAAGACAGCAAGACAGACAGACAGCTAGTGTGTTTATTACTGCAGCCACCAAGGGAGAGAACAGTCCGACAGGGAAGCGGTGACATCTATTTACTATCCTGGTGACTGTTTAAAGGTAGGATGCAGCTGCAGGAGTGAATGAAACCTTACCCCCTCCCATCCAAAAAAAGAATGCAGCCACTTTACATGCTATAAAGTCACACCGCACACCAAGTAGCAGACTAAAGAGAATTCGGTTTCATTTTACATACGAGTAAAATTCAACACGTAACTGGGACCACCAACCAGGACAGCTGCCACTAACGCCCGTCATATAAGCAGAAATATATGGTGCCAGAGGCCGCATGAACAGCGTCTATGCATGAGTGTGAAACAGGTGGCCAGTTTAACAATCTGACATACAGTAGCAATGATTTTCTTTCTCTGCACCTCCTCTTTATCTGCATTACCCCGACTAACATGAGAGGGCATCTGGGCGCCTTTATGAGCACAGAGATGGAAATACAGCAAGAATAGCCACAAATATTCAACAGCTACTGTATTGCAAAGCTTAGCTTCAACACTCTTATTGATAAAAAATAAACTAGTTTTGATTAAACATAAATCCATATTTGCACATATGTGCTTGTGCAAGGTTAAAATTGGAGGTTGATGAACAAACGGCAAAGTCGCTGGACGTGGGTGTGACACAAAAGATGTTTCCAAAACAGAAAGTTGAGAGAGGACAAAGGGAGAATGAAACGAAGGAGCAAAACGGCTGCCTGGACACAGAAGATGAGGAGGAGGCGGAGGAGGAGGCTGAAAGCGAGGGTAAACTCCCACATTCATACAGACACACAACAAGGGAACCCCCGCTCCATTCAAAAGACCATCTGTGGCTTGAAATGGATGTGTTGTGTGTGTTCAAAAACATTTCTGTTTTAATTCTTGTGCCCGCAGAGCAGGCGGAGCACAGAGGGGAGAAAGGGAGGAGGAGGCAGGCGTGAAAAGGTCCTGCTTCTGGATCCTACTGCTTTCTTTAAAAAAAATATATAAAAAGGAACACCGTAAACAGATGAATGTATGTGTGTGTGTGTGTGTGTGTGTGTGTGTGTGTGTGTGTGTGTGTGGGCCCCTGTAACAGAGGGCCATCTACACAAACCAAATTACACGGGGTGAGCTGGACAGACACAGCTATTTTGTTAACAAAACCAGTCTGAAATGTGGCATTAGAGACACACAGAGTGACTAACAGGGACAGACGTTAAGGACCAGTTTAGGAAATCCACCATATCCCACTTGTTAGATACACACACACTCAATCACCTTAAATGCCAAATCAGCCTGAAATCACATCCAACAGTTTATCTGCAGGTGCAGGTTGTTATTTACATGACCACAAAGACCAAATGTTAGTTATTTACAAAGTAATTGTAATTCTGTACATTTAAATGTGTCCACAGGTTGGATACGGTTTACTATAAAATGTCGTTTGTGGGAGCTAAAATGTGAAAATATGTTTCAAAACCACCAAAAATGAAATAAGCAAAGTTGTTATATCCTGTGGCTGCATCTCTATCCACCCACCCCTCTCTTTGTGAGCGCCTCCCTCTCTCCAGATTGAGTACCTCCGATTCATTTCCACCCCCTCCATGTCAATTAATTAAGTGCATGCTTTTCTTTGGCCGTGCACACCAATTAGCATGAGATAAATATGCATTAGTGGAATTATCTTGTCTTGTCGTTGCCCCGATCCCCCCTACGATCTGACTCCCAGCGCCCGTGTTGGGATGTTAATGCTAATTTGCATCACGAGTACTTTTAAATGTGTGTTAATGAGGCCCAGGTATTAGGTCCCACCTTGATCAGGGACCCCAGGAACGTGCTCAAGTGCTTTTACAGCCAATGTGAACATGACATATTTTAATTACAGGCCTTGGTGGTGTGCTGTATAAACAGATGGTAAAGCTTGATTATTTAAATTCTGTATTTTATTGTTGTTTAAGAACAACTAATTAATATCAACACTTTCAAGAAATCAGGTCATTTTAAAATGGGCTGCATAATAGACATTTCCCATAACACAACACCAGTGGGCCTTCTCCAAACTTCCTACAGGATAATCAAATAATGGGCCCAGAAGTCGATTTTCTCTAATAGGCGCAGGGGCAATTCAAACGATACACTTCATAGCATTACATCACTCACGGAGCACTCTGACAAGCCATTTACTGACAATGAATTACCTCACTGACCATAAAAACTAAACTAATGTGAAATATCACATATTTTAATCAACTTGGAAGAAGTGAGGGAAAGTATTGCTCCTCTCCAATATTTGGACCAATGCCGGACATTTCAGCGGTGGGCCTTAATTAAATTGACCCAAGACCATATTTGATTTGTGCCCATTAAAAACTCAGGGTTAGACGGTGTAATTCCTAAAAAGTATCACTTTCTTAACGGCTTGTACAATGTGACCATATATAGATTTTTTTTAAAAAGTATACCGGGACAGTGTTTCATTGTCTAAAACTAAAGGATTTAAATGTTTTTCAGCAGGTTCCTGTCATGAGGCGCAGCATTAATCAAAAGCAGATCATCTAGAGGACGCAGAGCTTAATTTAGTGTATGTGCAAGTTAAGTGAGGAGGAAAAGAGGTGGATAGATTGGGAGTGTGCACCTCATAAGTCCT
>CAJVRN010000015.1:9457500-9865000 GCA_911728415.1 Lagocephalus sceleratus
ATCATTTAGGGGTGACTGATTCATCAGTAATGGCCAAATATGGGCTTCCTTCCTGCTGGAAGACTAATGGCTTTAGTATTAATGAAACTCTTTCTTTCCCAGGATGAGAAATTAATCAAAGATAGAGAGGGAGAAGGAAGATATTAAAAGTTTAACTGGGGCTAAGTCATTAATTATACTCTCAGAGAGCGTTTGACAAAGATAAACTCTTCCAAATTAAGATCTGTTTGTGCTCATACACTGTCCAGACAAGTATATCAAGCATGAGAGAAATTGAAGAAAATATGAGAAGAAAAGAAGATAGAACAGTCAATAGTCATGGTAAAAAAAAAAAAAATCATACATACATAAAAAATTACTGATTCAAATCAAAGGAACAGAAACTATGTTCAAAAGAATATAGAAATAAAACTGGGAACTACGGAACTGCAGAAGGAGGAAAACGAATGAGTACACAAGAAATTCCACAAAACTTTGTCTTCCTCCTCACCTCACCCGCTGCTTCTCCCCTCTCTGTTAAATTATTCAGGGCCACTTCTGCAGCACGCTTGATTAAGTTTTCATTTCTGCAAATTACCATTCGGAAACGCGCCGCGCTACTGAATCACATAACCACTACAAGATACACGGCTGTTTATCTCTGCTGAGAGAGAGCAAGCGGGTGATGAGCAGAGGGAAACAAAGGCAGCATAAATGATTGCATTATACCTTAATCATTTCTTTGTTTTGCTGTGATCTTTATGTATTGCAAACCTCTTTGTCAACACTCTTAATTCTGCACCAGAAATGCATCTTTCAGCCACACTACAAAATTGGATAGGAAAGATAAATACATGTAAAGAGAGTGTGAGGTAGGGTCTAATCTACTGTACGTGCACAGCTATGTAGTCAGTCAATAGGCCCCATTAGGAAGAACAATGAGAGGGAGACGAGTGTTTGGCACCCAGTTAAACCCCTATTACCCAGCATATGTATGTGGTCTAAATCCTTAAAGTTTCCCCTGATGCTGAAAATCGTACCGATCTCCTCAGATTGCAGTTATGTCTGACCTCCTGCATGTCTAACAGCCCATCATGACTGTGATCGGCAGCTAAGTGGGGGGTGGGGGGGTGGTCCACCCGGGTGCAGCATAAGCATTGGTTAGGGAAAAGACGGTGGTTAGGATAAAGAACATGCGTGTTTGGATCCAGAGGAGGCGGTTGGGAATGTGCATGATTTGTGCAGCTTCTGCAGGTGTATGGGTCAGCGGGGGCTCCAGACACATTGTTGTTTCTGGTGTATGGTGTAATTAGGGAAGGGCAAGGTCCTAGCAGGGGCGAGGACCACGGCTGTGCATAATGAATACATTCACTTTGTCAGTATGCACAAGCGTGTGTGCTCTGCATGTGATGCGGACATCTCCGAGGCCCTCTGCAGGAATCCAGCTCCCCAATAAATCCCCCAGAAAACCCTAAAGCAGACCCCTGTGGAAATCAGGCCAGACAACATAAAGAAGAGCAAGAAGGCACAACCGTTCTTTATTTTCTTACATGCCTCATTACCACTAATATTACCACACGTGAGTAAATTTACGTCTGCCCATGTTTAGAGACAGCTAATCAGCAGCAGACCACCAAAGGGCCCCTCTGTGGTTAGACAAAGATAAGCATCAGAACATGTACACACACCTGTAGAGTGCATGATAAGCAGTGGCCTTTCACGCTCCAAACAACAGGTTCTGATTTACTACGTCGGATTAGTGTAGCAACATGTCTGCGGACGAACGCTTGATTATTCTTCCCTCATCGGGACGCATGTGAGAAATTGGGAGGCGGGTGATTTGTGAGGCCTCGCAGATGAAGGCAATCTGTCACCGGGTGGTAACACTCGTGTCAGCTGATATCATAAACAGCTGCATCTTTTGTGAGCATGATGCGTACAGGTTGCATCGCAGATTTACGGCCGTCTCCCATGGAGAACGCGTCCTCCGCCTGACAATGAACGGTGGATTAACGGTTGTGCCTTCAGCCACCCTCCTGTCTCTCCGCGGTCCCCTCCCTCGTCCTCTTGCATCGCTGCATCTCTGCTTGTTAAAACCCATCTCTTAATTAGCACTTTTGGACCCTGGTGATAAACTATCTGTAACACACACTAAAGGAAAGGAGCCGTTTGTTCCAGAGCATTTTGGCCTGTCTCTTTTCTGCCCGGTGTCGCCTGGACACTGTCCGATTACTTATCTACTCTGCACCCTCTCTTACTGCCCTTTGTCCCCCATTTAACACCTTTGTTCGGTTTTACAAATCCAGATCTGGCTACATTCAGACCTGCATTAACAGCCTCTTTGCTCGTTTTAGGAGCAGTAGAAGACAAAGAATGCAGTGTCGTCCAGCAACATCTGGCTCAAGTTTTGCAATGCTGCCCAGGAATAAACTGCACTTCAGGGGATGTCAATAAACCAAACTTCTTTCTACTTTTGAAGTTTTGGAGACAGCAGGTTTGAATTATGTTTCACTTTGTCAAAACTTTACCCAGGATCCTCTGGCTTTGTGTCCTCCACACAACACAAATGTTTTCCAAAAGAGAACCAGTGTGACAAAAAATACTTTAAACTGTACGTTGAACTGTAAATTGATTGTTTCATTTAGATAATTTCATTTAGTAAACGAAAACTGTTGCAGATTCATAAGGCCAGAGTCTTCAGTATCTATCATTTTTTTTGAAAATACCACAAATTGTACAAGAAAGTGAAACAGAGAAGCTTATTTTTTACACACAGCTGCTTTATTCCTGTAGATCGCCCTCTGTCTCCCTCTCTCTCCCTCTCTCTCCACAGTGAGGCCATAGATCTCTCTAACAGGCACTATCTGCAGCCTTAAGCCCTAATGAGGCATCATAAGGCGAACAGTTTGCAGCCGCGCCGTGCTCCTCTTTTATTTGCCAAACCATATCTCTTCCTCTCCCCGCTCCTGGCTGCCCTCTCCTCGTCTCTCAATTGCTCTATCACTCTGCCCTGCTCACTGTATCTCTCCCTCTTTGCTCCCCTCCTTCCCCCCTCCATTGTGTTTTTATCTCTCCTCTCATTCACCCATTCAACTCCTCTCTCCCTGTCGTGCTGGTTTGAATCATATCTGGCCGTCTACATATGCTAAAGCCTGTGTAATTACAGCAGCTCTTAAATAAAGACGTGCTCCTAAAGCTGTCGGCTGAAATCACAGCCAAACAAGGCAGGATGGGGCCTCCCAGTGGCAACAAAGCTGTCATAGATAGCTATGGATTCATCACCACCACGGAAGAGGGGAGCGAAGGGAGTGAAATATACACATATTTGTCAAATCATATTTTCATTGCAGACTAAATGAAAAGAGATGGGCGGACAGAGGAAAAGCTTGGTTTGAGAGGAGAGATACTAAATATCGTCAACACTTTGTTTGACTAAAGTTTTTTGCTGTTAAAGGAATGTCCTGGACAGATATTGGGAAAAAGGAAGAGAACTCTAATGAAACACTAGAACAATATGGGAAACAACAGTGTTCACACCGTGAGGGCTCTTTAAACTAACTGTGTCAGAGAGTCTCGATGGCGTAGAACACCACCTCGGAAACAAAGACATCTATTCAAGTGGTCCATGTTTGCTGTGCCTTGGTCACATAAAGTCCTCCTGTCTGTAAAAGTGTAACTGCTAAAGTCAATATTATCCATGCATCCACGCAGGTACATGAACGTCTGCAGGGTTTGACTTCTGTGTGCCGTCCGTCTGTCCCTGATCCTGGACTGACTGCAGTCACATGACCACTTCTGATGGGTCTCTGTCTGCGCTGCCTTTGGTTTCTATCACCTCCAGCTATTCCATCTCATTTGAATCCCAAAGAATGCTCTAAAATCAGCTTCTTTTTGGGTCTTAAAGTTGTAACTCTTCCATTATTCTCATTAACTTTGTTTGTCTTCATTCTCCACAATGTCCGTCTTTGTTCCAGATGTTTGCCTCTGTTCTCATCCTCTCACAGCCTCCCCTACTTCACCCTCACTCTGTTTTGGTCCTGACTTCTGTAATTCATCAGTGCAGGCAGCAGCACAGATTGATCAACCTGTAAAGGCAGCGCTGTGTGCGCTGCTGATGTAGCAGTAACCTCTGCTGAATAGTGAGCAGTGTGTGTGTGTGTCTGTGTGTGTGTCTATGTGTCTGTGTGTGCGTGTGTCAGTTGCACTAGGGGGAAAATGAAGGGGACATATTTTTAAAAATAGATTAATCGTTGTGGTAACAGGGAATGAAAATGGTTGAGACAGACCCATCTTTTGAGAAACAGATGTGATGTACACACAAACACACACACACACACACACACACACACACACACACAGCTGCATTCTAATAACTGAGGGGTTCATCCCAAGTGCATTCTGCACTTGTATCAACCAACACACGCACCGAGACCTCAGATACAACCATCAGCACACACAAACACCTTTGGGGAAATACAAAGCAATTTATCACTAATCACTAGACTCCCTGACTTTGTATTCATCTGGATTTCCTATGATTAATAGCTTTCCACAGCAAACTTTATCTCCTGAAAATTGCGAGTGTGTGTGTTATATCAGTGCTGTATGATAAACAGACATATTCGTTATTTGTTTAGGAGCAATGATGAACTGACAGTGAGATAACTACTTTAAATGCATGTTTCATTCCCTTTTCTCTACTCTGTGTTTTTTGCTTCTGATGATTTTGATGCAGGGAAAATTAAAAATTGCAAAATAAGTTCAGTTTATTTTTGTAGTGTTTTTGTAAATCATAGATAATATTACTGTGACAAACTTATGAATTCATTTAACATAATTTTGTGTGTGTGGTTGAGGTTTCTGCAATTCTGCAGTGGAAGACATAGAGATGGATGCAGAGGTGGTTGGGTGGAGGGGAGAGAAGATGAGAGGAGGTGGACAGAGAAGGAAGACGGGATGAGAGTGACAGAAGAGAGGTAGCAGCGGAGGAGAGGTGACGGGGCTTTGGGGACAGACAGACATGAATAATTTATCAACACTTCTGATGAACAGATTAGGGAAAAAATGAAGAGAGGTGAAGCGAGAGAGGGGAGGGGGAGGAAGTGAGACAGAAAGAAGAGGAAGGGGAGGAATAAAATCACAAACAGAAAGAGAAGAAAGCAAGAGACGGGTGGAGGGGCCACACACTGGAGCTCTTTGATCCTAACAAACCTCTCTCACCCTGACACCACCATGCCATCTGTGGCCCCACAATCTGTGTGTGTGCGTGTGTGTGTGTGTGTGTGTGTGTGTGTATGTGTGTGTGACCGAGAGAGAGAAATAAGGATGACAAAACAGAAATAAATTTGGCCAAAGGGTTTTTATATTTCCATTCTACACAAAATCAGAGTGAACTATGAATTCAAATTCAACCCTGATTGATCCTGTTCATTTCCGCAGTATGACCACCGTTCAGCTGAGCCTCCCAGACACTGTTTGTTGGGTCGTACATCTTCATGGCTACAGGTTTCTGAATATTTAAAACTGTCCTACCTCGTTTAACTGGTCAACCCTCTGGTCAAATGCTGCAATTAACATTCTGACCACTTATTGATACGTGTGTGTGTGTGTGTGTGTGTGTGTGTGTGTGTGTGTGTGTGTGAGGAGTTGATGACTCACAGCATGTATTGATAGGAATTATGGATGCAGCAGCAACAAGAACACAGACGTTCCGCCTCTTCTGTTTTTGTTCCAGATAGATCAGCGTTCACAAAAGTCGTCAGCCATTTTCTCCCACCTGCCTTGACTTTCACATGTTCTTTCCTGCGCTCTCTCATTTTCTCTTCCTGTTCCTCGGCTGGCCTCCTGGTGCACCTGCCTTTCATTACCACAGCAGCACTTTTCAGCTTATACCTCTGACCGCGTCTGGGTTCCTGCTGGCTGGAGCGGGGGTCAGCGTGCCGCCGACATTATGCCACACCGTAAACAACAACCTCGGCGCCCGACCCGGCGCAAACTGCCACGACTGGTTGCCCCCAGCGACCAGCTATTACCAAAGACCACACGCTGTGCTTCTGTGCCAGGTCGCAGGACACGTGACCCACAGTGAGGAGACCACAAACACTAACGCGCCCCAGCCCTCCTGACATTGATGCAAAGTCACTGTTCCTCCTGTGCAGTTCAGATTCGTCTTTAAAGTTGATCATTTTCTATTGAAAAGTTTGACTCTTCCCTTCCTTTGTGTCTTCTCAGCATGCATCATCTTTGCAATCACGCACATGTATACAGCTCATGCCTTGTTATCTTGCAGTTACTTCACAGTCTTTGATTCCACAAAGCAAGCAGCTTCAGTTAACACCACCCTCACTACGACTCACGGAGGTCGATTTTAATCTTCCCTCCGCTGGCCTTTAGGTCCTGACCCATTCTTTTCACGACACTGCTCTGACAATTACATGAAAGTACACACAGGGTCCCTAACAGACTGTGGAGCCCTGACTGGTGGTGTCCCATAGGTCATTAGGCTTCTTCCTGCAAAGCAAAGCGGCTCTCGCAAGTGCAGTGAGGTTTAATATGGTGTTAGTGACAAGAGAAAGGCTCGTCTTTGAGAGCGGCTTGTTTTTTTTCCCCACTGATTTTTTATTTTTCCCAGAGAGAATGTATCTCACCGGAAACAGAGCGAGACAGATTAAAAAGCTGAAACCCCCCCCCAGCAAACTAGGCCAGCGTGTGTTGAATTATCTGTGATAAAACACCATTTATTACATTAGCAAACGTGATATGTTTCGTCTCATTCAAAAACACCACACGAACAAGGCAGCGAGCTAATGAAGGAAGCTGAAAGGGAAGATTGCACTGTGTTAAGCACTTGTGCGCTTGCACACACACATACGCAGACACACACCCTCCCCTGTTGGGTGTAGAGGAGAATCAATATGTCTTTGAATGAGGGTCAGAAGGGTTGTCTGTCCAGGGAGAGCTGACAGATTTGCTCTCTTTTGCTCTGCTAAGCCCCTGCCTGCTTCCTGACACACACACCTACACACAAACGAATGCAAGGACACACACACACACACATAGCTATGTGACACTGCTCCAAGAGGGCAGAATTCCCTGCATTTTGCCACTGCGATGTGATATTTGACATTCCACATCGAAATGAAGCCTGCTAAGTGTGTGTCTGTGAGTGTGTAACAGCGCGGATGTGTGTGACACAGGGTGGTGAAGATCCAGTTTGGACAGCAGAACACGAGCCCCGGCCGAAGTGTCACAACTCACAACAGAAAAGAAAGCCAGCGACGTTAGGAGATAAAAACGAGCAATGGAGCAGCGCATGACCCCCCTGCTCCTCACCCTTACCCCCCATCAAAGCAAACCCGAGGGGCACTTTTCACCCACAATCACGTCCGTACCTGCCACGACTGGGGCAGGGGCAGATTGTTGGAAATTCAACTGTCAAAAACTGCGTCCTCATCATGAAACATGCCTGCATTTTCCTTCCAAAGGCATTTAAAGATGTGGCTTGTCTGCTTTCAGCTCGTAAACAGGTGAAAAGTGGAGATTATTGTCCAGACAACTGAACGAGGTGATCGTAAATGGCCGTCTGTGTTCATTGTGAAGGAGCTGTAATTTAGACTGAGGTCTGGCAGCACAAAGACACCACAGGGTTAAGCAGATAATGGACCTAAACGCTGGATGTTCTTACTCCGGTTAAATCAAAATGACATCTAATGGATATGAGCAAGGTGACGAAAGGATGGCTGAGACTGATGAGGATCGCCAGAAGAGAAGAGCCACGAGGAATTATATGTTAATGAGCCTTCTTCAAAGAAAATAAACACCTTCTCACTTCCACTTGTGTTCTGTATATTATTTTCATTTTGCTGCTCTGCTCATCTGATAATCAGATTAAACCAAGCAAGAGCATGAATGTTCCTGTTTGATGAACGTTTTCGTGCGTGTGTGTCTCCGTGGTGTGTGCGTGCTGTGTGATTAACATACTACGGCAGCAATTAGTAATCACTCATGGAGCTAATGACATCAATCAATGAGCTTTTAAAACCAGCCATTTGATAATTACAACCATCAATGGTCAGCCATGGATTCATTATTGCTCCGCTCCCACCCCCCACTGTGCCTTTACACATGTTAAATATTTTAATTAATGCTTTTCTGCATATGAAAGGTCGTTCTGTGAGGAATTTCACCACCCTTTACTGTATTTCCATTGAGTTAAATAAGTTGATTTTGGCCGGGATGAAAAGGGCTCCAATGCTGGTCTCTTTTTTTGTCCTCTTGACCCCTAACACCACTTTCACTCAGTGAAAATAAGGTGTCTGAGTGTCCCGCTGACAGCTCCAGGATATTAATATGAGCTAACTTGCACATAATATAGCTGCACAAGTGAGCGTGTGTGTATGACTTGTGATGTGTGGGTGCCTCTTTATGTGTGTGTGTGTGTGTGTGTGTGTGTAACGCAGAGGCACAATTACCAGGCAGTCGCGAATCGATAGGTGCCTGCTGACAGATGGATTAGCACAGTAAACAGATGATACACACACCGCTAAATTATTCATCTGCTGAACAGTGGGCCGGGTTTCCACAGTCTAACACAGAGGAAAGGGAGGAGGATGAGGCCGCCAAGACGTAACTCGTGTGTCTTGGGTTTCACTAAAATAATTCTCCTTCAATTAGCTGCATCAAAGGATGCTACCTGGACGTGAAGCTGAGAAAAAAATAAAGAGCCATCAAGAAGCCAAAGTGAGTGACTACGATCCTCTGATGCCTCAGACATGCAGAAGCACCGCGGGGGTCAATGTGAAGTGCACTGCGAAGCATCAGAGATTTCAAATGCATTTTTAGCCCCTTCTCTTCCTGAAGTGCAGGCAAATCCATGCTCATCATCCATTTGTACCTTTCAGAGAAAAATATGCAAGATGATCATCTGAGTGGTAGATGTGATTTTATTAGGGCTTTTTAGAGTCCCTGTGTCAATAGATTATACCTGTAAATATTGTAAAGAAATAAAGGTGATACAACAGACTTTGGCAAGACCTTTAAGTCCTTGCTGCCAGAGGGCACTCGCAGCTTTGAATAATGCAGATTCTGGTGCATGCAAATCATATGAGCATGCACACACATTCATGCTCTTTGGCATGCATATAAAACAGCCATTATTGATTTGGTTCACCTTTCTAAGGGACTTAAGGAGGCCTTTTGTGCAGCGGATGTTAAGCTTTATTCCTCGGGGATCAGGGAGAAGAGATCTAATATGATGATACACAAATATGTGAGAGCTAACTGCAACCTTCAGCTTCAGGGAACAATTTAACCTCTTCCTTATTTAATGATGAGTTTCACTTTCACAAAATCCTACAGGTGCAGGTGGTTAAATCATTTTGTCACGAGAAAAGCGCCTGCTTGGACTAAGCAGTCCGGCTTTGTGAGGTGATAAGAAGAGCTAACGATCATGGCACCCTCCTCACATGCAGCACAAACAAACCCCAAACTGTTCGCTCGCATCACGGCCAACATCAGCAGCAACCAATCAGATTTGATGAATAATTCAATATTAACGAGGGTGTGACCAAGATGGGGTGGAAGAGGGGTGCCAAGCAAGTGGCAAGCTTTTTGGAATGAGGCCTGTCTTGTGTGCGTGTGTGCGTGTATGTGTTTGTGTGTGTGCACACGCACGCCTGTGTGTAAAAGTAAAGGAGGCAAAGGGGAGGCCTGTCACACTAGACTGCATCCACAAACTGGCTGCAGATTAGATTACTGAGGAGAGGAGGGGGGTGAGGAGGAGAGAAGGAGATGAGGACAGAAGGGGGGTAGGAAGGGGAAAGTGGGATGAAAAGAGAAACAGACAGTGCCAGTGGAATCTTTTAACACATCTGCATTAGGAGGCATCTAAATGTTGAATCTCTCTTGAGAAACAGGCCTGACTCTTCCAGACCCGCAGCTACAATACAAACCTGAAAAAAGTTTGCTTTGTCCTTGTCTCCTCCATTTGAATGACACTAAATTCACATTTGATACAAAAGGAAATGGAGGAGTCTTTGTGCTGCAAACAGTGAATACAAACGAGACAATAATGCGTATTGAGTCAGTTTTGCGGCATGCCATAACCCCGCATGTGCTTTTTTGTGTGTGTGTGTACACATTTTAAAAGCTTGCTGTGTTGTGTTGCCAGGTGTGCAGTGGTTCTATGAGGCTCGGCGGGGTTTTAACGCAGTGTTTTTACTGGCTAAAGCTGACATCACCGGGGAAACAAAGTGGAATTCCGGAACTGTGGACTAGTTATGGACTCAAGTCTGTGTGTGGTTGGGAGCATGTGCTGCAGGGACTTTGTGATTACCTTTTCAGAGGCCTGTTTAGAGAATTCCTAAAGTGATATCCTGTCATCGAGAGTCTGACTTTTAATGCTTTCACCCTTTCTGGATAATCCCAGAGAGAAATAATGCAGTGGTGAACAAGTGAAGTATTATATCATCACATTACTGAGTGTTTGATAGCTTGCGGGGGGAAAAAAAAATCAGTTTCAGATTTGAAATAAAATGACAGATGATAAAGGGAGGTGGAGGGAATCTCCTCATCTCACCCGTTCCCCTTCATTTGGCTTACACTGGCTCCTTTAGCTCATTTGTGTAACCTACTCCTCTCCACACACACACACACACACACACACACACACACACAGAGTGATCTGTGTCCAAATGGAGTGGCTGGGCCAACAAAAGGCTCGACAGGAAGCGACTAATCCTTGATCTGTGCAGCGTTGCAACAATGACCACAAGACGACTCACCCCCAGTGACACACACAACTGCACATACACGCACAATTGCTGCTCGCTTCCAGTTGCCACCCAGTGAGAAAGAAAAGGAGGGGAAATTAATGTCTTTAAAGTAAGGTTGCAAAACTCTTCATGTGTTTAAATGAGTGTTTTCTTTAATAGAATCGAGCCAAGAGGATCATACATATTTGACTCAGATGCACAAGGAGCAGTATTGATGTTATTGATGAGGAAGCAGGCCCTCATTCCTCACCCTGGGGGGAGCTGCCAGAAGGGCAGGGGGCACACACTTGGTGGTAAACAAAGCCACCACCAGGAGTGAGAGTGTGTGTGTGTGTGTGTGTGTGTGTGTGTGTGTGTGTGTGTGTGTGTGTGTGTGTGTGTGTGTGTGTGCGTGTGTGCGTGCGTGCGTGCGTGCGTGCGTGCACAGGGCAGGCTGACAGGGAGGCAACATGAGGGGGACAAGCCTTTTAACATCTGGCTAAGCAGTGACAGGAAGACAAGCACACACACACAGACACACACGCACACACACGCACACACACATATCACATGTAGGCAGGCTGGTGAGTCCCAGTCCTAATTATTAGAACACTCTTACTTAACTTAACCCTGCCACTAGACCGTGACAGGCAGAGATGGAAGGGGGAGGGAGGAGGTGGAGGAGGGCAGATTTTTGTGAGGACAAGGAGAAGGATGAGCATCTATCTCCATGGCACAGTTTTTTTTTAACTCTTTATGTACCAAGATGGAGACGGAATGCTCCACGCCACCTTTAACCAGTCGACAACCATCAATAAGCTGGTTGGTAGTTTGTGTTTGGAAAGATAAAATAAATGGCAACATGTTAACTCATCTGTTAAGTCAAATTTACTCACCACAAAAGTAAAAGATCTTTTAAAAAACATTATCATAAAATGAGTTGCAGAAGTGATTCACTATATCAATTTAAAGGTCAAAAACTGCAGTTTGTAGCCTTAAATCATCTCAACCCAATGCACACTGTTTGACTGACAGGTGGTCTGTGGGAAGTACGTGCAGAAATCCCACAGTGATTCCTGTCTGGCACCAAAGATGGAAACCAAATTTAAACCAAAAAATCTGTTTGTCATCCATCACCATCAGTATCAGGAACATCCATCTTCCCTGTGTGAGAACTCCCTTTTATCCCGGTTTATTTTTCCCAACTTCGATTCTCTCTATAACAATTTGTTCTAATCGTCCCCAGAAAGAAACAACATGCAGACTTTTGCTCTAAAGAGAGAAGGGAAAGAGGGACGGAGATCAACAAATAGAGGAGAAGAAGAAAGGCGAAGAGGAGGCCCCTCGCTGTGTGTTTTAACAGCTGTGTGTGGTGCGCTCTCTTAGACAGTTAGATGTTGCTGGGAATACGACAAACAGGGAGTGGTTCACAGTCCTGGCATTGTGAACATTTCCCCGATTCTTTAAGCAAATATTATTCCTTTTTTAACCTTGTTCAATTCATATTTTCTATTTGAGAGTTTTTAAAATTGCCTTTTAGAGAAAGAAAGGAAAGGAGATGACAGGGAGATGCATTCAAGGTCAATGTAAATGCCTCCGCCTCGTAAATGGGGAAAGCAGAGAGAATGTAAGCAAACAGGCTACAGCTGTCACACACTCACATGGGGAGATGCACATCAACACATGTGGGCAGGGAGGAGGGAAAAAACAGTGGCAGAAAAGAAAATATAGATGAGGGGAAAAGAAAACAAAGATGAGGGAACATGCTAGAGACCGATGCACAAACACACACGCAAGCTACCGCAGTGACAAGACGCACAATTTAACCAAATCCCCTTCACAAACAAGCAAGTGTGCCACCAGGGCACCGTCTTCCATTTGTCAACACGTTCATTCGTACATCCCCTAATTTCAGTCTCTGCTGATCTGCACTCCTTCATTCTTGTCCTAAAATCACACAACGAGAACACAGTAAACAGTAATAGCCTTATAATAATATGGCATGCATAGTCCTCTTAAAGCATGATGGGGCCTTCATGTGCAGGTTTAGCGGCTGACAGGTTATCGGGTTTAGTTAACAGCCAACGTGCCTGCTGGCGCAGCGTGGGGATTTGGGGGGGGCTTAGAACAGAGCAGACCACAGTTGCTGAGAGTGCTGTGTGGCAGCTTTGACAGACTTTCTTACAGGGAAGTTAGGGGTTTTTTCCAAGTTGTGCTATTGTGGATTTTGATTTATTGTGTAGCAAAGTTGAAAGGATCACCTTCACACATGGGATTAACTAGCATGACAGATGATTGGATTGTAATAAGATGAAGCAAGAACATATATTCAAGATGTAAATGGGTGAATTCAAGACAGATGTAAAATATAGCGTCTGCATATAAGGTACAATGCTCCCCATATGGACATAAATTCAGAGGTGGGGAGTCATCCAACGTGGTCAAAATTCAAAGGAAACCTGGATTAGCAAAAATGATGTGCTCACGCAGCACATATGGTCCAGTCATACAGTCCAAGCATCATAAATTTCTGGCTGTACCCAAAGTATTTTTTTTTTTTTTTTAATGCTGGCATGAGCAAACGCATCTATTCAGATGTGGAAGGTATAAATTGAGCTTTTCAGAGTCAAAGATCACTGTTGACTAAACACTACCATGTGTCCACTCTAAGCTGTGCAGGTGTAAGTCCCCCCGGAGTCCACTTGGAATGTCCATCTTCCCACACCAACCTTTGGAATTCTATCAGAACTAACAAGCATTGTACTCCATCCAGACCAAAATTTCCATGTAACCAAAGCATTATCTTCAAGTGTCACGTAATTCCTTTAAACTATATGGAAATATGACAGCATAAACCAAGCAGAATGTAAAATAAAAAAATGTATGAGCTTCATTTCCAAAATCTTGTGTATTATTCAGAAGTGAATGAGTGTATATATGCACATATATGTAATATATATTTAAGCATTATAATTCTAGCAGGTACTGAAGGGTGTGAGCTCGGTTCTCATGAGATTGTACCAAAGTGTTGTTTGTTCTTCAACTGGACAGCCAAAATCAGTGAAGGAAAACCCATAATTCTTAGCTGTGAGCAGTTCTTCTGCACGTCCAATTGCATTAGGAGCCCAAGGTAAAGGTGGGGGCTATTCCTGCCAAGATTTAACCTGATTAGATTCAGATTTAACTGTTCCAAAAGACAGCATAAGAGCTCTGATCTCCTTTTCTTTCTTTTCTCCTTTTTCTTTGCTCCAGAAAAAACTCTCAGGAATCTACACTGAGCGATCTCAATTTGGTAAAACTTTACGGTCAATCACACCACAAATAAACACGTCTTTAATGTATTGAAGTGAACAGTACAACTAGAAAGTAAAGTCCTTCCTTCGTCCCTCTTTCCCTCACCCTCTCTGTCTTTCCTGTGGTGGTCTTTTTATCAGATCAGTCTCAGGTCGTCGCCTCTGTCTCTCGAGTATCCTATCAAGGGTGCATCCTCCAAATGCACACCCATACCTGCGACCACAGGCCTTTCCTCACAGAGGGGTGGACAAAGTATGGAAAGAGTAACAGCTAAAGAAAAACATTTTTTTTAAAAAAGAGAGACTTCTTTTCTTTAAATATAGATTAAAGGTAACATCTGCCTGCACCTTTCCTCTACTTTGTCCCTGAGATCTGATGCTCATGTTGAAGTTTGTAGTGCTGTCTGGTTGTGGATGTTTGTGGGATATGGAGCGAGTGAGCAAATGAGATAGAGCGAGAGAGGGAGAGGGGGGGTGACAGAAAGAGGGAGAGAAAGTGAGCCTGCCAAGGTTTTGGGAAGGGCTAAATCTATTGGCAGCTGGGCTGCCAGTGGCCTATGATGAATACTGATGGCAAAGATCATGGCCACTCTCTGAAGCAGCCCCCTTCCTCTCTCTCTCTCTCTCACACACACACACATATACACACACACACACACACACACACACACACCCACTCACTCACTCACCCACCCACCCACTCACTCACTCACTATTCCCACAGCATTAGGAGAAATGGCTTCCCTCTAATTGTGAATTCTCCTGCTACTGTGACCAGTGGAGTTTTTAAACTTGTGAAACATGGAGGTTGACAACAAAAGAAAACAAGAGAAGATAGATGGGATTTTTATCACGCGTGGTTTAGATTAGTTGATAATCTGCAGCAAGTTGTAGAGTTCTTTATGTGTTGAGCTGTACTGATTAAACTGAGGAGACGTGATTTGTATTTAAGCAATTACCATTGTAGTTTAGAGTCTAATAGACAACAGGTGTGAACTGCTACTTACAGCGTTCAATTCGATCCTCGGGGCTGGAGGAGGTCTCTCGATCAGACAGGAGGCCTGACACAGCAAAGATCTTCTTCCCACTGTCCTCCACCGCTTTCAGGGCGCTGCTGGGTGAGCCACCAGGAGGGATCTGGGCACCACCAAAGTCATACTCTTTCCCCTCAGCATCAGAGTAGCGCAGGTGAGGCGAAGCTTCTGCATCCAGGCTGCCTTTGAGGCGCTTGGCTGGTGTGAAGGCAGACTGGTACCCGCCTGGTGCCCCGTCCCGATCTTCTGGAGAGGCAAAAGGCCTGAAAGCACCGACACCGCTGTGATTCAGCATACTGATTGGAGAGCAGTCCAGATTGGGTGGAGCAAACTGGTGATGGAGATGGAGAAGGGATGGAGGAAAGTCCCTGTTGGGGAATCCTGGAGGGACTGCACCTTGGCGGTGGTACATTGATGCAAATGTATAAGAACCATTGTTGAATGGCAAATGCACGTCCTTCTCCACTGAAACAGGGACGCCAAATGGACGTGGCTGCTGGCAGGGAATTGAAGCATCACGAGAGGCTTCAGCAGTGGAAGCGAGGACCATTAGTGCTGGGGAGGCCAGTGGATTGGGCAGGTAGGAGGAGCTCTCCATCTTGAAGGCTGCCCTGTGGAGGTCCATGTCTGAACAGACGAAAGAGCTTGAAAGGATGTTCAGAAGAGGAGGAGATGATTCCTCCCCAGTAAGACTTCAGACAATGTCCAAGACCCTAACACAGGGTATGAATGAATGTATGAGCAAAGGGCCTTACAGAACTCGGTCTTCTGAAGGTCGAGGCTCAGAATAGATGTCTGTTAATCTGTGGCCAACAACTTCACTTGAGGTCAGTCCATATCATTCCATGCAGGTGACTGACAGGTAAGTTCAGTCCTCTTACACAAGTTAAACTTTTTCCTCTTGGTAAGAAAAAGCAGAGTCCTCCCACTAGGAAAGCCTTTTGGAAGTGTTGCAGAAGTCAACGGGGCCTGTTTGGGTGCTCATCTGTAGGTCTTCAAAGCTGGTTCCTCATCTTCAGGCGGTGGCCAAACTGTGAAGACAGAAAAACACAATCATAACTTTCAGCACACAGTAATGTGTCATCTTCAGAAGAACCTCAACATCTCAGCTCAACAAATAGTTATGATGCTCACAAGACACATAACTATGACAGACATTTACTGGAGAGTCCTTTTCTGATGTGAACAGGTTTCAAAAAGTGCCTTGGCAGAAAAACATGCATAAAACCAGCCCTTCAAATACAGTGAAAATGCTCCCCTTCACCTCCTCATCTTGTCTTCATAAGAGGTATTTTCACAGATGGCAGCCTTGTTGCATTCTCAACTGACAGAGATCAACGATTGTTCTCTATCTACATTTAATGGAAAGGCCCGAGTGGAAAGTTTGATAAAAACAAAGCTGGAAGCCAGAGTCTTAAGTCAAAATCTGGGGTGTGATTGTTCTGAAGTGGACACTGTTGTTGAAACCACAAATTCTGAATATCTTGGGAATAGGTGTCCTCAATTTGACACTGATCTAATCCAGTAAATCCCTGCCCTTTGTCAAACAGGCAAGAACTATTTTAAACCCCAAACTTCTCAGGAGTTTCCCCTCCTCTGGTCCAGACTATTTCCACATCACATCTTTCCATTCTGATCTCCACAGTCCTCCACGTCTCATCTCTTTCCAAATGTCCCCTCCTTGTCCCCCATCCACCTAATCTGTCTCCACCCTCTCTTCCTCATCTCCTCCTCTATCTCTCCACCGTGCCACTTCCATCTTAGATCTCAGCTTAAGCCGCTTATTTTTTTTTTTTACCATCTCCCAGGATCTTATTGGACCAGAACCACTTGTCTTAAGATAAGGACACATGCACACATATGCACACATTTCTCTCTCTCACATACATAGACACACAGACACACACACACACATCTGATAAAGGGCTATGTGGCTCAATGTTGGGCTTGACACCCTGATTGCCAGGAGGACACACTCCATATTCTTACAGACCTCTGCTACCCTAGCTAGTATCTCTTTATCTAACCACTTTTAATTCCCCAATTTTTACTATCTGCCCTCCCTTTCTTAATACATCACTCCTGTCAATCTCTTCTCATTCCGCCATCCATCCCCCGTTACCCCCACCCCTCTCCTCCCTTGGGTGATTCTGATGGGTGATATCATATCAGACCTCTCCATCTGCCATCCACGAGCCAGAGGAAATCTGACTGAGTGAATAAATTAGCCGTACTTGACCTCTCGACCCAGCGCCATTCGTGGCAACAGTCTAAAATCTTCCCTCCTGGGGATTATATTAGAGTGCACGATTGGAGCACAGAGAGGCAGCCGATGAAACGACAAAATAACGTTCCAGAGATTTTTATCCCCAAAGGGCAATTTGAAGGTGGCTGGCTTGTTAGGCACCCAATATGTTAAGATTAAGACTAAGCAAAGACACGCTTTCTGTATCAGATCAATAACAGGTCTGCTTACATGCAGATAAGTTAATTGACATAATTAGATGTTATTACAACAGATAATATCACGTTGTTAACATCAGTGCACCCAGAGTTATAAAAATAAGATGCTAATTGTCAGATGTTGAAAACTTGTAAATCCTTTGGGAGATCAAGTGCCCATGCTGGACCTCCCACATGGCGGAGCAACCACAAAGCCATTCCTTTCTCCAATTATCAGACAACCTGAAACTTTACTGTGAATTACACAAAGGGACAAAGAAACCATTCTGCCCCTGAACTGATATGTACATATGAAGGGAAATGCCAGCTGTTCACCTTTTGTCTCATCTCTTTTACTGATTATAAAAGTCAAAATCTACAAACAGAACAGACACAAACCCTGTCAAGCAGCTTTCTGACCCACTCAAGCTGAGCTCCTAAAACTACCTGCCAATATCAGAAGACAAACTCCCCGCGTATGTAAAGAGAGAATTGTTTATGGCTATCAGCTCTCCACAACACTCATTCAAATCGATCTTCAAACTCGCTCTTGGCTTTGGTGTGCTCTCTTGCCTCTCAACCTCACACAATGACGCTTACACACTGACAACTGCCAAAAGGAGGGGTTGAAGGCCCGAAGATGATGAGGGAGATGTGAGATGTTTTACATTACCGCAAATGTACAGTAGACTGGCGTGGAGTGTTGAGAATGGCTCACGCTAACAGGCCTCTGGTTTGGAAGGATGCCACAGAGTCAGATTACATGCATCTCCACCTTCTCCTCTTCTCCATCCACCACAACCCATTCTCAAAATAGCACATTGAATACAGTATGTGGCCATGTCGGAGCTATCCTTCTTTCATCCTTATCCCTAATTAGTTTACTCTGCCCTCTTTCCCGCTTTCCTCTTTCTCACATTCTCGGCGGATGTCCTCTGTCTTGATTTAACATCCCAGTTTCTCCTGTGTAACCTCTAAAGGAGGTGTGTCTGAGGTGTTGATAGCGAGTTAATACACTGATAAGTACCAGGATGTTTAAATTTTATTATCATTACCCAGCAGGCCGAAGAGGCAGCAAGTGAGGGCCGCCAACGTGAGCCAGTCAATCCAATAAGCAGACACCAGATAGTCCCTTACAGACCAGGACAGGAGAGAAAACAAGAGTACGAGAGTTTGAGAGCATGGTGTCAAAGGGTGGAAGGGAAGAGGGACGGACAGGAGTTGGTCAACTTTCTGGGGTAGTGATCACATGTGGAAAAGGCTTTCTCTGAGCCCTGGGACAGACAGGCTAAATTGACTGGTAATAGTGGGGCACAGAGGAGCTTCTTGGCTGCTTCTCCATGGATGCTTTCACAGGATAAAAATATTATTGTACGTGCAGGGGGCTTGCAAATCACTCTAATGAAAGTGTCAGAAAAATACTTAAAGTCGGTGATGTTTTCAGCCGCATCTCTGAAACAACATCCATAACTCCACATGACACACACCTATATGCATATCATCAATACACAAGTGCAATTACATCTAACGTACATGTGCATAATGTCAGTTGGTGCCATTTACAATCCCATTTGCCAGTGAAGGATACCACCCACACATTGTCTGACAGAGGCTATATGCATTTTATAATAGAAAATGTCACGGGGGAACATTTACAACGCTGTCATAATTTGATTACAGTGTGCAAGTATGATACAGCTGTCGGCGGGATATTAAACACAAACGGTGAAGAGGACTTATCGTGTCACATCTGCACTTTAAGTGACAATGTTGTGCCAGTCGGTGAAATTGTGGTGTCAACAACAATATGCTTTTACATCATTCTGAGTGGGTAGTTCACGCAGGAAATGTGAGCAGCATGGAGCAGGGGGTGCAGTTTAAGGTTCTTTATTCATGTAATGTGGTCATAACCATCACTGTTGTTCTTAAAATGAATAATAAGATGTGTGAAACATTCCCCAACTGCAATGTTCTGGAATTTAAAAAAAGACACTTCTCAAAGTGAAGATGATCTGTTGTTGATTTACAATATTTTTCATAAAGAATTGGAGGAAAGAAGCAGTTGAGTGAAGTGTCAACATCAGACAGTGAAAGGGAAAATGGGATCCAAACAAGTTCAGTGGTGACAAAGAGCGTCTGAGTGAAGCCTTCCTTTCTGCTAACTGCTTGGAATAAATATTTTTCTTGCATGGCTGCTCTGAGTGTGTAACCAGTGCTGTTGCAGTCCCGACTTGTCAGATCGAGTTTTCCGGTGCGTCTGCTGAGTTTTAGAGAGGAACGCAGAAGAAGCCAATTTTTGTTGGAACAACGTCCTGTCAAGTGTGACTGGTGGTGTGGAGACAGAAGCAGTCAGGAGCACAGGAACGCACTTCCCACTCCATGAAGTGAATATGTTTATAGAATGCTGACAGCAGCGCTCTGACATTCTATCACAAAACACAGTTTGATCAACTTAAGCACTTAAAGCAAGACTAGATTCCTGCTTCCATCATTAAAGTTGGTATTTGATAAGAATGATCTGAATGCTGGGAAAACAGAATACTCCTGAGAACAAAATGTTCATGTTCACAGGCCTGGAACTCCAGTTAAAGTTTACAGCCCATGAAGTCTACCCTCAGCCTCCACATCTCTGGACTCCTCTCTCAGCCTGAGAGCACTGGCACATATCACTTCAGGGTAATTACAGCGTGTACATTTAATCCACCATAAAGTAAAAACCACATCAGCCTTTTATTGGAAATGATCAACAATTAATCAAGCGTATGGACCATCGTCAAGACCTAATTATGGATGAATCATATTTTTAAAGAAGACTAATAATTCATTTTTTGGTGCAGTTGTGTTGCATAATTTTGAGAAAATTATTCCTGAACACATCACATATTTGACACGACTGGCGCCAGTTCGTGAACCCATTTGATGCAGGTCCTATTCAAATATATCAGCATGACTCCAACCGAGCACATAATGTCTGTGCGACCACAGTCAGGATTCAAGGAAGTACAATGAGTTAGGTCCCTTGAATCCTGCAGACTAATCGAGACTGATGATGATGATGAAGACTCACTTAAAAATGGTGCAATTCAAAGCCCTGCTGTCCGACATCGTGTCTGTTACTCAGAGAGAACGGGGCGGTTCGTTGGGGCTCCACTCTGTATTCCAGACAGGTTGCTGCGTTTGCGAGTGCATATCTGTGCGTGTTTGCTGATGTCTGAAACGACAGTCGATACTATTGAAATCTACTCATTCATGTCTGACCATGAGGCAAAGCTCAAATGTCCTTGTGAATAAGAATCACACCCACCCACAACCCCATCCGCTCCGATATTAGTTGTCCTTGTTTTTTCCTTTCAGAATCTAAAACTCTAATTTTGTTTCTAAATGCCTCTCAAACAGCCAGTGCCGCGCTTCTACGTTCTTTTGCGTCTCCCTCCCTTCACCCTGCTCTGATATATGAAATCTGTAACCAGGTTATCCTCCTCCGTCAGCAGCTGGTGCATTTAACAGGAGATTCATGCATCAGCATGGGGAAAATATATATTACAGGAAGATTTAATAATACGGACACACAAATCATCCTGAGGTGGATAATGACAGGCCAGCAATATTCAGCACCAAAATCAATGAGGATTGGACAAGCTTTAGAAAGTGAAGAATCCAGCTTTGTGCAACCGTCAACTCACAATAAATAGATTGTGTTACTCAAAACGGAATACTTCAGCTCATTTGCATTTTTATTTTGAAAGCAGACAATGTTTTTGTCATCTCTCTTCCCAAGGCTGACGCTCTTCGTCCGCTCTTTCTCTCTGGTATTCAGGCCCGAAAAAAAGAGGATTTGCTTCTCAAGTTCGGCCTTTGTGATTTATCAGACGAGTCGTGGCACAGACAAAAATCATTTGGAAAGCGGGCCCTGACCCGTGGCTGGGTGTGTGCCCGTGCAGGAGCGGCGAGGCCCAGTTCAGCACGAACCGCAGACGGCTTGACCGTCCATCTTCCACAGAGTCACAAGACACCGATGTTTAATTTTGTGCTTAAATAAAACACAGCGTCTGCTAATATATTTCTCAGCAGCCACTTGTGTTGGAACTTTCCAAGTAATAACAGGAATAAGTGTGATATAAAAAAGGAAGGGTTTTTTCTAAATTTTACATTAAAAATATGGGTATGAAGGAACAAAGCTCACTGCTCATCTAGTGACTGACTGAGTGTGTGTGCGTGCGTGTGTGTGTGTAACTGCCCCCCCTGCTATCGCTCTTTATTGCTGTGCTGTGCCAGAGTGTACAACATCAGCCACTAATCTTGCTGGCTGGCAGGCAGACAGGTGCCTGGCTAGCTGGTCCGCACTACACACCGTATGCAAGTGCAAGCCAATTAGTCGGAGTTTAACGAGTAAAAACCGCTGCCAGGTAGGCTGTTTGCACTTCCAGACCCAGCTGTAATAATCTACTGAAAACTACACGACTACAAATGGAGAACAATGAGGGGAAATGTCTGAGCAGGGGGGTAAATCTGTTTTTAATGTGGAGGCCAGAGGTCAGATGTACAGCAGCTCTGGACCAGGAGAAGATGTTTAACAGCTACAAACTTGTTTGTTATCATGAAACTGCTTGTGTGGAGGTATGGCACGTGTGTGCGTGTGTGTGTGTGGTCCTGCAGATACTTTTGCTGTGCTCGGTAAGATTAGGCTTCCTGTATTGGTCTCACCGCACGCTTGGATGCCTGGATGGCTGCAAAGAGAAAAATGATAAGTTGGCTACACAAATACTGGCCTTCTGAAATCGATGTCTTCTGGGGAGGAGTGTGAAGGGAGGGGGGGATATTAGCTTATTTTCCAAGCAGGGAGCCTGCGATATGACTCTTGGTGTAATTGACGACTGGCTCTGATGGTGTGGGGGGGGTGCGGACACACAGAGGAAGAGACGCAGAGCAATAGGGAGAAGAGAAAGTGTCTGACACCCGACACAAGTCTTCTCCTGCCCCCACATTAGGTTAATTCTTTGACTTTCTCTTGTTGCCAATAACGTCTCCGAGTGATATTTCCCCTGTAACGGCATTACCAGAGGCTGCCTTCGCCAATGCAATCAAACCATTAAACACAGTGCTGCATCCTTTGCAGAGTGATTTCCTTCCAATAGAAAATGACTGGACGTGAGCTACTCCTCTTTCCTGTCATCAATAAAAGAAATCATCAGCTCTGGGGGGAAATGTACAACGAGATCACGGCACATATGCAAACCAGGATTTTCTCCTTTCAAATAATAATCTTATCAATTTCCCAGGCATAAACTTTAGAATTTAATTATATTGTTAGATGTTTTAAAGACCATTTATTTCCGGCTGCCTCTGTTGCCGCAACAGAAAATTGTCTATCAATCACAAAAAAAAAAGCTTAAATGCTTAACAATGCATTTTAATACCGGACAAGACCAAGGGACGATGTTTTGAAAAATATCAAACTTTTAAATTCTGGGCACTGGTGAAATCAATAATAAACGCCCAAAAACATCGTCTCTGTCACGGACAGGCTGCAATTTGCACTGAGCAGCAAACATTAGGTTCGCTTGATGAGCGAGACAGCCCGACAACATCCTTCCATGAAATGATTGCATCCTGTCTACGCACTTAATTATGGTGATTAGAAGCGCGATAGCGCCGCGACAATGCCACAAAGTTTGGGGATGCAGAGCGCGCAGGCGGGCCCAGCTCTCTGCGTCCGCGTCCTGTTCAAACGCTTGTTATTTACCGGTGACGCGTTTATTTCAATTACCGCATGCGTGTCCAATTAGCTCTGTGTGGCGTTTATTAGCGCATCAAAATAATATAACACAGGCGGGCCGTGGGGTGGGGGGTGAGGGGGTGAGGGAAAGGGGGAGGAGGGAGGGAGGAAGCTTCTGCTTTTAATAAAGAATGAGGAATTAGTGCATATTGATAGGACTTAACAGGCGGAAGGTCATCAAACGAGAACGGCTGCGCTTTAATTTACCGTCCGTGTCATGATCTATATAAAAATATATATTCCCAAATATGGCAGTTTTAAACACGTTCATTAAGAAGAAAAAAAAAATGCCATAATTTTTTTAATTACGCCTAATGACGATGACGTCATATGTCATGAATTTGATCGTTCCTGACCATTTTACGCGCGTTTCGGCGCTGCACTAAATTCAAAAAAACCAAATTAAAATTAACTTCCCTCCCAGCGCCCATCGATCCAACAGCAGAGCTGTGAAATGCACATTAATTTTAGTTCACTTCAGGAGGGATCAATGCTGAGCAATAACAGCTGCCGAGAGGGAAGGAGACGAAAGGGGGATGGGGGGGGCGAAAACGCTGATTAATAAATTATCTTTCGCTACTTTTATTTCAAGCTGTACACTTTTTCTAAATCATCTGTCAATAAACGTGGTATTTCTTAGCTATTATTTCAGAAAAAAACAAATGAGAGAGGAAGATGAGGCCTAAAAGATTAATTGAGAGAAAACTATGGAATCGTAAATCAAAGCACAGAATTTGCGATGATCAAACTTCTCTCTGAAATAAATTTGAAATTGCAATAAAAATTTAAAAATGTTTGAATAACAGTACCATAATGACAATTTCCTTAATAATTCTGTGGCGCACGTCAATCAATTTTCGATCATAAAAACATCCAAAAGTCCAAAAATCAAAGCAAATTTCAGTTTCATGGCGCGCGGAAACAAAAAAGGTCATTAACGCACACATTTATGCTTCCTAATTAAAGTATTTAAATTGCGTTTTAGAGACAAAATGATTTAAATGTTAGTAGATTTTTATATGAATTATACATTCATAATTCAAAATAATTTGTTGAGAATGTCTCATTAACTAATCATTAATCAGGAGTAATTAAACGGAACAAATGTGTCGAAAATCACTTTCATGCAAATAAGCGATTACAGACATGCATTATTATATTTATTAAAATATAAGATATCACTGTATCAGGGGAAATAATCGCACTTTTAACCGTAATTGTAAAATTAAACTCTCTTCCTGGCCGGCAACAGTCTCCGATGCTTATACTGCATGTGGTGAATAACGTGTTTAAATTTAACGTGTCTGCGTTCCTTCTCTAATAAATGCTCGTTATTATGTTTTAATTCGCAACTGGGAAGAAAAAAGAAAAACCTCGAACGGTCATTAGACGATAAGGCTGACAGATTTTATTGATCTGGTAATTAATAAAATCAACACAGCCATAACGTTGTTTACGTATTATATGGTGGATCTGTGAGGATGTTGGGATTTGGGAGAAACGATAATTCAGTGTCCACGGTGGGTCGTGTTAAACCTCGGGCACTCCCCGAACACGTTTATTTAGTGAAGGCGCTGAAGGGACTTTTCAACTTGGAAATTAGTGCAAATACTTTGACTGCTTTGTTTCTCCACACCAGCAACTTCATTATGAACTCTTCCAAGTGTTGCAGCCGCGCGCACCGATACGAGCGCGCACCTACTTCCTCCCTTTAGAAGGTCTTTCATTAAATATCCACGGCATGAGGTTATGAAGAAATAAGAAATAGGATAAATGTCTCAAAAAAGATCCCCGCCAAAGAAACTAAGGTTGGAATTTTTTGTCCGTCAGTCCAAACACTTGTATTTAATAATAGAATATTCACGCGTAAAACAGGCCAAAGAACGCGGAGCGGCAAAAACTGATAATTATAAAAACAAACTATTGAAAAGTGAAACAAACGATGGTTAAAAGAAGAAATGAAACCGAATGACAGTTAAAACAAAGTATCAATCTGATTCCGTCGCGGCATGGTAAAATGCCGGAAAAAAAAAAAAGTAAGAACACAAAAAGAGTGGAGGTTGTCCGGGGAGTGGAGCGGGAGCGGCGGGGCCAGACGCTCCAGTGGAGCCGATTTTTCATCACCGTGGTCGGCCGTGGAGCTGGAAGGCCCCCGGGAATTCCTCCGGCCCGGCGCTGCTTATTTAGGGGGAGGATGTAAATTATAGTGGCTCCAAGTTAACAGGTGTTTCCCCGACTGTGCGTGTGCGTGCGTGTGTGCGTGCGTGGCCAGTCAGCCTTCTTTTTGGATCCGTTTTAGGTTAAGAAACTGAGAATAAATGATTGCGCATTTTAAGAGGAGCTGCTGGGGGAGGGGTTCCTGCAAAGCACTTTCATTCTTTTAATTTGTTTCTTACACAAAAAAAGTTTAATTTGAATAACATAATCACGTTGTCGTCTTAAAATGTTTTTAAAATGTAAGAACTTTAATGGGCAGATAATGCGAGTCCCGCTGTGGTTTCCCTCCAGGATTTTATTATAAAATTCTCTGCTGAGGTTTCATTAAATGCTTTTATTAGACACCGGCTCAAAGTGTGCGGCGGGTTGAAGCCGCCATCGTTCTGAGCGCCTTCGTGCTCCAGAGGAACAGAAGCTGAACTTTTTTTTTTTTTCTGAAAACGGGAAATATGATTGTTTCCGTCAGATCTGAACACACTCAAGTTCATTTATGTGATATTTTTAGGCCCGAGAGCGAGGAGCATCGTTCAGGAGCTACCGAGTAAATCTGGGAAAATATCAGACGATCTGTGGAGAATTTATAAAGATTGACGTGTATCTGGGAATATTTGGAATACTGCAAATAATGTCACGAATTGTCCTGAGGAGCACTCAAGTCCGGCCGCCTGACGCGCGGCCAGCACCGACGTGCCCGCTTATTCAAACTGTGCACACGCACGGCGCTGGAACAAGTGTTTGGAATACGCCAATTTCTTGTTTGCGTGGTCACGCACGCGCATGCACCGCACAGGAATACGCACTCGCGCACGCACGGAAAAGTCCAAACGGAGACGGACCGCGCCGCGTTTCCCACCTCCTCTTCAGACACGAGTGTCGTCCGCCGCCGAGGAAAGCGCAAAAAAAGTTTATTGGAAGAGTCGGAAATCTTCTTCCGAAACTCAGAAGGCGCAAAAAAAAGGCGTAAACACACTTTCTAAGACTCAAACCCAACAACAACAAACCGACAGTCGATGTTAACTCACCTCGTCGTGGCAGAATCCGGCTCTTTCTACAGATGACTCCTCGGTTTCCGGCTTCGTTTTTATCCTCACAACAAACAGAAAAGTTTTCTTCTTCTTCTGCGGAGCAGGAACACCAGTAGCTCTGGTCCTTCTGCCTCTCGCGCAGCAGCAGCCGAGATAACAGGAGTCGCTTTGTGGAAGCAAAAGTAGTTAACACCTCCCTGTTAGGTTACCCAAGCGCAGCCGGGAGAGGAGGACGGAGAGCGAGGGGGGAGAGGGGGAGAGGTGGAGGGGGAGAGAGAGAGGCAGGAGTGTGGAGTGGGTATCAGTGGCACGGCCGTGCGCGCAGCCCCTCCGCTGAAACACCGAGAGGGACAGTCAGTGAGAGGGAAGACGAGTGGAGCCGCGGAGGGAGCGCAGGAGCGCACAGACAGTAGCAGGCGGCGGAGGGGGGGGCGGCGGGGGGAGGAGGAGGAGGAGGAGGAGGTGGAGGTGGTGGTGGTGGAGGGTCTGGTGCTCAGCAGCGACGTGTGGGAGGCTGAGCGGAGAGCGGGGTGGGTGAGGAGGGTGGGCTGGGGTGGGGGGGTCTGAGGACCGCTCCGAGGTGCAGTGCTGCCGCGCAGCGCTCGGGTCGGCCAACTGACGGACAGACTCACAGACGCGGCTCCTCTCCCACATCCACCCATCCATCCATCCATCCCTCCATCTGTCCGTCCATCCGATCTTTCACAGCTACTCCAGAGTCACATCCCCCTCCTGCCCAACTGCCCCAAGACACAAAATACTGTTGATACCTGCCAGCTAATCAATACCGTCAACCTTTTCTGCCTGGACACTTCGGGTCTTTTAAAGTTTCACGTGCGATGTTTACAAGAAAGTAAGGAACGATGCGAACATTTTGAGCTCTTTGTGTGATTTTACGGACATTTTTCTTTCAGCAGACCCCCTCCAACCTCTCTCTCTCTCCGGTCTGCTGTTTCGTTCCCCTGGGTGATTTCCAGTGCGCTTTGTGCGCAAAGTGAATGAATTATCCCCCTCCTCTCTCTCCCACTCTTTAAACGTTCAAGAGACTGCCCGCCATACAGCCAATGAAGTCCACCTCTTAACAAAAAGAGGTGGACTAGCAGACACCCTCAAGTGCGCACAAGAGAGTGAAGTTAGTGATACAGAGGGGAAGTTCAGCACAAGTGCCCGACATGTGTGGCAGTGGGGAATCACAAACCAAAAACCACACATGATGAACTTAATCCAACCATATCCTAACCGACTCGCTTTACGATTTGTCTCAAAATAATCTGCAAAAGTTTCAGTTAAACGAAAACTCGTAAATTGGACTTAATTCTTGACAGTGTTTTCACCCGTAAATGCGTCCAACTGCAAAAAAAAAACCTAATGACGCCAAATAGAAGACCGAAGACTATGCATTTCCAATTTACGTGTAGAGTCAAATATAAGAAGCACAAAATAAACTGTATTTTCGTACTTTATTTTAAAATCTGAGGGAATCAGAACGTCCCAGATCCAATCTTTCTCTCGACACTACCCCCTGCTGGTCATATGAAGAACTGACTAGTTCTACTGTGATTTGTTTCGGTTTTTCTTGCATGTTTTTTTACTTACATTTATTTTTAATAGTAATAGTGAGACTTGTGACGATGAGTCAAGATAATAATACACCAACAAAAGGGAAAACTATCAATTCAGACCGACTGAAAAAGTTATCAGCAGAGTAACATTACAACATAACAAGTCCTAAAAGTCCACTCGGCAAGTAAGTTGAAGTCAACTAGTTTACAGTCAACATGAACATGTTTAGGATAAATAAGTTATATCTTTTCTGTAAAAGAGACTCTTACTTTTACATCACCACATGAAAGTTGTGATGAAACTTGCACTTTGGCATGAACCCTTGTGTTAATGTCCTGATGTTTAAGGTAACAAAAGCGTGGGAAAAGTGAAGTATGCTCTGTGTGTGTGTGTGTGTGTGTGTGTGTGTGTGTGTGTGTGTGTTGGGTGGTCTGCATGCACACAGGGAGCAACAGAAGTACCATTAGTGGTGTGTTGTCTTGCTAATAGGCTCAGTTTGGAGTCAATGGGCTGACTGAGGAAGAGGACCATCCATGTATTAGATCCCTCTCCATTCAAAGTCTAATTCCACCCTTTAGTCCGACCCTCTGATGTTTTTAAATGCTGCCTCTGTGTATTGACTGTGAAGCACTTTGATAGCACCTGTTTCACTGTAGAAGCATCTGTACTGTTTCTTCCCCCCTCCCCAGAGCAAAGACAGTCCTGGAGATATAAAATAAATCTAGAAGCAAATCAAAGTATCAATACTTGATAAGGTGATGAGAGTCTCTCTGCTGCTGTCCACTTCACCGTTGACCTCCAGTCACATGTAGCAGGGTTTAGGTTGAGGCTCCTGGATTTCAGATCTCCTGTCTTCACACTGAAACAGGAGGAGAGAAGCCTCTGATTTCATGTGCTCACTGTTACAGTACAGAGTTATTATACCGTTCAAGAGTGTGATCATGCTGCAATAAATCTCTTGTTGTGATCAAAAGCACAAAGACCGATGGTTCTGCTTCTTTTTTTGGCACAAGCCCAGCACAGATGAGACTTTTTTGTGCTTAAGCCCTCTGTCAGAACCCCCGCTGAGCCCACATTTGAATGAATAATGGGGCAGCAGATTTCCATGCAGTGCTCTTGTCTGCCTGAACGTGGCCTTAAAACAGGATTAAAATCAAACTAATCCCATCACCATACACAATGAGATCCAAGTATTTGGTATATGTTCCAAAACCCCAAGAAGAGGAGAACCGTCATCCTGCACCATGTGAAGGAGCCTGCTGCCGTCGACACGGCCACATTAAACTAGGACACATTCTATTTTCTGCAGTTTTCTTCCCATCCATCAGAAGGGAGTCATGTTGTTTTACTGTGAAAGCTCTGACATGAAGCGATAATGAAAAGCAGAGTTGACATCAGAGGGCCTGAGCTGCCCTCTCACAGGGAGTTTTGGCCACTGCTCTGCTGGGTTTGTCCTCAACTTCTCTGCGCTGAAACTCTGAGGGCCAGACTGAGGCGAGAAGAGCAGAGAAGGTGAGACTGTGACTTTCTTCTTTCTGTTAAAACATGGCTAACGGGACGGAGCACGGGCTGCTCTGAAGGCTTTCCCTATTTTCAGGAAGCGAAAGGCTGCTTGCGGGAATCACCACGTCTGTTTTATGGCCTGAACCTGTGATCCTTTGATAGTTTAAGGCACTTCTAACCTGACGCTCCCCACCAGTGAATGACCAAAGTAATACCCTGCTAGGTCCTTTACACCACGTGGGACTTAATTCCTTAAACAAACCATGTTTGAGTGTGATTTACAGCTAATCTGGACAGGCGACGGTCATTTCTATCTTTCTTTTAATAATTTACGATTGGCGGAATTTATGGCGCTGGCTGCCCCAGCCGCACATGCCGCCAAATCCATATGTCTGTAATATAATGAGATTTTAGCGCAGCAAGATTATAAATTATGGTGTGATTTGTTCTCTGGCTGTTTAGTCAGGGCATAGCCTCTGAATGTGTGTGTGTGTGTGTGTGTGTGTGTGTAGCTTGGGGACATGGCTGGCATTTGGCTGCCACGACGCTCTAATTGCTGACGTACACACAGATAGATGGGACCTGATGGTTGGTGTCTCCACTGGGGAGGGGAGAAAGAGGAGAAGTGAGGGACTAAATGCGAGGATGAGGAGAAAGAAGAATAGCTGACTGGAGGAGCTGGGGGGGGGCGGGAAGTGGAGCATGGATAGATGGAGAGAGAAATGAGGAAGGGAGATATTGTCTTGTGGTGGGAGACGCAGCTGCCGGCAGCAACACGGGCAGGCGGTTAACCACAGTGAAGCAGCCGCGTTCAGGGAAAGAAAAACGGAGAGACAGGTGGAGACCCGGGCACATTCATCTCGCTCTCAGATCCATGGCTCCGGGGGGCTGTTGGGAAATGAAGAATCATGCGGCCCTGATCAGATTACGTTACAGAACAAGTGATTACACGCGTTTGACTCTTGTACAAAAAAAATGAAGGAAAAAGCAACACACATGATCTGATTAATTATGCAATTACGCGGTATCTGTTGTGGCTATGATACATGGGGAATATTCTGACAAAAGCTGGACGGGTAATTTCATCAATGTTTCACTGCCTGACAGCAAAGAAATGCTTTAATATAAAAGGATGATCCTCCCTCATTTTTATTTAAGATGTAGTTCTTTGTTAAGTACAACATTGTTGCCGTCTCATGTTTGTTTTATGCCGATTTGTGTGGCTGGTGGCCCAACAAAAAAGATTCTGTTGTGGTGAAAACTTCAAGGCAGTGAAAGGGAAAATGGGTACTAAAATGAGGCGAGTAGAACTAAGTACTATCAAACCCCTAAAAACAGACATATATCTCCTAATGTGCAGCAAATATACAACACCATCATTGCATTTATATGAAGCTTTAATATATTTGTATTTATTTATTCAGTGAGAGGACAGTGCACATTAATGGACATGTCTGTGTCAAATGTGCCAGTGTTGGCCAAAGGCTGGTTACAGACCCCTGGAAAAAGGCAATCAGTCTTCAGAGGATGACGCTATTCTGAGCCAGGCATCAGGCATGTTCATTGTCGTCCTGTCTACATCACCCAGATGACACCAGGTCATTAAAAACACTCTGCACCATCCAGCTACCGCAAATACGAGACCGTGTTCACCAGCACGGGAAAATTCTGACTTTTTGAGGTTGAAAACATAAGACATAAGACACAAGGAGGTTTGGGTTTATTAAAATAAAAAAAGAGCAAAGTTTAAAGTTCAACGTGGAAGAAAAAAAAAGAATAACACAGTGTTGGCTTCCAGACCAGGAGCCATCAGCATGTGTTTCCCCCTAGTCACTTTGGCATCTTCAAACATCCACGAGGAGCGACTTGTTATTCGCTCGCAGCCGTCTGCGTGGTGTGGCTTTTTGATTAGACAGAAATGGAGGGAAGACAGAGGGAGGGAGCGGCGATAGTAGAGAGAGCGAAAGTCTTCAGGCACATGTCAAGCAATGTCACAGATAATCATGCACGGCCTTAAAATAGCTTTGAAAATGACAGAGTTGGGGGTGGGTGGGCATGGGCGATGCTGCAGTTTAGGGAGGTGTGAGGGATGCATCACAGAACATGTTCTGTAATTAAACTCCAGATAAAGTTAATTTCTGACAAGCCCCCGGGGAAACATTTATCAAGGGCAAGATATGAAAAAAAAGTCTTATCTGTAAAAATAAGAGCAGCTCTGGGGGCATACACGGGTATCTAGCATATATCTGCTTTGTTCTCTGACACACAGATAAATGTAGGGGCGGTTACTACGGTGATACATATGAATCATTTCCTCAGTCAGTCAGGTGAAGATGGTGAAGTGGCCTCTTCCTATCATCATCTGCCCAGTAAAGTAAGCCTATTTCATAGTCCATAACATCTCCATATTACTAATTTCACTGACACTGTCCCTCAGACTATTCCAGGGTATTTTTACCATCAGCCTTCTCGAGAAAACAGTGTGATATAAATATGGGGTTAAAAAAGTAGATTCAGTGGTTTTACTTTTGCTTCTATCCTTTACAAAGGTAATCTTCATGACCCTGTCATAACTGCAAAGTATCTTGGACAGAAAGACAGGATTAAAGGACATGGGTCCGGGAAAAGATTCACAACTTTATGTGGCGAGGCACAAGTGATGTCGTGTGAGCCGCTATACCTCAGGTGGTGAAGAGGTTTGCTTCCATCAAGGAGTTTCTCAGTAATTTTGGTGGGTCTGCATGAACAAAGGCACACGGGTCCAGCAGCAAAGGCTGATCCTGTGAAGGACACTTGGACAAACCAGAGCCCAGACAGACATGTTGGGTTGAAATGAGGACTTTGTGCTTGTGAGAATAGAGCCAAGCCTGCCACCCCTCTCCCTCTCAGACCTTTGAGAGAATCACGCGTGAACACAGCCGCTAGCACTTCAGTGCTGCATCACAACTTCAACACAGCCTTTTTCAAAACACCAAGCACCACACAACCTAAAAGGTAGCTTTAAAACTTATTATGCGTCATCAGAAACTTTTGCAGACAAATATGATGTAATAATAACAATTTTATAACTAGAGAACACTTTAATAATTTATCTTCCTTTTGAACAATTTCCCCACCTGTGTGAGTCAGGCTGAGCTGGTGGTTAGGCTAAAAATAATGTTTATTCCTGTGGATGTTTAATGGTCCGTCAAATGGGATAACAAGGACGGTTGATTTGTGGGCTTTTCTCTGCAATTACCCAGTCTTCCCACTTTCCCTCCCTGTTTAAATTAAACAAGCCATTGGTTTTATGCAGAGTATTATTGTGTCATATTCCTCATGAGAGCCTTTGATAGACGATATGGACTGATTGAACTCCCTCATTCAAACAAAGACAGATATACTGGGAGCAAAGCTACTAGGATGAAACAACCAGTATGAGTTCAGCTATATTGCTACCATGTTTTGTGCATGACTCTTCTGTGTCTGTATATTCACCTTTCCAGGGATTTCTCCTCCTCTTTGGGAGAAGTTTCTCTTGTGCCATCTTGTTTGATTTAAATCTTGCAGCCAGGATGTACCATTGAGAAAACCACAACGTTTTCAGTCAACATAAACAGGTTTCCATGACCTTTGCATTGTCAAAGGAGCACTTCACGCAACAATACGTTTATGTTGGCAGTGTTAAGTATTGACAATGAAAAATAATTGCAAGGAAGCTAAACCTCACTTTCACTGGTGCAAGAAAAAAATGTTTGAGGTCAGCAAGGCTGCTCATATGACAGACGTGGGAAAGCGTACAGACAGGACTCCAGCATAGGAAGAATCTTAGAAAAGCGCTCTATCACCTACAGGCATTTGCTCTGTTCTCTAAGGGGCAATCATGCTGAAATATATACACTGGGATAAACAAATGTGAACATTTCCTGGATGTGTTTAAGGCTAACCTGAAGTGACCTTTGACCGTTGCATCACAGGAGGTCTTCTTCAGTCGTTCTGAGGCAGCGAGGCAGCCTGACAGTCAGCGACTATATTAGCTACATTTTTTCATCCAAAACACACGGTGTGTTTGGACCAAAGGCACCAGAGCAGACGCTTCAGTCACAAAGCATTGAAGATTACACTGAGAAGTCAAGTGACAAATTCAAGTAGCCAGAAGAAATATCAATTCATTTAGGACCAGTGAGCAGCGAGCCAGCTGTCAGTGTGGGGGTGGGAGCCCATCAAGGCGGCTAACCTCTGATATGACAGATGCATTAAACACAAGAGCGAGACAGTTAATTCTGTGTGTCTGATTTTGTGAATTTCTTCTAACGCGTAGTTGTGTTTCAGACCGAACCCTTCTGTTTTTTCCCGTGTTTATTATTATTTTTGTAGGTCTACATCTACTGTGGCTATGATAAATGTTGTCTGTTGTCAGTTCAGGCAGATCTGAAGAAGCCTTAGTAGAAGCACCTGTAGGCCTCCATCTTTGATTGATCCCGTCTCCAATTACAATATGGTATTGCATCCAGACTAGAGAATATACTGCTTCTGCTCATTTATTGACTGGCAGTATATGTAACTTAATCCAATAGTTTATTGATCTTCACCCATTTTTATAGCATCCATCTTGAATAGCATTGAAGCCATGGTCTAATCCATGTTTTATAGTCACTTATGATGGAAATAACTGGAGAATCACAGCAACATCACCTATAATGGGAACGGCTGAATCAATATTCATGTATATATTAGACCAATATTTTTGTGACAGGCAATTACCAGCTGATGGTGTCAATGTGTGTGAAACAAAACAGGTCGGAAGTGTGGAACATTTTGATTAGACCTTTTCAAGGTGATCTCAGGACATTTTTATGTGTCACTTCGTCTTTCCTCTCCTCCCACCTCACACGTTTGCTTGATGAAAGAAGTGTACAGATGTTGAAGTGTGCTGACACGTCCTTGTGAAGGGATTTCAACCATGATGTTAATAACAATAATTAGCTCCTAAGTGTTTGTGGAGGGAGGGGAGGCAAAGACATGAATATTCTCTCATTGTGTGTTCCAGGACAAATGGGTTCCTCATGTCTTTTAAAAAGGACAAATTAGGCATAATTGCTTGTTTCAGGGGTCTGGAGAGGAAAACTGCTTGTGCTACTTCATTATGTTCATTTTTTAACTCTCCAAGATCACTCACACACACACACACACACATACACACACACACCACACACACACACACACACACACACACTTGGACCATTGAATCTATTAACAACATAATATTGTGACTATTTATGAGCAATGCAACAATTAAATGAATAAGAGCACATTTACTTCATCATGGAAACTGCCGAGTTAATAGTGAAAGACCAATGAATACAACTGTGATTAGATGCAAAAATGTTTCTGTAAAGAATTATCAAGCCATTTTAATTGAAATACACAAACATTTGGTGCATTTTACCCTGTAAACTGGAGTGAATACATAGGAAGTAATTTCATTCACCACTTAAAGCAATCAAGGGGAGGAAATAGTCTGATATGCAAAGACAGACTCTCCCTTCAGCTTTGATTAGTGTTACAGTCCGTCTTTCTCAGCTGTTGGATATTTGAGAAATAATTATTAATATCAGAATAATTTCCAAAGATTAACCCCATTCTGGCTTTTTTCTGATCCTCTGGCCTTTAGGAAATTGATCCTGGGAAAGATTGATGGCTTGCCTTCTGTTTCAAAGCATTTGTCCTTGCTGGTCTGATCCCTCCCTTTCCTATTCATCTATGGTTGCACTGGTTGTGCATTTCCAGACGTCTGCTTAATGACGCATACGTATCTATGAATATGACATTGAAACAAACTCAAAGTAAATTTGATATTTTAAGTTTTTTTTGTCTATATTGTATCACCCGATTTAGTCAACCACATTTGAATCTGCTATGAATTAGAACTGAAAATACACCAATGAAAAAGGAGCTTAAATGGAAATAGGAGCATAATACAAATAGACAAATTAAACACACACTATACAAATCTGTTTATTGTCTATTGGGGATCTACTGTAGGTCCTTAAAGCTCTTTAAGGTCTTGAAGGTCACCCAGGCCCTTTAACAAACATTAGCCCCAGTGCCTCATGGGACACAGAGTTCCTGATGGGTTCCTACCTCGTAGTTAAAGAATTGTAAATGTTGACCAAAAGGATATTGCTCATTCTCCTCTGCCACTATGTTGGAGCTTCATGTCTGCTCACAGTCCAGAGGAGGTCTTCACACACTCGAGCAGATGGTGGAGGATGAATGAGGACTGTGGAGAGAGAGGACACAAAAACAGAAAGTCCTGGTTTATTGTTCGTTGTTGTCAGGTCATACGGGTGAACAGGACTGTGGGTGTGGGAGAGATGGACAAAACGGGATGGACCAGAAGAGTTTCCGATGTTTGATATTTAGACAACTGAAAAGTTCTAATTTCAGCTGGACCCCTGACATTTTGAAAGTTTGGAACTCCTCTGGCACATCTTTATCTCTATCCATTCTCTGTTAATTCTTAATAACGACAAATATACTGCACTGAAGATCGTGGACAGATACCATTGTAATCAAAGGGTAGCAGGGTTAAACTCAGGCCTGCAGGTGCCTTGAACTCTGACCTCTGCCCTTTTTGCACGTTCAACAAAAAAACACATCTACACACAGCCTCGGGCGTGTGACAGTGAGTGATGTCTTTGAGATTAGCTGCACATATCCGCAGGGAGCAGAGTGCAGCAGCCGGGATTTGATCACGTATGGGACACTGAGAAAGAGAGAGAGAGACAGAGGGAGAAGGAGGAAAGAGAGAGCGAGGATAGAGGAGGAGAGAAGGTCCACATTGATTTGACAAACAGGAGCTAAAGAGAAGATGACTGTGACCTTTGGCCTTCTGTGTATGGGCATGAAAATGATGTGATGAGCAGCATTTATGTGTGATTTCCCTCTCTGGTTCCTGCTGACAGGTTTGATAGGCAACAGAAGCCCCTTAAAACACATACACTCTAAATATTAATGCCATCAAAATTCAGATGGAAACAAACAAAGGGTTTATATTTAAGTGTGCAAGCCCTCTAGTGGCTGCAGAATATGAGTAACAGTCAGAACAAGAAGGATTCTGACCAACAGTACAGCTCAGCCAGCGTCCCTTGCTCTTCTCTCCGTTGCCATGGAGTTGAAGTGTGATTAGAACTCTGCCTAACCAACATGGTGGACAATATTGACTTCCTGTCAGGTTCATGCAAACAGGATGTGACAGATTTAATTTGTTCGTCAGCCCACCTTAATTTAAACAGAAAGCTGGACGCAGGAGCCGAGCAAAGACTTGAGAGGAGGTAAGTAGTGAGGAAATGAGAGTGAGCGTTCCTCAGAGATGGACTTACTTTCTAATTGGCTTTCCAGAATTTAAAATGGGTGTATTTGTAACTGTGCATGTCCCTATTAGAATATCCTCATATGTTTTCATTTGCAGAACCAAGGTTTGTGGAAAAACAATATTAGATCAAATCCAGGAAATAATAAATGAAATCATTGACGGAGGGATATAAAATATAACCTATATGAACAAGCAGAGACACAGAAGAGGTGGTGAGACAGTAGATTAAGCAGGAGTGACTCAATGGTGACAAGATGATGTGACCAAATCTGAGAGAATCTCAAAAACAAAGGAGTGGGGAGAGTGAGAGTGGGGGGGAGGCAGGCAAAAAGATGAATCCACCTCATGGACAGTTTCATGATGGATCATGAAGCAGGCAGAGGATCCTGAAGGTGTTGAGAGCAGGAGTGTGACAGTGAATACAGAAGGCTGCATTATTGTTTAAATCATTGATCTCTTCCTCTTCGTGCTCTCTTTTCAGAAGATTTCTTTCAGTTCCCCTCAGATATTTGTGACAGTCTCAAAGGTTTGTTTTTGTCCTCTCAACTGTTTTCACCTTCCATCTATATGTTTTTATGGTGGAGCCACTTTAAGGTTCTGAAGTGGAAGCATGTAATTGTGGGCATGTTCAGTTGTTCAGTGAAGATGGGACTGTCAACTGTGCAAGATAAACACTTGGAGCAATCAGCTGATCATGCAGCAAATCCAAGTCCAAATGAGATCTTTTTGATTTATTTTGACTGTTTTGTGTTTATATAGATGTAAGGGTGCCCCGCCTCCTCTACGGGAGCCTCAAGTGGACAAAACACTTGAAAACAAATTTTAGAATTGAGCTCCATGCATTTTCTCACATTTATGAAAAGCTTTTGAGGACATCTATGCAAGTCTCATATTCTCTGTAATGGAAACACAGCTGGAAATGGGCCTCACATCATTGTTACTGTGGCCGTCATGGCTAATGTTGCCATAATAGCCCAGGTTTTGAAGGTATATTCCTTTCATAATTGTGACATCTCAGCAATTCTGTTTCCAGGAACAAAACCTCTTTTTGCAAATATTGTTGTAACACTGAGCCACTCATCCTCCACCACGTCGACACGGTGCCGCACGGCTGTGATTCTGGTTTGTTACCACGTTGATGAGCACGACGACTGGCGGCGGCCGTTTGGCAGCAATGCTTCTCTTGGCAGGCAAGCGGACAACGCTGAGGTCGGGTGACAGCCAGACGCGCGTGTACACTCGCACACATTCACACAAACAAACTCTCTCCTCAAGGCTGAGCAGGCAAGTGTGTGCGTCTGTGTGTGTGTGTGTGTGTGTGTGTGTGTGTTAAGACAGTGTTAAGCAGGCAGGGGTGACAGTGACGTGACACTGGTGAAATAATTATGAGTCCAAAACAGGGCTGACAGGGAGCAGCCCGTGCCCTTCAACTATCTGTCAACTGTCATTATCATAGAGGCTGATACACAGCCTGAGGAGAGAGAGACGCAGGGACAGAGAGAACCAAATGGGAAGAGAAAGGGAGAGACTACAGAGGGGGGCACATCCAAAATTAGCCATGTTGAAAAGTCACATAAGATGGAGTCTTAAATTACCCTGTTTTTAAAAGCATCTAACCGGGAGTTCGTTGTAAAGAATTTGAAGATTTGATTGTTAGAATGTGTGTGTGTGGGTGTGTGTGTGGGGGGGGTGAGTGTGTACAGCCTCGTTCCTCTTCATGGACAGAAGCACTGTACATGTGAATGTGTAGAGATACAATTTTAATTTATGGACAGTGCATTGGTAAGATTGTGACCAAGAAAGAGGATCTGTTTAAAACAGAACCTGCTGAACCAGCTTTAACCCTGATGTCTACGGCAGCGAATGATGACTCAGGTTGTGGCTCCTCCACATTTTCCAGCCGCATTTAAATTTCAGATTTACAAAGTAGAGGACAGACAACCTCTCCTCCAAAATCAGGCCAATTCTGATCTCTTTCTTCTGCTGTAAATGTGTCTGAAAGTGAAAGTTTTAATATCAGACTGTGGACTGATATGGATTAGGTGAGTGTCCATATGAATTACATGAGAGAAGCCCCTGTTACCAAGAGTAAGGATGTAAAACGCCTCAGTGTGCATAACTCTTCTTAACGGAGAGTAAATCCCTCCTGAAAGCAGAAGACACAAAGTATGTCGCACAACATATATTTGGGAATAAATCTCACATGATGCGCCATGAAATACTCAAAGAGATGACGAGAGAGGCAGAGTTAGAGAGGAAAGAGTGAGAGATGAGTTGGAGATTTATGAACGAAGGGGAATATCCCGCTTCCTGAGAGCAGCCAAACGGCCAACAACCGACTGACGGACTGAAAACACAAATAAAGAGTCATTTTTATGATGTGAATGGATGGGTTCCCTAGAAAACACTTGGCTGGATTTTATTTGGTCGTGGCTTTAGCCCGAGCCAGTACATATTTCTGTTTTATGAAGAGACTCACCAGCTAATACAGAGGCTATAACAAAGCAATACAAACTCTCTCACCTATCTTTTGCTGGGAAAGACAACAGGAGGCCAAGTAAAACATAGATGAGAAATTTAAAAATAAAGGAAACGGGACAGTTTAAACAAGGTCAACCAGTAATGTTCAGGAATACATTAAACATTTACGTTGGATATGGATAATGTGTATGTTTTCCTGAACATTACCGGAGTGCAGTTTGATTTGGGCTTTGTTGATCAGTTGTGGTATTTGTTTTTTATCCTGTTTTATTCTTATTTGTGACTCCACACATAGAGCATCAGCTTAAACTTCAGCTCACTCTTAGCTTTGACACAAAGCTGCATAAAATACAGCACTGTAAAGAAATCTACAGTCGCTAAAATAAACATCACTATAAAATTAATTGCACCTTTCCAGGATCTTGCCCATGGACATCTGACAGCTCTCAGTGAGAAAGCCTGTTGAAAGCAGCTATGACTCAATCTATTCCTTTCATACACTATCTCTTTCAATCTTACACACATGCTAATCGTCATCTCATTTGCATACTAATGATTTCACTCTTTCTTTTCAGCCGTTTGTCTGACCTGTCTATTAAGTTATGTGCCACTCACGCCTCCGTCCCTGCTGTCGTGTCGGTGTTGCCTTTCTTTTCGATGTACATTTTTTGCAAAATACTCTCAGCATACCTTAAACAAGGGGGAGTAAAACCAGACACTACTTGTGCCTGTAGCCGTGCAAAAGTGAACAAGTGTATTGTGCATATATTACACCTGTTTGGTGGTAGATGTGAAGGGCATCGGACAGGCTTCAACAATAGCCTATCACACCAGTTCGCTAAGATGGATTCACTACCAGCTCAAAGTGTCCAGCAACGATTGAAAAGGTCACTTGCATCTGAGCCACACTCTTCAATGTCCTGTACACCTCAAGTCTTAATCTGAATAGTGTGAGTGCGCTGTGTGCAATCTGAATAGTGATAAGGCCGGCTGACAGATTGATGCATAACAGCAAGGAGCATGCAGAGCAGGCGGGCGATTCTGGTGTCACCTCCCTTTATTTTCCATCCAGCCCTTTTTTTTTAATTCAGCCACTCCAAATGTTGTAGATCTGATGCAGAGGTTTGTGACACATCAACTCTGATCAATGCACCATTCCATGACTTTACTGCATCTGATGGAGCACCTTAATGTTTCACTTTACACTGCTGTTTGCCTGTTAGATGGGAAAATATGGGTCTCTCTTGGGTTTTGTTTTTTTTTTCCCCCCCAAGACCTTTGTGGTAACAAGCTAACAGCTTTTGGCACTGCTTGACTAATATAAAACCAACACTACAACTTCTGTTGTTCTAAATTATATCCCTATTGTCTCAGTGAAGTGGGAGAAATCTTTGAGTTGGTGAAAATCTCAGCTGAAGCAGCTTTAGGAGGAGACTAGAGATTAGGTAGAGTTGTCGACTGGACACACGGTGGTTAACACCTGCCCCTCTCAAAAAAGAAAAATACATCCTCTCCAGGTGGGAGAACATTGTAGGGTTTATTTAACTGAGTATTTGTACCTGTATGAGGATACTAAAAAATTGGATGCTCAATGTGGAACAAGCAGTTGTGCGGACATTATATGAGTTTAGTTAAAGAGGAGTGCTAAGCTAGAAGAAAAAGCTCTAAATGTATTGCTGGGTTAAGCTCAAGCCCTCATGGACGGCCACGAGCTCCGCAAAGTGACCCAAAGAAATGAGACCACAAAACCAAAGACTAGAATCAGCTTCCTCCACTGGGTGGTTAGGATATCATCATCCACATAACTGACAGGCTTTGTAGGGTTAACACAATTACTGGGGCTTTGAAGGACAGTGGTGAGGACCGGACTATCCTTTAGTAATTACCAGCCACTGTGAATATTAAAATAATATTAAAATGTCGGTCCCCGTCTGTGGTCCATGCCCTGATTGCTATCTTAACCTCTGACTGGGGAGGAGGCACAGCAGTCCGATCTACTGTGGAAGGCCAACAAGAGTGAAGGCAGCCACACTTTAATTCTTCAAACCATGATTTCTGGATAATAGGGAGGAGGGATAATGTATGCATGGCAGATATTACTGTCTGGGCTATAATGTCTGGCCACACATTTCTACATGCATGCACACACAAGAGACCACACACACTTATTAATCTCTGCAAGTGAACAGGACAGCGAGGCAGAGAGGAAAGAAAGCAATACAGAGCTATTATATTTGAATCATCGTGGATACCCCCCACATGCACACCCATACACACACACACACTTATAATCCTCTATGATAGAAATACTGATGTGTCAAAGCCATGAGGGCACCTCTTAAATCAAGTTGGGGGGAGACGGAGGGCAGCAGAGATGGATAGATATGTTGTAAAGAGGAAGAAGGAGGTAAAGTTAGAGGAATTTGAAGAAAGCAGAAATGATGAGAAAAGGAAAGGGAAATCTCAGGTCATCACTGTTGATATAAATAAGGAAAGCTATTAATAACCTTTCCTCCCCTAACATGACTCACTCACATCTGACCCGTATGGCAAGAAATATCAATTAGGTTTACAAATTAATAATACGACATCACAGCAGGGACATAAAATCTCACATTATACAGCAAATGTAACACTGGCGAAAAATATTTACCCTATGAAACAAAGAAAAAAATCATTTCTGGGTGTAACTAGCATTTTTATTCTGTTCTTAGTGTATTATGAGTTACTTAACTTTGACAGTTTGCTGATGAGAGACATCATTGAATCAAAGCCTGTTGAAATTGTAAGTCAAAACACACAGACACACAGACTTTCTCATTTCTTTGTACATAATTCTCTTACACTTCACCCCTCTGTTCTCCCTTCCCCTCATACCATCGCTTTTGTTCTGCGTGCTCCTATTTATCACAGTGTGAAGGTTGAAAGAGATATTATTATGGGGTGCCGGGCTGGAGACAGGAGACAGGGGTAGCCACACGGATCGCGTGGGGAAAGCGCGGGGCTAATGACGGGAGGACTGGCTTGGTCAGTGGCCTGTGGTACCTGCTGTGATGTGATAGATGGAGAGTGTAGAGAGAAGAGGAAGAGGAGGAGGAGGAGGAGGAGGGCGGCAGATTTTCTTTTTCTGCCTGCAGAGGCATTTTTTTATTTTGCTTCTAGGAGATGCGCCACATTTATCCCTATGGCAGTAACCTAGCAGGGTTTTTGCTCATAATTATATCATTGCTTGTGAATCAGAAGACTTTTCAAAAATAAATTAAATCATATTGTGAATATATATACCTATTTTCACCACGTCATTATAAATATAGCATAACTGCAGTTAAGTTTATCACCACATACAAGACATAAACCTTAATAACTTAATTCAAACAATCCTCTAAACTGCCTGCTATTCTCCAACATCACTTTAAACTATGTTTTGTTTTGTTGATCTCTTTATGAAAAGCACTGAAATTCACATTTTCTGTGAAAGAAAGCATTTATAAAATGTGTCAAATAATAATATTTGACCATTTTGCTCCTGCTTTAATGACCCAAATGTAATAAAAATCACTTTTCTCCGCCTGCCTTACACAGCCATTTGTTTGGGGCAATTACAGGCTTTCTGCATAATACTGTATTTACATAATGCTTCTAATGAAAATATTAGAGCATATGAATGTGTTTTTCTTATTAGCACCAAAAGAGCAGGAAAAGAGAAATAATAAAGCAATAATTATACATGATGAGTAATAAATGTTTTATCAAAGAGAATACCACCACATTTTCTCAGGAATGACAGTGGGGAGGTTAATTGTCCCTAAATGTGACATTAATAATTGTTTGTGTTATGAAAAATTAAACAGGGTAAAATTCATTAACTTTGCCATTTATTTAATCTCACCTTCTATACTTTGTAAATAAAAATAAAATACATTAACTCTCCCTCTTTTCACACAGATGAGTGCAGTCTTGTCTAGAAACAATCTAACAAAGAAGGCAGATGAATATAAAAGGCTGGATATCAGACTATTCATCACGAGATGATTATCGCCTGACAGCAGTAATTGAAAAACACTTATTGGAATGGTTGGGGAGGAGGGTTGGTTCAGTGCCATCAGACAAAATAACCCTTCCAGGGTATAAGAGCAGTCTAAAGGTGATGATAAATGGACATATTTTCAAAGGCAGGCTTCAGGTTTCCCTTTTTCCTCCCTTCATAACATTGCATTCATGACAAATAACATTACTTCTACAATCATTACTGCTAAGACGTTACAGAATTACAAAAAAAAAAATTGCAAAAAATATTTGCAAGTTAGTGATGTTTGAGCGCAAATGCTCTTTTAGATACAACACGTTTGCACGCTGCGCAATTAAAATGGTTTTGATGTAAAGATCGTTTATTCTCGAAAAGTATCCGTACCAAAATAAAGGATACGTGCTACGCTAACCCTTTCTACCCTCCATCAGGGTACCAAGAACAGTGTGCGGCTGATCTTGAAGCACTGGTGCCTTCCACCAAGTCCACAGAGAGGTTAGAACAGAACCAAGGTGCGAGGGCTAATTCCTTTACATCCCACTCACACTGCTGTGGTCTTATGCTACTGTTTCATCTATTGCAATTTGACCACAGTGGAATAATAAATCATATTGATCCAAATCTTTCCCAAACCTTCCGTGCTGAACTGGCAGAGGCAACAGTGGGCTGTATGACCAATTGGGTTTTATCACCGTTGTGTACGGCTCCATCCACATTGGTAGCATTGGTCTGTCCCTCTCTCTTTTCCCCACTCTGGTATATTAATTCAAGGCCTGCTCTCCTCACAGTATGGTCGGGTACTGTGCCAACCAATCTATCAGGATGCTCTTATTTAAGATGCCATTTATCTCTCTGAGTCAGCTATTCTTGATATTCAACATGGCCGACACTTAACACTGCTTTTTAACCAACTAAGATATCATCATTACTTTGAGCAATAGCCTCTTACTGAGTGGAGTTGCCCTCCTATTTCATCCCTCCTTATCACATTCTTTCATCCTCTCTTCAAGTCTCTCATCCTGTCCCTTGTACTGTCATTGTCCTCTCTTTTATCTCCCATGAGAGGGTTCGATCACTTTACGTCCTGTCCTTTGCAGTGTCTTGTCCTCTGTAATGAAGGTCTTGTACTATTACATGCCTACAGTGTCCTGCCCAGTCCCTGGGTGTGTAATGTGTGCCCTTCATCATTACACTGCTATTGTCTTGTCATATTACAAGTTGTATATGAATACAGTTATTAGATAGTCACAATTATACACACCTTTCTGAGATGATTCCCACAAATTAGTAGCCGATGTATAATGTAATAAAATGTAACACTGGGCCAGTGGAAACTGAGTCCGTAGGGGAAAGGGCTGGATTTCTGGTTCTATCCACAAACAACGGAAGGTGTGCTGGTAGTAGGGGAGGTAACAGTATAACTTCAGAGCACTACCAAGGTACCCTTGAGCAAGGTAACGAGCCCCCGAATGCTCAGAGCCCTGCAACAAACAGGGGACTCCAGAGATGTGCCTGCCTTTGCCCATATGAAGCTGAGATTGGGTCCAGTACCCTTCCCCATGACCCCACAAGGAAGAAGCCGACAAGAATTAAATGTAATGCTTAAAAAAATAAGCACAATTAATTTATTAAGTTACTACATTTCACTGTCCAAGTCTGTAGGTAAATCAGTTTTTCAGAGTTTGTCGTTGTGTCTGCCTCTGACTGCATGTTGTACTATCGTCTCATCTCACCTCCCACTTTGTCGAAGGAAAGCTGACAGACCTGCCTTTTATCTGCCATAACGAGCATCCCCACATCAAATTATAAGGGAAGAGACGGGAGAAGATAGAAACGTTGAAACACAAAACAAAGACAAAATAAAAGACTCAAAAGAAACGGAGCTTGGCGACATGTGGCCCTGTGATCATGGCAAATGAGACCCTCATCATTTGATCACTTTTTCAAAAGAGATGTCACTGTTACCTCCAGAGATGAAGAAAAGAGAAATTTAAAAGAAGCAAATCTTTGATGAAATGCTACGCAATCTGTTTCAGTGACCATGTTGTAATTATCACTGAAGACAACGGAGAAAAGAGAAGGGGAAAGGAGAAGTAGCAAAATGAGGTACGTGCATCAACTGCTCCTTTTATTGTATACCATATGTCCAGGAAGTTAATTTGTCCTAACTTTCTGTGAATAAGAAATTACCAAATTTAAATTCTTAAAGTCAGGATTTTTAATGCACCATCGATCAAAAAGTGTTCTTTGTTTCCAGGAAGGAAAGTAATCGATAAAATTCCTTAAATAAAGAGTAGAAACTTTTACTGCTGCTTTACTCTTCTACAGTGTGCTATTATTTTCTACCTTTGTGTGTTAGAATATCGGAGGTAGGGGCCGTTCATCGTGTCCCGGGTTCACTGTCACATTATGAAGAGGCAGCCTTTTGAGAGCCTGGTCAATATAACTCTGTCTATTCCCCCCTCTCCCCCCTCTTTCTGTCTCTGTCAGGATCTTGGCAGATCGTGGGAGGTGTTAATGGAAAAGCTCCTGCTCCCGTTCCCCTTGTTCACCACACTAATGTGAAAGGCACCATCCATGTTACAGCTGTGTGTTGCCATGACCAGGCCACCCTGTCATAGTCCACTGGTCTCTGAGCTAATGGGCCGACGACAGACAGAGGGAAAAGCCAAATATTGGGAAGAATAGAAGAGCTGCATTGCTCCTTTACCTTGCATGAAGAGTTAGAAATGTGAAAACATACATCAAGTCGAACCCTACCAACTGACACTAATTTAAAAACGGCCTTTGGTTTTGGAATTCTGCAGTAGCTACCTTTTTCACAGAAAATACTGTTGGTGATGAGAATACAATTACGCAGCAGTGAAGATAAACAGATACAGAACTAAATAAAGTGGTGACCAAATAAGATATTGCCTTAAGAGCTCCTAGCTTGTCATTGCATTTATCTCAATCTAAAAAGTGTTGGAATTATGTATGAGTATGTGCAATATGTATAACTGCAATAGGTGCTTTATCATAGGGCAGTGTGTGTGTGTGTGTGTGTGTGTGTGTGTGTGTGTGTGTGTGTGTGTGTGTGTGTGAGATGTGACCGGCTTCTTCTTTCTGTTGCATTTTTATAACCCACCAGGATTCTGGGAGCACACCCCCCCCCCCCATCATCTCTCTCATCCCCAACAGAAAATCCGTAGCAGTAATTCTCAACAAGACAAGTGTGTCCACTCTCTCCTCTGACCGGACTCTCTGAAAGCACTCCCTTCATAGTTTGTCACCTCCTGGCAACTAATGTCCCACCACTGCACTCAGGAGGTGTGTGTGTGTGTGTGTGTGTGTGTGTGTGTTACCATACATCCACTCACGCCTGCTGTCACGAGCTCATGAGGCAGCAGTCTCCCTTAACAAACTCTCCCAGCCTCCCCTGCTGGACTCCTGCTCTTGTTGACTGTACTGAACAAACCAGAGTTTGTCAGACTTACACACCAGACTACAGTCTGCTGTTGGACAGCACAACACACAAACCAGACACAATTCCCCAACCACAGTCAAAAGTAACAAGGGAAAGGTTTGGAAAACAAGTTACAGAAGCTATGAATTAGAAGAAATGCTTTTAGCAAGGCCTATTGTATTTATTAGGTTTAATTGTAACAACAGTTTTCAGTACTCTTTAAATTGCAGCATCTCCGTTTGTAATTTCAACGCTGATAAAACTCCCAAAACAACAAACAGATGGAGAACAAATACACAATGGGTGGATAATATTGAGCTGAGGCCTTCACAGTATCATAGAAGACCAAGGTGGGTTCCATCTTTGATATTTTCCTGGTTGAAAATGTGGCTTATGAGCTTTATCGCTTCTCCTTATTATTGCTGTGATCGTCTTGCTAAAATGGGAAGGTCATGGTGTTAGTCCCTTTAGCCTCTAGATGGAAAAATTCAATGCCGAGCAATCAGATTGAAGCGGATGGTGTGGTGTGCCGGGTGCTTTTTAAAGGGTTTGTATTAGCCTGCCATAACATGAACCATGGACAAGGTGTCTATCATACACACTCCATTGTTGCCAGTGTGACTATACGCCACAACTCTTCTCACTGGCTCCACACTCTCATTCTCTGTCACCGTCTTTCTGTCTTTCTGACAATTGCATTATTTGGCCTTATCGAGGAATATGAAACACCGCGGAGCGACATCTTCTCGCTGAGCCCAACAGATATGCCAATTTATTTCACAGCCGGCGATTTGACAAGCTAGACTGCTTCTCTTGAAAGGCATCATTCAAGCACAGGGCTGCTGCCACCAATCCCCACTCCCTTCTTTCTCCCTCTCTTCTTTCTCACTTCACCATCTCCTTCCCCCTCCCTCCTTTTTTTCCCCACTTTCTCCATTCCATCTCCCTCCCAGTTCGCTTCAATCTGTAGAGCTTTGCCTCTTAAGATTGAAAAGGGTTCTTGGCCTGCAACAACAAACCTGAAAAGAACAGGGGAGGAAAAAATACCCCCCTTCTAAGTTCTTCCCTCTATCACTCCTTCATGGAAAAAAAAAAACCTGTTGAAGTATTGAAAATATGAAATGTTGCCCTGGTGAAGGGAGACGAGCAGGTGATAACACTCTGGATATAAAGGGTGTAAGATGAGGAGAGTGTGAGCTAGAGGAGAGAGAAAAGAAATAAGAGAGAGAAAAAAGGGAGGAGGAGGTGGAGAGGAGATTGGGGCCATAAGCTGCAGGTGTTTGAGGGGATGACACAGCCACTAATACAAGTGTTTAAATATTTGATGCAGGGAGGGATAAAGCAGGATCGTCTCACCACGGAATTGAGTGTCAAGACGAGAATCTATTAGAGAATCTGTGTGTGTGTGTGTGTGTGTGTGTGTGTGTGTGTGTGTGTGTGTGTGTGGAGAGGGAGAGAATACGAGGCAGATTTGACAGTGTGGCGGAGCAGAGCAAAGGCAATTCTCCCCTCTAAACCCGAAACAACGCCACCCACCCCAATTTCCATCGCCTCAACCCCACCTTCTCTTCACTTAAATGTTTTTCTGTCATGCTTCAGTAGACGCAGATTATCAAGTCTTTTGCAGAGGTTTTGGGGCGAAACAGACAGTGGATGGAGGAGAAACCCGGCCTGAGAGATTACTGTCCAAGGGGAAGAGAATATAGAACGACTTATGGAATTAAATAATACATTTAATTTGGAACACACCCAAACACTTTTTTGGGTCACACATCATCTCAATCTAATCCTCTGGCTTTTCTTTTGTTGAGATTTGGAACTTGGTCTGAAGTCAAACTGAGGTAGTTAACTCTGTAGATGTGGTGTGTGTGCGTGTGTGGGTGTGTGTACATGTGTACATTTGTCAGCCGTCTAGACGAGGCGGAGTGCCACTCTGACCTGTGTGTAATGAGGGCACGGTGGAACATTGTTAGAGAATAAAGCCTGTTATGTTTAGTCCAAACACACTCTCTGATACACACAAATGCACACACACAAACACAATATGTGGAAATGTACACACACCCGATCCAAACAAGCCATAGCTAATACTGCATCAGGAGTGACCAACACCATTGACTACAGTTTAATCTTATTGTGCGGCTCAAACACAGGTCTGCTTGATTTTTGTGTGAAAACATTCAGAAATGAACAGTGACACAAATAAGTTTAGACGCGTTTTGATTTAGAAGCACTGAATAAAGGATAAATCACAATTTAGACACATCATTGCTTAATATGTAAGGCTATATGAAGTACAGTGTGTGCACCTCAAACTTATACACACATGTCTTAAACTCTGTTACGTGTGTGTGTGTGTGTAGGTGTGTGTGTGCGTGTGTGTGTGTGCGTGTGTGTGTATGTGTGACCACAGCAGAAATATCTAGTGGCAGTTCTATGAAGAATGAAGTCACCTGGCTTACCTCTGTCTCTGAAGGTCAAGGAGACCCGCTCGCATATTCATGAGCAAGCACAAGATTTTTTTCCTTTGTGCGTGTGCAGCTTTATCTATGTGTACACATGCGCGCCCATGTAGGAGCGCGTGTTGGGATCGATGGCTTTTAATTGTTTTTTCCTGAGCTGTGGAAGGAAGTGCCAGCAGTTATTGATTGGATGGAGGGATGGGAGAAGAGAGGGAGAGAGTGGATAGGAAGACAGAGAGGGTACAAAAGAGGATGAGAGACAGTGTGGCAGACGAGAAGGAAATGTGACAAGACAGGGTGGCGACACGGAACATAGAATCACTGTCTACAGAGTGGATGGGGGGGGTGTGTGTGTGTGTGTGTGTGTGTGTGTGGCAGAGGGAGGGATAGGTGCCATGTGTGCATATGTAAGTGTTTGCATCCTTACGTGTGTGTGTGTGTGTGTGTGTGTGTGTGTGTGTGTGTGTGTGTGTGTGTGTGTGTGTGTGTGTGTGTGTGTTGGGGGCTGGGGATATGTCACAGGGTGTCTGATCTGGATGCTGCACACAGACTCTGCACCACATTCACTCTGCATTATTGAGTGGAGTTTAGCATGAGGCAGTCTGTGATTCCTCCATCAGGTTCACATCACCGGCCTCTCACTTGTTATTCTTTCAGATTATTTCCAGTAAATATTAAAATCTCATACATTTATGAACCCTTTATCATCTCCTTTGTCATTGTATCCAGTTATTGACCTTTCTCCTGACTTCATGGAACCTTAGGTGAAAACTGGGTGCAGTTTCCTTTCAAAACACAGAAAGTTGATCTTGGAGCTGTGTCAAATGTTCTCGATTGAATTTTATTTTCTATTTAAAATGTCTTCCTTTGTATAATAGGTCGACAAAAAATAAGCATGGTTGTGACTCCTACACTGATTTTACAAAAAAGGGCTTTTTTTCATAAATTTGTCAGTTTACCTGTATTCACATACCTGTGTTGTTGCATAATGAGGGGACATCGTCACGTTTGGGTCATTTTTAAAATAGAACATGAAGGTAATACACAGCACGTGTGTTTTGCTGTTGGAGATAACACAAAGCAGCTGACCAGCACATCTATTCATCTCTTATCCAGCATCAACCTGAATTCAACATGTATGAAATCCAGAATGCTGCAGAACAATCTCTGTGCTGCATCTTTGTGTGTGCAATGAGTGCCAACAACAAATAAAATAAAATATAGTGTGCCTAAATAAAATTGAAAACTGTTTCTGGTTTACTTATCAGTTTCTGTTGGGTAAGTCATCTGCAGAAATGTACAAATAAATTGTTAGAAAGGGAATGGCACCCAAGTAGAGGAATTTTATAGTTGATTTATATTTTAGTACAGGCTTTTTTAAACAAACACAGTGACAGTTCAGAATGAGACTTAAAATAATGAAGAACCTTTTGACTGATGCCACCATCTCATTTTACAACCTATGTCACACCAATGAGAGGTTAGTGTTCTAAACACATATTCACATTAAAAAAGTACATATTTAAACATATGACATGTTTTGTTCAACTTTCAACTTTAACTGGCTGTTAATTAAACTATTGGTGCTTTAGTCAATAGTGGTGTTGAAAGAGGGTTGGGTTGAGGATTATGGGGACAGTTTTTAGTTAAACAACAAAATGTATTTTCATTTATTTTAGGTGTGTTTAGGTGTCACCTTGCAGACGACAATTCCAACAGACCGAAACTTTAAGAAATAGATTTAAGAGATCTCTCTCTCTTTCCCTCTACCTCTCACACACAAACACACACACACACACACACACACACACACACAGAATCCACAGAGTGCTACACTACATGAAAAATAGTCACATCTCTTTGCTACTGACTGACACTCAGGTTAGAAAAGTCTGATAGTTGGGCCATATTTCTTTATGTGTGTGTGTGTGTGTGTGTGTGTGTGTGTGTGTGTGTGTGTGTGTGTGTGTGTGTGTGTGTGTGTGTGTGTGTGTGTGAGTGAAAGACAGAGAGAGAGAGATGGTTGATGTCACAGCAGGCCAGGTGTTCCTCAGGGTCCAGTGGTTTTCTTTTTGGTTTGGGGCGTTTGATAAATGAAGAGAAGCAGAGAGTCAGAGTAAAGAGGGAGAGGGAGAGAAACTGATGAATGATGGGAGTGTGATGGATTGACTGCAGTCTTCCTACATATGAAGCATCTGTTGTTGTTGTTGATTTGGCCTGCTGGAATTGTCAGGGGTCATGGTTTTTCAGATGGGCAATTTTTGATACCTGGTACTGGACATTATATTAGAGGAGGTTCTGGAGTTTATACAAAACAGCTTCTAACTAGAGACGCAACTGGTAAAAGAAACTGGTCTATATCAAAGTCAGATTCCAGAAAGAATATAACAGAATGTTAAAATGAATCAGCAAAATCTTACTTGTTGTCTTTTCTTTCATTCTGTCTGCTATGAGAGCTCATCTGGAGACATGACAGACAACTACAGGTGAACTTTAAACCTCAGGTGTGTAGAAAATACATATGTGATGCTGAAGATTTCTGGACTGATGTACAGACGTCACCATGTTCTCCCCTCAACCAAACTGTACCACTTATTGGAATTGCAGCTTAAGGAGTCCTTAAATAATGTCCCAGGTTTTAGGATGCTCAAAGAGAACATGCAGGAAATGACTGAACAAAATGGTGTGTCTGTGTGCTTCAATGAAGGGTGAAAAGCTCAGCAAAGCTTACCTGGATGATCGAGTCCCTACACCAACAATAGGGTGTTGGTTAGTTGGTGTTAGACCAGAGAGAGAGAAAGAGAGAGAGCAAATGCAGAATTAGGGCACAGCCTGAGTAAACATTCCACTGACTCTTTGAAAATGCATCGATGTGAATCAATGCCTGATCAAGACAATACTCGATATCAGTTCAGAGAAGAGATCGTTCCATTATTAACAGTGTTTTGATGATTACTGTCATAAGCTCCAGCTCAGCCCCAGGCCCGTAGAATCAATTGACATTTGCTCTGATTGGTTAACACTGCTTCTGATTTGCTTCGCAGCCTATGAGACCAATCTTGTCTTCTGTCAATCATACGTGATAATGTGCGTGCCTGGTCAATTGCTTCCCAGCCATCTGAGCGTAATCCTTGGACAATTAACCAATTAGGCGCCGCCTATTTATCAAACATCTACCCAAGTGGAGTCTCTGTTTGATGTGAACAGGCCTTTACTGACGCCTGTGCCAGCGTTCAGAAATGCGTGTGTGTGTGTGTGTGTGTGTGTGTGTGTGTGTGTGTGTGTGTGTGTGTGTGTGTGTGTGTGTGTGTACTGGCTGCACTGAGACATTCCTAACGGGTGGCTGCTAACTGGAATCTAAGTCTCCGTGCACTCCACACGGTGTGTGTTAACTGAGACACATAATTAGTACATGAATTTGTGTGTATGTTCTGAAAGTGTGCCGTGTTCACATTTATTTTCAGTTGTGTAGCAGCCATAGTGGGACATCACTGTCTGCCCCCCGTCTGTGTGCTGACAGCCATAAACCGGCGGACGAGCACGTCTCTTTCGGCAGAGTCAATTTTACAGGTCTGAGTCACAGCTCTGAACTGACAAATCAATAAAATCAGAGGGAGTTAAATAATTTAGAGCTGGCTCTAATTAGTCCTCTCATCCAGCAGTATGGATTCCTCTACAATATTGATGACAGTGCCCATTTATGAAGAGGTTTGGAGGACTGAGCTCTAATGCTGGACTCAAAAATACAAAATACAAATCAACTGTGGAAGTATCTCACGCATGGAAAAATGTATTCAAAGGAAATTTTTACTTCTCACAGTTCTCACTGTCAGCTACTTAACTTGAAAAATGCTCAGATACTGTTATAACCTTCACGTGACTGATGCATTTGGTATGTAGGGTCATGAATATGACTGGGATTCCAAGCCAGTTTGGGCCAGTGTGGTTAAATAAATATCTATTAGAAGATTAAAAAACAAAAGAAATCTCCGATGAGCATCAAATTTGGTTGAAATCAAACTCATCAATGCACCAGAGTACTTTATTCAAAATGGGGCCCCAGGAGGCTGTCAAACCTCCTGTGTGAGCCACTACTTTATGTATTGTCTTCTCTTTGCTTTTACCTCTGCATGTGTGTTTTTGCAGTGGTTGTTATCAGTCAAGTTGGGTGGGGGTGGAGGGGAGGGCCTATCGATCATCTCTTTTAATTACCCGAAGCATACCAAGAGGCCTAAATTAACTTCTCTCCTCTGGCTGCTGAAAAAGCCATGCATATTTCAGGACTGGGAGACCAACCGTATGTCACTCAGCCCTTCTCCTCTCCTCTGACAGGACAAGACTTATCACTGTTATTTATCTCTCCTTTGCACCCCCTTCCTCCAGGAAACGTGTTGTTGGCGCAGAAAACAAAAGTGTGAATAATAAATACCCACATTGTCTGTGTGAGGCTGGACTGAAGCATGATGCCCAACAAAAAATGGGAATGTTGAGCATCCCCATTAGGTTTGTTTGCACGTGGAACTGTGTTTCATGTGTGTATTCCTGCTGGCACATGAGAGGTGATAAAAACAATAGAGGTGCTTTCGTGATGTTTTTCAATGCAGCTGTCCTTGGCTTGTCTGCTGCCAGTGACACATAGGCATTACCACGGCTACATAGCAACAAGGATCTGGTTTGAAATACTAGTCCAGGTTTTCATCTTTCTACATGACTATGAATAGATTTTTGCGTCTAACATGTTTTTGTATTTGGGTACACCGATTTCCTCCAGAACAAAAAGCATGCACAAAATGCTGACTGGAGGCTCAGAATTTAGGCAGGTGTGAGGCCTGCAATGTAAGCTGTTACTCAAACTAAAACCATCCCCAATAGGGTTTATGATGGCTGAAATCAGAGCATCCAAATAAAATTAGCCATCAATAGAAGATAAAAACTTTAATACATTAACAGGTGGCACATTATTACTGCCTGCTATTACAATGTCTCATTAGAATAAATCTTTCTGAGTCTGGTCTTATGTTGCCTTGTAGCAATTTAAATACATAATAACTTAAAAACTGAATAAGACCCACTTTTAAACAAAAGGGTTATGTCTAAATTTGACTGATCATATAAAGCCTAACTCCATCCTGTCTACCTGTGTGATAAAGAAGGGGTTTGTATTAGATATCTGAGCTGATATACTGTAGTAAACAAGCCTGTCTGTCTTCCAACAATCAGTGAGTCAATCAGCAACACAATCAGTCAACTTGTGTGTCAGTGAATTATCTTCCAGCTACTAATAATGGTCCTTTCTCAATCGGTTTCTCCTCTCACACACACAGCAACCGCCCTCTGTGTAATTTAAATGACTGTCAGGTCAGTGGCGAGAGCAGCTCCTTGCCACGTTAAAAATGCCAGGCGGCTGCCATCGTCACCGCCAACAACCTGCCCGAGCTGTCACACACTTGCATGCACGTGGACACACACACGTGCAACTGTCACCTACCGGTCACAATGCATTTACCTAGTGACAGAATTCTAATTAGTGGTCTGACTGGTGTCACCTGACTTGGGAAAGGAGAGAGAGGAAACGAAGAAGGAGATTTGGACGGCAGAAGAAAGGCGTAGGGAGAGACTGGAAATGGGCACAAGTCAGACGGAAGGATAAGGAGAGATGAAGAGAAAAAGAGGCCCAATGAACACAAGCTGTTTAAATAGCATCCTGACATGAATACGAGAGGAGCTGGTGACGTTAAACTACGACAGGTTTTTTTTTTTTCTCCTGCTCATGGTCACATAGAAGCATGGTCACAGCACATCATACTACCCGCAGCTCAAACTAAACCCAGGGCCTCAAACAACGTGCTCTGGGTCCGATTGCCTCAGACGGCTGGAAATTACATTTGTGTTTTTATAAGCTTGATTATTTTTAACGTAACTGAGGGATCTGAATGCTTTTTTTTTTTTTTTTTTTACCAAAGGCAGCACTTGAGGGGCTGAGGAGGACCATAATTGTTCCACCTTTGCTAAGGTCTACCCTCCCTCAGCACTTCTACCTCTGAATTGAACTCGAGTACCCGGCGCTCTCTCCGATCCGTTTGGCAACTACCCTGTGGTGATCTCTGCATCTCTTCTTCTCCACCTTGACCCAGTTCGCCACTCCATCCCTCTACTTGGCTGCCTCTTCACTCTCCTCTTCACCCTGCTTTGCCTGAGCTCTACCACATGCCTCACAATGATTCCAGTTGAGGCCACAGATATTTCATTCGTCCGATGGTGGAAAAGTCATAATGTAACCACAACTGACTGCAATGTACTATTTTTATGTAAACTGAAAACAGCTCATCCTGTTTTTAACCCCTTGAAGAGTCCATTCGGGCCCCATTACTAAACCTGATGTGTACAGTTAGCCGTGACCCTGTAGGGTTGGGCGGCTTGAGGTCTAAGAGTGGGCGGGCTCTGGGACTCAGTGCCGCCGATCGAGTGCCCTTCATTGGTCAGGTAGCCAAGGAGTTTGCCTCCGTTCTTCTTTTCACTCTGGTACTATTAATTGTCAAGTGGCACTTTATTCCTGCTCTGCATTTGTCTCTTCTGTCTGTTGCAGCTGAATGCATGGCTGTGTGCAGGATGGAGTCTGCTAGGAAAGGACAGTTAGAGAGAAGGGCTCATCATACTCAAGATAAAGAGCTCTTTAAGGACCAAGCAGGTAGTGGAGTGTTCCCATCAGTCTTAATCAACTTCCAGACCCTTTATTGCTTCAAAGGTTCTCTACTCCCCTTATGTCAAGAACCACCATTTCCACATTTGGCCCGAAACCAGTTTGACAACAATATTAGCCAGTGTCATTGTTGTTTCTTTGGGGTTTTACTGTCAAATCATTTATTTTGTAACCTCACATCCAGATAACGTCATTGTCATTGTGTTAACGTTGTGTTCATTTGAGATCTGTGTGCTTTATATTTGAGGTCACTTATTTTCTTCATGTTAAACATGTTTGATTTAAAAGTAAGACGAGGTGCCATAAAAGTATGAGATTTTCTGCATTTAACTGTAGTTTTATCATCCTGTAGTTTTATCATAGCAGCTTCTGTCTTTTAAGTGGGAGTAAAAAAAAAGGCTCCTGTAAAAAGGAGATTTTTTTTTGATGTTTATGTAATAAAATAGATTTTACTTAAGAGAAATTAAGGCCATAGTAGCAAATGCCATTAGTTTTTCCCTTAATTCTGATTTTTCATCATTGTCCATGTGAGTGCAGCTAATTACTAAAACTTTGAGTTCACATAATACTCAGACATTAATATACATATAACTCCTTTTACGATTGCTCCCTGAGGGGCCTCTACTTGGTGAAACAGCTGTTCTCGCTCACGAGTAACATCATTAAGTATGCGCGCATATGCAACAGCTATCAAAACATTATGATCCATAACTACAGTCACAAATTCAACAACAAAATGAGAGAAAAAGAAAAACCTAGAGAGACACAAGGGCCACCCACACCAGTGAATTACACTTAACATCTCTCCACTCTGCCTCTATTCATCAGGGAGTGATCTAGGACAGCACACATCTTATGAATTATAGAAAACCAGCCCATAATAAGACAATAAATATATTTCTCTGGGAGAGCCATTGAGGCATTAACTGAGGCTTTAGCTTAGGTTGCATGTACCACCCTTAATCTAACACAGTGATTAACGGTGTGTGTTTGCATATGGCTTTTACATCTGTAGTGACGTGCAGTTAAATTAGCATGCAAAAGCATTTTTTAAGAGTTAGACATACTGCATGTGTGTGTATGTGTGTGTGTATGCACATTACAATACATTTGTGCCTGGTGTGATAGTGTCTGTTGCTTTACGTTGTTATTTAATGCATGAATTGTGTTTACATTTGCATGTATTTATGTGTGCACTTGTTAACACTCGATGCAGGGAAATGTCTTCTCTAGATGAGACACCTGTTCAAAGGAATTGCATGCTATTTTCTATAAATACATGCAGATATGGTATTAAGGCAGCTTCTCTCCATGAACAGAAGCATATTCATCTCCAATAACAATGCAAATAAGATATTTACACCTGGTTAACCATATAAACCACTGAGACAACCTCACACATTTGTCCTCTGGTCCAGTGAATAAAAACCCATAATTAGCATACCTTAAGTATATGTGTATTTGTATATGTGGAATAAATAACACTTAACTGCATGCACACACCATCATTATTTATAGCAGCTCCTGCAAAGACTGCCTAACTGTTTCATTATACTGCATTATCACAATCTTTTGTACGTATGGCAGCAGCATGTTTATGATTGTAAGAGGCAACATTTCTACTGCTTACAGAAAACGAGTGAGAATGAATTTCTTCTTCGGCCTTCAAAAGCAAAAATGTTGCTTTAAGTTACCATTAATATCTGGTTCATGCACAGTGACTCAAAGTACATTTGACATTATGGTCTAAAGTCTCAGGAAACCAAGAAAGTTGCACTTTAATAAAGGCAATAACTTAAAAGTGGATATAAATAAGTCTTATAGGTTGAGACTATAAACTTACATTCAGTAGGAAAAGGGTAAAAAATGATTTTCTTTACTGACTACTTTTTATCTGTGTCACATCAGGTAAACGACAAATCAGACCAGAACTCCACAGTACTTTTTTTTGGTATTTTATGACTAAACTGTGCATTTGATTCTGGTTCAAATGAATATGATTCTGGACGCCATTTCTCCATTCCTTTAATGATTAAATAATGTCCCAACACAATGTCCAACAAAATCATTTTAAAGTCTTAAAATAGAGCAATAAAATGGAACGTCTGCAGTCTTTCCTTCTTTTCTGTCTCCTCTCTCCTGTATTTGTGACACTGCTCTGTTAGTACATTTGCTTCTCGTCCTCCTCAAAAGATAAAGAGCGAGTCATTTTAATCTTTCTCGCCAGTGTGACTGCACATCCTGTGTGAACGTGTGTGTTTCTGCAGCAGAAGTCACTTCACTGGGCACAGAGCCCCATCAACCCTCTCCAGTCTGCATCTAATGAGCAGCGTAAATGTAGTGCAGCCGCTAATGATACATTTTTGTGTGTGCATGTGCGTGTCCCTTAAATGACCAAGGTGCTAGTTAGCAATCTGGGCGTGTCTTGCGGAAGTTTGGATGCGATACATTCCTTGTGTAAGGCAGCACAGGTTACGAGGTCAGGCCAATTATGCCTTCTTAAGCGATGGCTGCTCTTTGATTCGCCAAAACCAAAGGTTGCCTGCATTCTTAGTTTTCTGCTCAGGGTTATTGGGGAGTTGCTGACAACCGATTAGGGAAATGTTAATTGGAGCATGTTTCCTTTATCAAGGGTATGTTTACCCACATGTATTTTTAAGTTTACTTTTCCTGAATTTTACACAATACCCATTATTCGGTGAGTATTTGCACAACAGGGGGCCCTTTTTCCATGACATCTATAAATGACATCTATAAAGCTGGAAAGTTTTAAAAAAGTGAACTGAGAGCTCAAACAACTCTGTAAAAGTAACAGAGCATGAAAATCACAAGGTTTAACAGCATAATTGCATTTGTGAATCTGACACTCTTTAGAAGAACAATGATGAAGTCAAGAAGTCAAGGCAGTAGAGACATACTGGGCATCCTCACATCCAGTCAAACCAGGTGTGAAGATGTGCAGCTGAAGCCCTGTCGCAGATGGAGCATGTGCATGCAGATGTTGTGGCGATGGCAAGAATTATTATTAGCATTAGTAAACTTTCGCCATAACTTTATCCTAAGGGGTAAACTGTAACCTCCACATATGAAGGATGCAGACAGTTCCTCAGTGTGACATCTTCAGGAATGGCGCCCTACATCCTGCGTCATTTTATCAAAGTGCGTGTAATCCACACAGCACAATTTGGCGTGTGTGATGAGGTATTGAACTGGGGGGCTTCTCACCGGGCTGTTTTTATTCGTCATAAACTATACTCCCTTTAGTGCCCTGACCACGCAAGCACGAACACACACTCAGACACACAGACACACTGCCAGGCCCCCTTAATCCACTTCTAAGAGAAGAATCTCCTGGGTTTGACATGTACACTTGGTGTGTGATTGCAAAGATCAATGCAATATGTTTCTGTCAGGAAGGTGTGTATTTAAACTACAGGGTAGTCCCAGAAGAAGGAAGATGCAGAGAGAGAGATGAGGTATTTAATGTGTTTTCTTTACTTGTTAAGTAATGATTCTTATATCCCTGAACCCTTTGAGGGCAAAGTTATTCACATTTGTGCAGCGAGACTGAGGTGTCTGCAGGAAAAACACATTCCTTTCATTGTGTTTTTGGCTTAAGGCATTTCTTTAAAATGTGCAACTTCTATGTGCGATGGGGCTGTAATGATCTATTTTCATTATTTATTAATCAGTGTATCAGGGTAGATTAATCAATTAATCCATAGCAGAGAAATAAACTCCATCGATTCTGCTACAATAGCTACACAGTATACTTCATTACTGCATCAATGCTTACAGATAATTTAGAAACAATGCAAATAAAGACAAATTAATTTAATCTTTCAATAAATTTATCTGCTGACAAAAACAAAAAGAGATAAGCTGCACAGGGAGGAAGCAGCCTTCACCCCCTCCAGGGGAAGTATGTGACAACAACAGGATGCTGGCCTAGGAAGTTAAAAAATAGTTGGTGGATCTTAATGTTGTTGGTCTTTGCAAATAAAAATCATGTTATGAAATGTTTAATACTGTCAACTGTCAAAGTTGAAGGGTGAGAGATGGATCAGTCAGCCAGGAAACAAGTTTTTCCAGCTAACATGCACACACACACACTTCCATGCAAAATACACCAGCAAATGACTTCACACACTTTACAAATGTAAGCACACAAAGAAATGCCACAGAAACACAAACATACTGCGCACTGCAGACTTTGTTCTCAAAGGTAGGTTTACCCCCCAGTACCTTCCCAGACAGCCAAGGCACAGCCCCTCATCCATTCTGCCTCCCTCCCTCGGTGTTAACCATTTTATTTATTTATTCAGCGGCTCACAGCCACTTTGTTTTTTAAGCAAGACAAAGTGAAAGGTATAAAAGTCCAGGCTCGCACACGCTACAGCTACAATTGCTTTTGTGTATAGGTACAAGCTTATGAATCATGTGTGTATCCGTGTTTTAAATCTCGTTGTCAACTACCAGCAACTAGTTTTCATGGTGTGAAACACTTTTTCTTTAACTGAACTGCATCCGATTATATTTTAATTTATTTACTAATAATGTTATTCAGTGGAAAACTGTAAACACACTAAAACAGTGTGTTGATAGCGGTACTCTTAATATAGCACAAACAGCAACTTTGATGTAAAATTTTAAAAAACTCAAATCACAACAACAAACAGAGGCGACATTTTAACCATAATTTTTATCCGTGTGAAAACTGCAAAGAAAACATAACCTGAAGCAACCTATATTCTTCAAGAGGTCAGTTGGAGAAAACAAACCAAACACCAATGCGCACACAATAGTGCGTGTGCGTGTGTGTGCGTGTGTGTGTGCGTGTGTGTGTGTGCGTGTGTGTGTGGCTGCTGAGAGAACTGTTAGATGCGCTGTCACATACTGCTCTCATATCTCTCTGTATTAACATGATGGGTGAACTGGAAAAAAAAATATGGACAGAAGAGAAGGCAGCACGAGAGAAGCTGAGTAGAAGCATCTAGAACAAAGAAAGAGGTCCATCAATCAAACCTGGATGCCACCACTCTCAAAACACAATGATCTCCCTTAAAATACAAAAAATAACAATGCACAATGTGGGGAAAGGTTTCAGTAATAAAAGACATGAAATTCAGAAAGAATAAATATATAAAATGTCTCAAATCACAAATTCAACGAAAGGATCAAATTAATGTTTCTTAAATGTGATGATTAATTTTGAGGACCTTAAGGTTCTTTGATTAATGCACATCAGAGAGCCTTGTATGTTCATTTCCTGAAAATAAAATACAACACTCTGATGTGCTTGAAGCTAACATAACTTTAATTGAATTGTGGGTATTTTGTGAAAAGATCCAATTTATACATCTATTTATACACACACATCATGGCCTGCCTGTTTCCTACAACAAATGAAACCATCTCTCTCATGCTATGTTCTCCATCTCCCTCCATTCATTCAGCACTAGTCAACAAATATTTGTCCTCATTATTAATTAAACAGCAACAAGGAAAAAGATGCAGGGAGGCAAATTGATGACATTGACAAACACGCAGACACACAGAGAACTGCTCTTTCAGGCTCTGCATACTTATGAAAAACATAATAAAGGTTGTGTGTAGTGATTTACGAGCATGGTTGCTGTTCTAGAATCCACCTTAAAGCCATTCATAAGGCAAGAAAGTGAATAATGAATGGTTGGCATCTGGAGCTGGGCCAGGCCGTGCTGTGGTGTGGTGTCTGTGGTAAATGAATAGGAATTAGTGCGCTAAAATAGAGTGCTTAGCCCCTTCGGAACGTGTGTAAGAGTTGTTTATTGGCACGAGGGATGGCTATTTATCAGACAGCCACCATCTTGGCTGGAGCAGTTGTGTAACGGTTAGCAAATGAGGGGCTTTTGGGTCAAATTTTATTGTCCATATCTACAAATGTACTAAAAATGATACACAAAGCTACATACAGGAAATAGGGTTTTATTAAGAATGAAACAGAAGCATCTTTCTGACTGATGAAAAAGTTTGATATTTCGGGATGGATCTTTAGCAACATCAGTCACGATATCTTGTCTCCAAAATGACATGTTGGAAGGATTTTCCAAAGATATGGACATTTCCTTTTGTGCATCGGAGTATCATTACACAAAGATTTACACATAGATGGGATATTGGCCAACAGGGATAGAGTCAAAAACAACTAATGTCACATTCTCTCCCTGCCTCTGTGCATTGTTTAGGACTTAACTAAGGGAAAGTGTTATCTTGGGCCATTTGTGTCTCCAAATTGGCTCATTTGTTGCCGCAGCTATCCAGCTCCCACTGTGTTCCTCTTAAAATGGACATCACATTTGAGAGCAGAGATTGGAATAAACTTAAGATTGAGGCAACAATAAAGCTGGACAATTGCAGAATTTGAATAAAAACTGGTTGAGCCATATGTTGTATTAATTTTGCTGTTGAGTCACCATTTTCTGTATTACCAAGAAATACAGAAAAAACTTTTTTATTTTTTTATTTTGTTTTCATATCAAGAGCATCTCAAATGTGTCTCATGTCCATCTAAAACACCATAATTCAAAATGTTTTATTTAAAATTGGCCTATGGTGACATGTATCCAGCCCCAATGTTTGTTTTAGACAACTGCTGCAAAGTGTTGAGAGTCCAACAAAGAAGACTCAAAAGTATTAGAACCTACCATAACGTACATGAGGCTCAAGCATTGTCTTTTCTTTAAACTGTTTATATAATTCCACTTTAACATCGAACATCTGCTGCAATCAGCATTCATCTCAGGGGGAATGTGAGTGTATAACATCTGCCCGGTATAGTTAACAGTCAAAGAGCAGGAAGACACTGACCTTTTCCTCTGTCCTCAGGCACATACATTCACGCACACAAGCCATCGTATAGTAACACACACACGCACACACAAAGTGTACACGGTCTGTTGGTTCTCAGGCTTTGTGACAGCTGTCAGTCATCAGTCATGCAGTAAACACACATACACACATACATGGAGTTTGGGGCAGTGTTGGGGGTTAGTGGTCCGTGTGATCAGATTGCTGGACAGACAACGTAAGGCCCATGTTAAGACAATAATAACCCTTTAGGACATGATCTCTGAATACCAGTTTTTGTGTGTTCGTGCAAGTGTGTGTCACCCCCCCTCTGGCTGTGGTGCTTGAACACCGGTCTGACAACTGCGACCCCCAGCTGAGTGACACATCTGGGCTTCGACAGGACAGGCCACACACACTCGTTTGTAGACAAACACACGGAAGTATTCCAAAATTCGCTCCAGACAGTGGACTGGATGCCAGCTTTCTACAGCAGCTTTTCATGCACAGAATTTGGCATGATCCAGCTGTCAAGTCGTCCAGCGAGGACAAGCGGAAGACGACAAGAGTCAAATACGGTGCGCTTTTTTGTTAGTTTACATTTATACACACAGGAAATGTCAGAGGGCTATCCTGCTGTTTTAGATTTACGCCTTAACATCCCTGCTTGGTAACTTTCATTATGAAGCCAAAGGCAGTGTGGAAACGGTGCCACACACTTCCAGCAAGCTGTGTGAAGGCTGTGTAAGGTATTTGCTTACTTCTATATATAATTAGGTTTGAAATTGAGAAAGTCTAGGAACTCGATCAGTTAAATTTATTGATGTCTTCAACAGAGGGCATCCAATCTATAAAACCAAATGAACAGAGTGGACCTGGGACAAGCTCCAGCTAGTGTCAGCATGTTTTTTTTACGGATACGTTACATACTGGAAGATTCTGTAGCTGTGATCCTGTTGAACCAGACTCTGTTTTTCATCTGGCCTAATAAACTAGACCACAATTAATCGCGCCACAAATAAGTCAAAAGCACATGAAATATGAAAGAGATTAGGTATGAAGGAAGGGCCTTTGAAGGAGAACACTGACAGTGACTGTGATAAGGACTTAAATCAATGAAAAAAGAGTAAGGAGGATACTCAGAGACATATTGTATGTTCAGAGAAACAGAGAGAGCGAGAGAGAAACAGAGGTGTGTGTGTGTGTGTGTGTGTGTGTGTGTGTGTGTGTGTGTGTGTGTGTGTGTGTGTGTGTGTGTGAGAAAGAGAGAGAGAGAATGCCTTTGGGCAGTACTTTCACCTCCACTGACATTTAACTAAAAACCAATCTCCATGCCTGCCATCTCCAGCCCCTAACCTGAGGGCTAGACAGGGGAGAAGGCTGATTGTGTGCATGCATGGATGTGTGGTACCCACAGCAGTAGAAGAACCAGAAGAATGTCCATTGTCCCTTGTGAGGTCAAGGTCTTTGTCCACTCAACATCACCACATTCGCAATCTGAACACACACACACAAACATGCATGCACACATACAGACCAAAAATCATGGCATTGAATCAAATATATAATCAGAGAGGGAATGTCCCCTCTTCCCCACCACGCCATAATCCAGCAGGAATTGGAATTGGGAAAACTTCTCCAAGGGTTAGCCAGTGCAGTCAGATGGTGCCCCAGGGCCTCTGCAGAGACGGGGTGAAAAGGAAGAGATGGCACCAGTGAAAGATAAAGACAGAAATGCAGGATACAAACAGGTCAAACTGGAAATAGGAAGCAGGAGACCACCATAAAAAGAGGAAAATGAGAATTGGTATTAGTAAAATTAAAAGGGAAGATGTCTGCCAGAGCATAAATATGCATTTCCTTTTGTTCGACACGCTGCTGGAGGTGTTAAAACCCCACTCCACCCCAACGCTTTCTTTAACATCTCTTCAATCTACAGCATTTCACTGGAGAGGGTCTCTGAGCTCAGGTTAACTGCTGGCTGCAGGGCTTGTGGTAACACTTAACGTCCCCTCCACCCAGGCACGAGGCTCACTCAGTGGCAGCGTTGAGTGAGATGCTTTCTTTCAGCCCTTCTGATGGTTGGAGGAGAAACAACACATTTACCTTCACTCCCAGCTTTTTCCTCATCCCTACTTTTCATCTAGTCTCTTGCTTTTTCATTTCTTTTCATCTGTGTCTGCCATTACTTCAATTTGTTACCTCTTTCTCCCTGTGTTGTCTTTACTTCTCACTCATTTTTCTTTCCTTATCTCGCCCTCCTTTCTTGTTGTCACTGGGGGGGGGGGCGCCGCTGTTAGAGAAGTTTTCCCGACCTCCTTATCCTCTCATTTTTCATCAGCCCCTCTCCAACATCCCATGCACACACACGCATCTGCTTCAATCTATCCATGCAGCCCCCCACCCCCGCTCTCTCCCTGTCCGTCCGTGGCACAAATGCATTTGTTCAATACCTCCAGCAAACAGATTAGTGGGCTGTTATCAGCGACAGGAAGAAGGTGATAATGGTTTTCACCACATCTTCTCCCTGCCACAGATTAAAATGGGCCAGGTCACCCGACATACTCAAACACACACACACCTGCATTCACGGTCACTCATACACACACACACACACACACACACACACACACACACACCATCCTCCATACATGTCCATACCCTCACACCCTTAAAGCAGCCAGAAATTTTACACCAACAAATCAGCAAAATATCTGTAATTTATCTTTTTTTGCTCCCGTCTGGATTTCCTGGCCGATCTATTGTCACGAGCGAGGGCCAAAAGACACAAGGTGAAGTCAGTTTCAATCTGTTTTCCAATTGTTTTGGCTTCAGCTTCGGCAGACCCTCACACACGCCACGCACGCACGCACGCACGCACGCACGCACGCACACACACACACACACACACACACACACACACACACACACACACACACACACACACACACACACACACACACACCTAAACCACCAGATACATTGATCATGGCTTGTTCCACGCTTGTTAAGGTGTGTGTGTGTGTACCTGCACAATCTGATCAATCAGCTGTTTGATAATGAGATAAAACACACCTGTTCAACATGCATCCTGTTGGACTGCACTGATTCAGCTGAGGAGCTCCAAGTTCAAAGTTTCATGATGTTGAACTACAGGAGACATCCTTAAATGCTACTTTATGATTATGCACCACATTGAGATCAAATCTGAAACTTAACCAAAATTAAATTAAAATCCACGAGTGTTTGAGGGTGCTGTGTTTTGTGTCAAATGATGATAAAGTGCGGTCGTGGTCAGTGCAATGCCTGCCTCCCTTGTAAAGCCCTCAGGCGGCGCCTCGGCCTGGTCAATAATTAATGCTGCGGATGGTCTGTGTTTTACAGGAGGCCACAGCCACCTTTTATCACTGAGACACATCATTCTTATTAGCTCACATTCCATCAAGGCTCAACGGGCAAAGACACAGAAGGAGACAGCCACAAGATATGTGGAATAAAGCTGCAACAGCAATCAGAAACAAGGAAAACTATTAAACTGACAGTTCAGCTCATCAGTTACCCTGTCGGCGTCCGCTCTGTATTCTCCATACCTACCCACCTATTCTAGGACCAAGTCATTTCTGTTTCTGTCCCCGGGTTGAAATTTATTGGATGCAAATAGGCTTCAGTGTGTGTGTGTGTGTGTGAGTGTGTGTGTGTGTGAGTGTGTGTGTGTGTGTGTGTGTGGGTGGGTGTGAGTGTGTGGCACACACAGAAAGCAGTTGTGAGCGAGTGAGAAGGTTGTGTGTTAAGATATACATATTTAATGAGATGGAAAAAGATGTTGGCAAGGCCAAGGTCAGGGGTGACACACACACATGCACACCACTTCAAACATGCGCAGGCACTCATAGACATGTTAACATATGCAATTAAGGCACACACACACGCACACACACCCTTAAAGCGGACTGTGTGAAGTACGGTCTCGTTAGGCCGCCTGCATGGGATTAACAGCGGCGGTGGTGTTTGGTGGTGCGGAGGCAAGCAGCCTGCAAACACGGCTGTTTGTGTGTCTACCTGTGTGCATCACAGTGTTTTAATATGTTTCTGCATCTCCAATTGTTTTCTCTCATACTGTTCTGCAAACAGCACGCACACTTGTGCAAAGACACCTGGCAACAGCCTGGCCCACCATGTTTGATAGGAGAACCTTATTATTTGTCCCCTGGGTATTTTAGCAAGACTACTTTTTTCACTGCAGTCAAAGTGATTATGTGATCCGACTTTTATTACGCTGCTTTGTCCTAATACAAAGCTCCCCCTAAGGATTCTGGCCGAATGTTTGTGTGTGTGTGTGTGTGTGTGTGTGTGTGTGTGTGTGTGTCTACCTCCCTTTGTCATTTCCTTATTCAGGCTTGTCGTTCTTTTTTTTCCCAGGCAATCAGCTTTTCCCCTGCTTGCTTTCTGCCTTCCTTCAGCCAACAAATATGCTAACCCAGGCACCTTCGCACTGTGACAGCATATTTTAAACACACGCACACACACGTGCACGCACACACGCACACACACACCTCGCATCCTGAGGACAGTGGATGGCAAAAGGCGCTCAGCATGCAGTGGCAGACAAATAACCTTGTGAAGAGGGGATATCCTGCTTAATGAGCAACAGAAAATGGCAAATAGGGGAAAAGTGAATTTCTTTTGTCTTTCCACTATAATTTCTGTGTATGTCCCACTTGCCCACTCCTTGAATGCGCATGAACTGTATTTGAGAGCACTTATGAGAGAGCTCAAGCATGGTGTCCAGGTTCCAAACACTTTTGTTCATACTGATCAAATGAAGCAGACTTTGTGGTGGATTTGATCCAGGGTTCTGAGGGAAACCACCCTGAGCCATGTTCTCTGCTATTGCCCTCCTAATTGGATGCACGTTTGTAAAGATGTCCTTTACATTATGAGAACAATGATGTTTTTTGTCATTTGTATATTGTGGTGCAATATAAGTGTAATGGCAGCACAATGTATTTATTATATCAACCCATAAATAAATAAATAACACACTAATTCATGGGGGTGGTCACAATATAAATACTGAAAGTCATTTATAAAAAACGTGTACATTTTATTTTAAAAATGTTTTGCCAACTTTTATTCTCTTGTTCTTAATATTATTCTATTAAACTGTCTTAAATGTGATTGTAAAGACTGCTTTTTTTGTCTTTTCATGTTTGGGGCATTGGGGCAGCATCAGCTAAATTGAGAGGTAGAAGAGGGCGTGCAACCTAAAAAGTTTGGGAACTGCTGCGCTAATCTGGAGTTTGGGCAAATATATTAGTAATTAGGAAATAGATCTTTATGTTAGGAGATACAATTTCATGAGTAATCCTTAACAAACAATAAGGCCAACTTAATCCCTATTTTATTTCTCATCAAACTTTCCTCACACGGTGACACAAATCTGAGGAACAATAACATGCATTTAGTAATTCACATCCATCTAATATTCCACTGAACTGGAACTAAGAAGTGCTACTGTACATTATAGAATGAAAGCCTTTAAATAGTTGATAAAGTCACTGTAAACACTTCTGCCTCCCCAATACCGTTTCATTCCTTATACCTGTGCTTCCTGCCATGGTTCCTTTTCCACTTTTCCTCCATTTCTGTCACACGATTTCATCATTTCTCCAGACCATTTCACTCCACATCTTTTTCTATCATATTATTCCCCTCTCCTATTACCATCTATCTCCTTTGCTCTTGCCGTCCCTCCCTTGTTTCTTGCTCTCCTCTCTCCACATCTTTCCCTCTGTCACACCAACGATGATTATGACTAGTGAGCATAATGCATAGCCATGAATAGGACTGTCCAGCTGATTGTGATGTATAGTTTTTCATTACTGTTCCCCAGCCCCCGTCATTAGGCGCAGGCTGGATGAGTGGAGTTGGTGGAGGAAAGGGGGTTGAATAGTGCCGATGGTTGTGGAGTATCTATTTATCCACTAATTTGTATGAAAAAAAAACGCTGCCCCTCATGTACGGTAGCAATCAGGGGACAAGGTAATGTGGAGCACACAGAAGACGAGCTGATGGCCAGCACCTGATGAGGAGCTACAGCGTCCTCAGACACGGCTGGCGTCATGAACGAAAGAAAGAAAAAAAAATCGAATTCAAAAACTGCATTTGTACATAAGTAATGTACTTTTGTTAAAATAAGTGGTGGGCGAGTAGCAGCATGTATGGAGAGGACGCAGTTTGAGTGACACAGCTCCTCAAACAGATGAACTAGTGTGTCTATCCAGAAGCACAAAAAGAGAGAACGGATAATTCCAGCTGTTTCCTTCGCTCGCATTTTTTTGCCCTTTGTTAAAAACCTAAACCAACACACGAGGAATGCAGAGGAGGTAAAAATATTTGCCATCATTATTTTTTAAGGGAATCTGGAGCACAATCTGTTTAACTAGAATATTACAGACAGAGTTTCAAAGCCTAAAACATCACCACTGGGACTGTGCTGACCTTTTGGTCGCCTCATTTCTTTGTCTTGCACCTGTGTTTTTTCCTGCGTGTGCACACACCAGTTTTTGCTCCTCTTACAGCCATTTTTCTTTTGAACATAATCCAGTGGGTTTTTTTTCAGAGACTAATCGTATTGTTGTGTATTAAAGCTGCCTGTGAAGTCACCGTTCCTCTCCACAGCTGTGTCCTGCTAAGTTTGTGTCAGTAGTCATCAGCTGAATGTCTGCAATAAGACAGATTGACCCCCCCCCCCGAATGTAAGAGGAAGTTTGATAGCATGATACTGGGGGGGAGATGCTGGTGATCTGCACAATAACAAGACGCTGCACAAAGCGGGAAGGTCTGAATGCACGTGCACAGAAAACCGGCAGGATGTCAACATGTTGTCATTTACTGGCAGCTCACCAAACACTGCGCGAGCAGCACAGAGGACAGTGACAAGTTTTTTTTATTTCTCATTTATGTGATCTTCTGAGAGGCCTGTGTGTGAGTGCAGCTCAGAGGTTCAGTTCTCCTGCAATCACTTGCCAACAGTACAAAGCAGCCACTAATGCCAAATGGATGAGAATTAGTGGCTTTCTGCTCTGCACATTAGATTGCGAGTGCTGACCTATTATTAGAATACAATGTGTAATAAAACATCAGCTTTTGCTCTGAAATTCTCACCCTACACCGCCTGAATGGCCAAGAAGCCGCTCAGGAATCTATTAGCCTCTGCGTAAATGGCTTGTTGCTTTTATAAAACCTGGCTCTGGAGCACTGCCATCCGCTTTGTAATTAGTGCTGCATTTTTTTTTTTTTTTTTAGCCAAGAAGCCACCAGCTCACTCCATCCCTGCACTCTGTAGCACAAACCCATACGATGCACAATTAGTGTGTTTTACCTTATAATGAAATTATGTAAATGGTAGAAGAGTCCAGCAGACGCTTTCTTATTCAATTCAAACAGGTTTAGACCCCCATTACCATATTTTGAAATATCTGACTTAATTAGGAGGACGAGGAGGGTCTGGAACCTGTGGAGAGAGATAAGAGAGACAAAGACTTTTAACGGCATCCACTCGCCTCATAAAGAGGTTATTAAGAGTCGAGGCTGAAGATGGCCACTAATGATGTGTTGGGGAAATTAGGCCGATCAAACATTAAAAGCCGAGGCCCCCTCCTGTGGGCAGAGGAGCGGCCAAATGGGTCAATTAGAGAGGTATTATTTTTCTTTCTCTCTCCCTTGCTCCCTCTTTAAAGAAAGGAAAACAAGTGGAAGCTGATCTGCATAAAGTGTTTATCAAGACAGACATGTCCACTTAGGGGTGATCACACTAAAATACCTCATCCTGCACCAGGCAAACGAGGGGGAGGGGCCGGCGCTGGCTGCATGTGCGCATTCCTCCTGAGTGTGTGTTGTCTTAATTAACCAGAATGTGCCTGTGAATTTCCTGGCCCTAATCACACGCTGTTTATGCATTTTCCTCTTTTCAATAAGAGCTAAAGGGTCTGGTGGACCGAGCATGTGCAGGAATTGAACGTAAGAGCAGATGAAGCAGGGCGGGGAGCTCTTGTGAAGTCCAACAACATCTCAGTTAGCACTTTGCACAGCCAAGTCCAAGTTCACTGCAAACGAGTCAAAGGTCCAAACAAGTCTTTGGTGAAAGGGCTAATGTTCATGGCAGATATTTTTACTTCCTTTTGTTTTTTTCTTGGACTCAAAGCTGCTGCATCTTCAAACGACTTCAGTCTGCAGAATTAAAACAAACGGTACCGTGTTCTTCCCTCTTTTTGTACAGAAGCACTCTTGCCTACTTCTTCGTCTTGGTTTCGTCTTGGAGTGAGTATGGTGGGGGGGAGAAATCTAAGAACTGTAATTCTTGTGCAGGGTCTGAAATAAATTAGCTCTTAGCCATTCGGGGTTAGGCTAACATATTAGAATTTTCCATCTGCTTGCTCTAAATCATCTGTGTGTCCGCTCAGCGCAAAGGGCAGCGCGCTCATCTCTCAACTGGTGGGACAGATTGCATTACTGAGCAATATACCTTTATTTCCCCTCATTTAATCCTCTGCGTAGCACCAACCAGTGAACAGCTAGAGGGAAATAGACTGGGTGTCGTGCGTTCACACGGAGGACTGCAACACACACGCACACAAACGTGACAGAGACACTGTTGTCGTGCGCAGGATGATGAAAGAACTCACAAACTTGTATACACAGTGGGATACGCTAGGCTCAGATGTCATTTTTAATCAGCTGATATCGCCTTTGTGTTCACAGAGGTGGTGTCACAACAGCGTGGCTGCATCTGTAACACTTACCAAAACCACCCAGACACCGCACACATCACTCTTTCACTTCAAGTAGCTGCTGTCGTGCCTGTCTCCCCCCGTGCATCAGTAATCAACCTTGATGCTTGCTGCTGTTGCGGCCATTGATTTTTCTGTTCCACATGTGGGTGAAAATTGCACTTTAAGTTACCCTGAGTGTTAAATTAATAATGAAACCGCAAGAGTGCCCTCTCCTGACTTTCAATTAACACTATCAGGATTAGAAAGGATGGATGGAGAGAGGACAGAAAGAGCAAGAGGGAGGAGAATTAGAGGAGAAGGGGGACTTTTCTTAACCCCATTGTTGAGGTTTAAGTTTCTTTCTACATCTTCTCATGATCTGGGACAATTCCTAGCAACTCCCATTAAGTGCACTGGTCAATATCTTCAGAAGATCTGTGGCTTTATTCAAGATGTTATAATAGACTTATTTCAGATTTCTGGTCAGGTTGCACAGTTAAACTGACTGGTTGAGAGGAAGCTCGAAGCTCTAGGATGCAAATAAACAACACACAGATGCCAAAAATCAGCTGGCCTTGCTGTACACACACACACACACACACACACACACCCGCCAGATCATTCTGAGCCCACTTTCCTGTCCCTCCATCACAGGAAACACATGTCCTCACAGACTTCTATTTAAGGAAAGTTGGAAAAATCCAGCTCAGTGAAGCCTGTGACAGAAATAGATGAGTCAGCCAGCCCGTCAGACTGTACCTTAAACTGTCAGCAACAACGCAGATCCACACACCCCGGCTTAGACCGCTTCTCCAATAGGACTTCATATCACCCGTACACTTTATGCACCCAACAAGAAACCACACAGTCGTCCCACAATAGAAACGACAACATGCTTTTGTGCCTCCTGCATGTGGATGACAAAGTGACCCCAAAGTTAAATCTGTACTTGTCATTAATGTGTGGCTTGTGTTTCATATTGTGTTTGCATGACACTCCTCAGACGGTTTAGTCTGCAGTGACACACAGAAAGAGCAGCACACGTCAACACACTCCTATTCTGTCCTTTGCTCAGGTGCTTCCTGTTCCTAATTTTACCTGAATGTTGTGATGTTTGCAGGATGTGTCGACACGGCCGGCTGTGATACCGCAGGTGTCGGCTGGAGTAAAAGTTCAGCCTGCTTTTACACGCAAACACGCACGGACGTGATCCTTTGCTTTCAGAGTAGCACAGCCAGGTCTAATGATTTCCTCTTCCTCACACACACGCACCCACACACACACACATGCAGCGTTCCAGGTGCGTATCTGTTGTTGTTCTCTTGATGTACTCTACAGCCAGTGTGTACAGATCATCCTGGCTAATAATTTCCTGCTTCCTGTTTCTGACTCGGCTACTTCCTGCCCTTGGAGCTGCATAAATTCTGGCCCAATGAAGAACAAGTTGTGTGTCACAGCCTCTCTTTTCAACACCCACAAACATGAAGATCATATTTTTAGATGGACAAGAGTCCTGAAAGTGAATTTAAAGCAGGAGGTGTGAACGCTGCTGGAACACAAAAAAGTTGCTGGTTTTTTTTAGTGTGTTTTCTTGGACTGGAACAGGACAACCGCTGGCTCTGGAGTGAACCTGCGCTTGGAAACAGCCCACCTCAGCCAGAGGAAGCAGCACGCCAGTGGCTCCATGTCAAATTCCTCTTTTGCGCACGCGCGCGGTGTTCCGCCGCTCGTCTTGGCGAATCCCTTCAGCCCTGCAGGCTAAGCAGGACGCGGACCTCAGAGGTTGACTCGAGGTTGTGAGGATCACAGGGGCAAAACAACACACACAGCTATCAATTTGAGCTGGTGACGCAGGTTCATTTGGTGGCGGCGGCTGCCTGTGATTTCCACATCCCTGCAGCCTGTTTTCCTGCCTTTGTCTGTGTCATGTTGGACATATTATTTTCCTCATAAAGGGATTTTATATAGACGGCCGCACAGAGGGACAGACTTTATCCAATACCCCACTTGTACGCACTATATGATAGAAATGGAAGTGTAATTGAATGTAGGCCGCTGCTGCCCTCGCTGAGGTGAGAGGTAACGTGTTCAGCGCATGTCCTCACACATCTCTTCGATGGCTGCGTCTGTGTGGTGGCGCTGCTTCGTCTCACACGTCGTTCACTAATGACTGACTGACATCTGCTGGGGGGCCCGTGTGACAGAAGACCGTTAGCCTGTTTTCCAATGGGAAAACATGTCATTCCAGCCCATTGTCTGTCTCTCCACCGCGGCAGGAACAGAGGGGAAAATAAATATAAATAGATAGATATTGTTTTAAACTGTATAAACTGCTATTGAGATCATTTAGAACAATTGTGGAGTGGCTGGGCCCCAGACTTCCATGCAGCTTGTTCAGCATATTATAAACACCATGATTTGAGAACATGAGGGACTCTTTTACCCCCCGTGCTCATAAAATCACAGTGCTTCTCCTTGCATCAGCAGTCAACCTCATAACAATTTGTGAGCAGTGGATTATGAGCTTCTTCCACACAGTAAGATTCCCACTGGTGCTCCTGACACCTGATGTCTTTACACTTCTTTCATGGCCGTCAATGGATGTTTTCATGTTTCTAAGAACTGAGAATGCAGCATCTGCACCTAAAAATGCATTTTAGGGACTTCTTTAGGTCCATCTACAGCTTTTACTAGAACAACCCTCATGCAAGGTTGTTCCACTAAGTTTTATTGTAGGCGAAAATAACAAGTTTATGAGGCATTTCCATAACTTGAGGCGAGACTAAGCTGAACAAATTCCTTAAATGCAAAACAGGCAAAAGAATGACAAAGACAAGGAGGAGGCTGGAGGTGAGGTGATTGGGGAGGCCTTGTTTTGCTCCCCTGTTCCTCCCTCCTGACACACACACACGGAACACAAATATCATTCATTAAAAGTAATGTGCCATCTTAACACTGATGGATGGGACACACGCTGCTCGCACGTGCTCTCTCTCTTGCGTTCTCTCTCTCTCACTCACTTACTCATACACACACGCGCACACACACACACCCACGCACAGATCTATAAAAATATAGACACAATTTAAAGACGGACCTGCTGGGGAGCGGGGATGGCTGCTGGTCACTAATGCGCGTGCAGGAGGTGAGCGCAGCCACACTTGAGCTCAGGTGTCAGAATCTCCCGTCGAAAATGAAAACATTTCCTGCAGCTGGCGACCGCTGACGACTGCGTGATTCCTCTGCAGCCCACTTACACTCCTTAGAGGAAACCAAATGAGATGGTGGAATAACCAGCATAAATATAGAGGTGCAAAGGCACACTGAACAATTTTTAAACTTAACAAGCATCAAAAACGTGGAGAACTTTAACACAGATTTAATCTCAGTGATTGCTAAACATGTGACATTTCAAAATTCCATACTTTTTCCAGCCTCTAATCTCCAGACTTCTCAGTTAAAAAAAAAAAAGAAACACACAGAGATCGATTTTTTTAAGATATTTATAATTTTAGGTTTTAGAATCCACAGTTTTAACATGATTCTTATTATTATTATTCATCCACACACATTTTCCCGTGTTTTTCCAGACCGGGAGAATTATAAAAATCAAACTCCACATTTGCGTGGGCTCCCACTTGTAACAGCAGCGTGTTTGTTTATTTACGCACCACCTCGGTGTTTATTTGTTTACCTGCCTCGCCGTCGCTGACGTCCACCGACAGCGAAGTTTGCCACCAAACATTCCTCACTTCCTGGAAATCGCAACAAGTCCTGCGTTTCCCAGGAGGGTCCTGAGGGCGCACCTGGGCTGGGCGTGTTCGCGCAGATGTTTCCAATCACATCTGGATTCCTTTTGAGCGTCGGAATCCTCAGAGCAACGCTCACTTTTAGCTGCTCGCTTATCGATGTCTGCAGGAGATGAAGGTCTTTGCTCCAGAGTTGAGAGCATGCACAGATGACAGCAGCCGGTGTTTCAGTCACGTGTTTGATTGATTTGATTTACACGATTTAGAAAATAGCGTTTGTGACAAATTAGATGCAATCTAAAATAAATACATCTTTATATTATATCTATATTCAGACTTCAACTGATCCAGTTTGTTTTATTTTCAACATCATATTTTAACAACGTACTGAGCAACTCTTAATAGTGAACAATTTTAATTAATTGGTCACGTTCAAAAATATTAAATTCACTCAGCGATCAAAGTGACTTTTAGAGAAAAATGAAGATAAAGTTCTGCTGAAATTAACAATAGAGCATATTTAAATTAAATTTTAAAAAAAAAACGTTTGGTTCTACTCTATGATGCATACTAATTGAGGTCTTGACTGTCGATGCAATAACGAGATCCTGCTGATTTGCAAATTTTATGAGCAATAGCACATTTTCCCTGCTGCTCCAGTTTCTGCAACAGGGCCTTTAGGTTGGTAAAGGTAGGAAAAAGAAAAGGAAAAGAAAAGAAAAGCAACGTCCCTCTCAACACAATTATCAATTCAACCTTAAGTCAACAAGGTTCATGAGTCTTGTGATGTTTTGGCCTGATATCATTTGTGTATTCTACACTCAAACCATCAACCCAAATAAAATGAGGAAAATACTAATGACCATTTCCTGATTTTACCAAGGATATGAAAATCAGGCAAATGGTCAGTCTCCTAATACGTTTTTTCAATCTGACGTTGAATGTGGTTCAACATCCCATCACCAGCTGGCTATTGAGACGATGATATCAGGAGACGGGAGCGCCGGCGAGATTTAAATGATGATATTACTGCAGAGGAATGGTTAGCGAGATGGCTGCTGTCACCATTATGCGTCCATGACACCTCAGTGTGCAACAGCAATTTGTGCACATGTGGTCGTGTGTGTGTGCGTGTGTGTCGGTGTGTGCGCACACGTGTGAATATGAGAACTGATGCTGGAGCCTGACCTCCACTGCCCCTCTCATTTCCATTCAGCCATTTTAGCTCTCCTCAGAGTAGACGGAGCCATTGTGGCTCAACCGGGGAGCAGTTTGTCCTCATTAGAACTGTTCTGAATGAAACTGGAGAACAAAGCACGGCGGGTATACATTCTCATCTAACAGCTGCAAGGAAGAGAAGAGAAGCAAAGAGAGTTGCATTGTCATTTATCACTGCATAATTAGTGTTTTTAATACACATGCCATTTGCACAAATTCAAAATTAACAAGCTTGTGATTTATGAAGCACAGATAAGGATGCCAATAAAGAAATCATTTGCACAAGTTGCAACAAGATTCCTACTTTTTGAAGTCCAGACTGTGTGATTTGAATGTTGTGCTGGTCCGAGTGTGTCCGTGTGACCAGCACGCCCCACCATACACGCGCTGCATTATCATACGGCACAAATCTCCTCGTATATATAAAAGTCTGCGTTGCCACGCCGGTGTTATGGTTATGGATTAGCCACATTCCATAAGAGCACGACTGTGCTGCCAGCAAGGCAAAGATGAATTGGCTGTATAAAAATTGAATCTGTGATGTAGTTAATCATTTATTCAGCTAGCTTTATCATTCTTTTAACAGCCAGCCCATGCAGGCGCTTCCTCTCCGCCGCCCGTGTGCACCAGGTTTCATCTTGGTTATACGATGTGATTTTTGTGCGTTCGCTTGGCCCTCTCCTTTTGTCGTCACACTCTTTTGTCCCTCCGTCCTTCCCCGGTGCTTTTATGTACTGTGCAGACAGGTAACCATCAGGCTTTTACTGGAACCAGTCATGTAGAATGGGAGAGCTTCTCCTCAATACAGATGTCAGCGGTGCAGGAGACAAAACAGAAAGACACTCAGAATGTGGTCAGGTCAAATAGAGAGTGATCACTGACAAACGCTGACATATTGATCCAAAGAGAACCTGAAAGCGTCTAGTGTGTGTTCAACTCTTTCAAGTAATGCATAATAATGACTTTAAAAGCAGAATAGTCAGCTGTTGTGACTACATGTGCAAAAAAAACTTGAATTAAGGCAACATGTTTCATTTTGTTCACCATAGATCTGATTCAGACCAACATTGTAGCCTATTCTGACGTCATAAATGACCACTGGGGGGCGCTTTGGTGAAAAGATCTCAGATTTTAATAATGCTATTCTACTCTTGAACCCTCGTTGATATCCTCATAACTAGTGAATAGTTTTTGATCATTTCTTTTAAAAAATACAAAGGTTTGTGCGCGTCGACTTTCGGCAAACCTTCTGATGCTTCAGCACAAAACTGGCTGCTGTTGCCCTCTAGTGGCCCAAAACTTCTGAGGCTAGATTTGATTGGAAGTACTTCAGCTGTTTTATGCTTTATTACAGAGATAAGAGGAGTGATAGGACAGGAAGGGGAGATGAAATGATGTCCTTTGGCGGGATTCAGGGCACTGCAGTTCCACGGGCGATCAGCAGACAGTAGAGCGTATTATCCTCATATCACTGAGTGATCTACCTCATATTTCCTTTTAGCACATATTACCGCTAACTAGAAAAATCTCAAAAGGTGAAAGTACGTTGAAAAAAAGGAGGTAATTGTATGCGGTGATTGTCATGCCCTCCTGTTCACCACAATAAAGTCTTCCCGCTTTGTCCTGGTTTCACCTCCCTCCAGGCTAAACACTCACACACACGCTCATCCCTGCATTGAAATTTATGAAAATCACCTCTGTAATATTCAGCCAGCGCCTGCCTGCTATATATATTTATATATAACAACCTTATTAAATCAGTTCAAAGTAGGACGATCTCATGATTACATTCAAGCAGGGAGAGGAGGGAAAAAAGGGGGGAAGGGAGGAGGGAAGAAAAATCAATGCCACTCGGTAATTGCATATTACAGCGTTATTTTGTGCATTGATATTGATAATACGCATGTTTACATTTGCCGTGATTAAAATCAATGCTGTAAAGTGAGTTATGACAGCGCGGCCTGATGGGACGGCTTTATGGGTAAGAGGGACTAATGAGGTGGTTGATGGAAGGGAAGGATTGCCTCGATCCATTTCACCAGCGAATACCTCCTGTGAGGGACCGAGGGACGGACTGTCACCTTTAACTCACCACGGAGGACTTTCTACCCCTTCTCAATGCATTTTTAAGTTTCTGACAGCAGCAAAGTGGAAACATTGGACCTTTCAATAGAAAGATGTGACCCTATTTAACTCTTATTTAGGTAAATATTTTAGTCAAAAACCATTTGAAAAGGGTTGAACCAATGAACATTTCAATAAAACATTCAGGCTCTCATTCTGAGCAAATATTTACCTGATAGTGAGTTTTTATGTTCACCAAGAACAAAAAAGTGGAACAGATTTACTATGGGACTATAAAATGGCCCAATTATGATGTTTTAGGTCAGTCGGGCTTCTCCAGAAAACCCTGCCTTCCAACAATATTCAAGCTCCGTTAAAACATCCTTTCAGGGCAAAACAGCATATTTCATTGATTTCATTGACTTTTATTTTATTCCCAACATTTTTACGGGACCACTTTACAGTCTGTTTAGAAGAGAATGGATTGTGGCGGCTAATAAGTGTTTCAGTGATGGCAGACAAGTGTTACATGAGGCCTGCACCGATGCTTTCATTTCCCTCCTACGAGCTAATATCACTCAAGCCTGAGAGCAGCAGCGTATGGTTCCCCCACTAACGCTGTTACGTGGCTTTTTAGATGATATATTTGACTTCTAATGTTGCCGCTGTGTTTTCGGCATCAGGTGGCTCCGCTGAGTGTCTCCCCCTCCGTTGTGTAAATGTGTTTTTGAAACTGAAGCGCCGGGGGAAACATGGGGGTCAAAATACATTCTCAGAGTGTTCTGACATGCACAACACCTTAATGCACATCTGCACAGTAACCACAATTTCTTTGGAAAACCACAGAACAGCCATGTGTGAAGATAGAGTCCTGTAAGTGCTATCAGATACATACTCATACGCACAAACACACACTGCTGCAGGCTCATTTGTGACCAGGCTCTAACTGGTTTATCACTCAGTTCGTGTTTGTAATTCGTAGCTTCTTTCCTGAAACAGACTTTTGCTCTTAGCTGCTGTTTGCAGCTCGCAGTAAGTTGGTTACGGAGCACCAAAACAATCCCTCATAAAGCAGGTGTGAGGGTGCTTTAATGACTCCAGGAAAGTATCACCACACACACACACACACACACACACACACACACACACTTATGTGATGTGGGTTCACCTCACATCCCAACACATCACACAGATTCCTTCCTCTCCTTTTGCGTTTCCCCATCGTGTAGCCGTTGACTTGTCCCTCCGCGGCGTCGCTCCTGGTCGGGCCGTCGTGTCCCAGCGCTCGTTGTGCAGCAGTGTGGCCGATCGTTGCGCCGTGCAAGTCGCACAGACAGTGAAATATAGCCACAATTAGCCCTGGACACAGTTCAATGATGATAGAGAGGCCCTGCACCCCTTGGACTGTGATTAAAAAGCCCATTGCTGATAGAGACAACTGATGTGCCATTATTAGTAGTAGCACCAACCAGCAGCACCTTCCTGTTACCTGATGGCTTCTATTCATTTATCATTCACTGATATTTAGCTCTTAATTGGCATATTTTGATTTGCTATCTATCTATCTATCTATCTATCTATCTATCTATCTATCTATCTATCTATCTATCTATCTATCTATCTATCTATAGGGTTTGTTTGTAATGATTACGACTTGTATTATTTAATATTTTTAGTCTTTGAGATGTACCTATTTGTTTCCATTTGTTTCTCTGATCTCTTCCTTGTTTTCTTCTCCTCTGCTGCCGTCATGCTCGTACATCAATGCTGAGACCTTCTTTATCTTTTACACATCAGTAGTGCAGCACCGTTCAGCTCCCTGCCCCATTTATTCTGTCTTTTAAAAAAAAAAGAGAAAGAAGAGAGGGGGCCTGGGTAATGCCCTGCTCCGTCTCTATCCACTGTTCACATCAGGTCTGCAGGTGATGAAACTGTTCATCTGACTGAGACCAGCTGAGGTGAGCTGCAGGGATCAGAGATGCTCCCACATCAACATACCTCTTCAAACTGAATCTTTTATTACTTTATTTTAGTCCAGGAAATTGTTATATAATTATATCCTATAAATAGATGAATAATTTGGATAATAGTTGAGAGCAAAGTAAGAGTGATAATAATTTGCTTTTCCAAAGAAAGAACATATTTAAGAGAAAAAATTGAAATGGGCAATAACGCAATAATATATAGTTTTGGGGTTTTTTTATATTTTCTTTTATAATAAAGAAAATAGTTTCATATTCCAATACAGTGAGTCAAATGTGCATCCCATTATTGATAACACACACACACACACACACACACACACACACACATCACATCATGACTGAATGCCGAACATAGTGAAATATTCTGGTCTTTACTGTGTAGCGTGTAGGAGAACACACAGGCAGATGCCCTCTGTGAGCACGGGGGGCAGATATACAACCACAATCACCCCCGTCCAAAACGGTGTGTGAGGACAGTCGCTCTCTGAAAAGAGGGAAGGGGTGATAGATGGAGGGCTCGTAATGAAATGGAGACATCAAAGAGCATGAAGAGGAGGGGAGGAAGGGAGTGTGGAAACAACCCAAAAGAAAGAGAGGAAGGGGGTAAGAAGAATAGCTTTTCTTCTGTGTTCCATCAAGGGAGAAATTACACATTTACTAAGTTTTTTTCTTAAGACGACGGCCCCCATAGATCAAACCGCTTCGATGTAGCGGCCAATTTTCAACATGAAATATAGACAGCAGGAATCTATTACACCTGTGTTCTCTGTCCTCTGCTGCGTGTAGCGCTCACACGCTCATTCTGGAGGAGGCTGGTGCATCTACATCACTGTCCCCTCTCCTCCCGGGTCTGTCCCTGCGCCTCTCCCGCTCCCGGGCTATGGATCTCCCCACTCTACCCCTGACACCTACATCACGTTGTCTGCCGGGACACGTGCTTGACAAATGGGGAAGTCGATCATATTCAATAATGATCTGACCTTCTTTCTCCTGACTGTACATCTGTTGCTTCCCCCACGCTGTCTTTTAAGGACTTTCTCTTAGTTTTGGTTCAGTCATTTAAAAAAACCTGTTTTTTGTTGAGATATAAACATTTTTGTAGCTCATGTTAAGCAGGGGCCCTCGTCTCCCCCCGTACCATTTGTCTTCATCCCGCGCTCGCCCGTCTGATGGATGCTGTGATGCAGGAGAAAAGATGGTAAGTAGAGGGAGGGCCTTCATGTAAAATTCACTTAGCTGCCATATTTTTCCTGGAGGGACAAGATTAATTGCGTTATAACTTGTTTCAGGTTGAGGTTGGAGGGTGTGGAGAGAAAAATGGCAGCACCGATCGGTCCAACCTCAGACCCCTCCTCTCCCCCCCGACTCCCTCTCCTCCCATCTCTGTGGCGACCATCTCTTAATACATCCTGAGAAATTGAGGTTAAGAGGGGATATCCAGGGGGTTATCTGGCTTCGTGGCGCTTGGCGTGGGGAGATTGATGGTCTTAACGGGCCGGGGCGCCGTGGTCATATTCATATGATAATTCTTTGCTATTGTCCCTCCGGAAGCCGAGGCTTTCTCTAATCTGAGGGGGAGGCCTCCTCTCCTCTGCTCTGTTGAAACCTGGCCAGGCGTCACTTTATCATCTCCACGGATGACGATGGTGATGAAGATGATGGATGGAGTCACGGATGACAGCAGCATGTTTGGTAGTGTATTTACATCCAAATTATAATGATAACTCTCTCGCGTGTCTTTTCAATCCCTTTTACCAGGTAAAAATGCTGATAACATTCATCTATTTAGGGCCCAAAAGCTCTAAAAAATGCTTTAATAATAATCAACAGATATTCTGTTTACTCCATCTTCTTCTTTAGTTTAAAGCAGAAAAAGAAGAAAAATCTAACTGGAAGTTTGAGAACTTCTGTGTAATGAAGATGCAGATAATGTGCAGGAAACCAGAGTGTGGTCGATCCATAATCTCACACGGTGAATCTATAACTCTGCCATAATGAATGGCTTATCTATATACTTGGTGGATCTATATATCCACTACATGGCCTGATCCATAGTCATGAATCTGAGCTGAGCACGAAGACAACAAGATGCCTCCTCAGAGAGTCCTCCAACACACACACACACACACACACACACACACACACACACACAAATCCAAAGTTTCAGAAATGTTCTCCTGTCTTGTCTTCATGTTCTATCAGAAACTTTTCTGACACTCTAGCATCGTGGGTAGCGTTGTGTGTTGATGCTGAAGTCTTCCTGCAGGTATGAACATCCTCAGAGACCTCCTCCAGCTCCTCTGGAGGCACTGCAGAGCTTTGTGGGTGGGGAAAGTGGAGGATCTCTGTCAGGACAGCCACCACAAGTTTGATGCAGGTGGGTCGCCTCCACACTGACTGTCTTCAGTCCGCCAATTACTTCCTGCAACTTGCTGCTGCTATGTGCACTTTTCCCCCACCAGTACACACACACACGCACACACACACACTGCCTCCTATTCATAATCAATACCCATATTAATCATCCAAAATATCCCTCTGACAAAGCAATTATTAATGTGCACCGTCAAGTCCAATACAGTGGTAATGAATTTAGTGGGTTCGCTGTGGACTCCATCCGTTCATTAACTGCTGATGGCTGCTCTAATGACTGCTCAATGTCATCAGGATATTCCACTGCTATTGATGAAGAGGGGCGGTGGGCACACACACAGACACACACACGTTCACACACACACACAAACATGCTGGATAACTGCCTCAACACTAGAGGGCGTCGTCCTTTCTCATCATCTCATCACATCCCTTCACACCTTCTTCCTCTTTTTCCATGATTCTTCATCTTCTTCCTACCCTACCACTTTATTTTCATATTGATGTCCTACGTCCCCGCTCCGATGAGCGTCTAATCAGCAGCAGAGGGGATCAGATCAGATGGCAGCAGAGTGATGAATCTGAGAATCATTTACTGGGAGTGGCACGTGCCGCCAAACCACAGCAGCACATCACGCTGCTCCAGGTGGAACGATGAGCTCTCCATCCCAAGGAAAAAAAGAAGAGTGAAACTTAAAGAAGTCATCACTCTTTTTGGCTCCACCGGAGGAGAAACATGTATAATTCATCACTATCCGATGCAATCGTAATGAATATTGACAACTGAAAATAGCTATTGATGAAGGCACTTGTTCTTCTATTTTTCATCATTGACAGCTGAGTTATGTGTATCAAATAAGAACTAGAAGTGCTGCTATAATCACATTAATTGGTGAGGGTGTATGGCAGTGACAAGATAAAATATTATTGTTGTTTAAATGGCGAAATATAAGAACGTTAAAATCACGAGTTTTAAAACTGACCTGGTTAAAAAGTAATTTAAGACCTGAAAGCAGGTGGTGATTGTTTTCTGGTAATCGAGAATCCTTTTCTCGTACAAAAGTGTGAAAATGGCCAAATTAAAACTACATTAATAAAATTACAACACAATAAAGAACTTGATTCACCCATGTGAAGAATTTTATTCCATAAAATTGGTGTTTTTTTTTAAAATGTGGACTGACATCAGTTATCGTGTGGCCGACTTCCACTTTTCTTCTTTCTTGAGGTTCTTTGCATAAAAACTTTTTTTATCCGTGTATCGTGTAAAGACAGTAAAGATAATTATTCTGAAAATCCCAAATAATGATGAATCATGTATGATGTGTGTGTGTGTCCGTGTGTTGTGTGTGTGTGTGTGTGTGTGTCCGTGTGTGTGTGTGTGTCTGTGTGTGTGTGTGTGTGTGTCCGTGTGTGTCTGTGTGTGTGTGTGTGTCCGTGTGTGTGTGTGTGTGTGTGTCCATGGCAGTGCCCAAATTTGCATACAAATGAACATCTAAACGAGCTCTATGACATAATTGACTTGCAATTAGAAATTTTCTTGAGCTGGTCGCTTTGCATCGGGCGGATCAAGACAACGAATTGACGAACCGCACACACGCGACGAGATGGAGGGAAAAAATGGCTGCTATTTTGCATATTAATGAGAGTCATTAGCTGTCTCCTGGCAATAGCTGACAAGGGGACTTATTTATGCCTTGGCCCTCAGTGCCTTACTGGGGGAAAGTGTCCACTTCAGCGGCCAGCGCTAATTGTTTCTGAGCATGTTGTCCGGCTGATCATCATCATCATCAAGGGAAATTACACTCGCTTCAGAAAGACGACTTGGCTGACGTCGAGGGTGGCCTATTATGATAACTCTTTGTAAGCTTTTAACTTCTGGTGCTCTACAAGAGCCGAGCTTTTACTTCAGCCCCATTAGGGCCTTGTACCTCGCTGTTTCACTCCACATAACGTGTCCTGGATTCCACGGAGCTTGAGGGATCAGTAAAATGTGACACATGGTGCTGCTCATCGTGCTCATATTTGATACATGACGCACACTGATAATATGTGTCCTTTGTTCCACGGCTGGTCTGCGAACTCAAACTCCCACCATCCTGGAACTTTCCGAGATCGCTCCGTTAATCGCCTCAGTGGTGGTGCTGTGTTTTCCCGATGACTGATTTAACAACAGGAAGAAAAAAATCATTATTCGTTGCCATCAGGCTGCGGTGCCTCCCAGACGCGCTAACAACAAATGTTCTTCGCTGCGGCTACTGGTGCCGCGTCTGTGTCTCGGCTTTTCATCTTCTCCTGCAGCATGGAGGCTTCTCTGCTGAAAAGGTCTCTCTGTCTCCGGCTCTCAGCTGGAGTGCCAGGCAAGCCGCTCTGCAGCGATCTGGAGATTAGGAGTGTGACAACAAAGAGGTGGAGGACGGAGAGGTATTAGTGTGTACACACACACGCGCGTGCGCGCTCTCGCCGCAGCTGCGCGCAGTAGTTATGGGCTCCGCAGCTTTAGCACCCCCGCATTGTAAACCGGAGGGTGGCGACCGCCTCCCCGAGCTTGTTAACATCATCTCCGTCATTCAGCAGATGCGGCGGTGTCAGCCCCTCGCTGGGCCCCCGACACAATCAACATTAGCCGAGACACACACGGTCTGCGCACATTTATCAGCGGCGCACACACACACACACACAGCAGCGCAGGCACGAGCGCACACGGCTCCAAATGTGTACGCGAACAGCGTCGCACACAGAAATGTGCTCTTCATGCAGACATAAATAATAAATCATAACCTCTGCAAGACACACAGACGCCAACAACCTGAGATGCCATTGTTGTTTTATTGTCTTCTTTCTTCATTAAAGATATTGCAGCACCAGCGTCGGGGTACCCTGTGATATTTGGGTTGTACCAAACACCAACTTGTCCGTACAGCTGTGTGTGGCAGCCGGATTACGGGGAAGACGTGTTGGACACTTCATTGAAATTCTGCTTCAAATGAACCCAGAAGGTTTGATTAGCTCCTCGCTTGGCAACAAAGCAGGAAGGCATTCGAAGAGTCACTGAAGACGACAACTTCACGATGCGCTGTGACATTCACATCGGCCGGATCGGCAAAAGAAAACGGGACAAAAAAGGGAAGAGGACAGGAAATCAACAGACACACGGCGATGCTCTTCAAGAGACGAGACCGGGCTGTTGGGCTAAAAGTGGTGTGAGGCCACCAAGTCTGTGTGTGTGTGTGTGTGTGTGTGTGTGTGTGTGTGTGTGTGTGTGGCCACAGGAACATGAAACAGGAGCACACATGTCAGATACGCTGCCCTTTCTGCTAATAGCCACAGAGGCCACAGAGGTGAGCTGCCAGCCCCCCCCCCCCCCTCGCCCCCCTCGCCCCCCCCACCACCTCACCCCCCAGACCGGCCACACTCGCCACAGCCTGCGCCGCTGCAGCCATTCGCCACATCCCGACCAGCTAGCGGCGACGTTCCCTCTGCAACTGCCCGTGCGTTTGACCTTTCCTGTCCAGAGCTAATCGGATTTTGTCCCTCTTTATGAAATCAGACGCTAAAGGTCAGCAGGCTGTTTAACATGGGGCGGGGGCCCAGAGCTATGGAATTTGCCTTGGCACTAAATTACCTTTATTATGTTTGGTCCGTGTGATTTTATACCCTCCCAGAGGCCGAAGGGTCAGGATGTGGTGATGCATGGGGATGAGCCACGAGGCCAAAACAACATTTGCGCCGCCAAACAGAGAAGCCGAGGTGATGACATGAACATTTGTGGGATTCCTCTCCTGCCTCTAACCGCTACGTCTCTCAGTAACCGATGTAAAGGAGAAGAAGGAAACCCTGGTGGAGAGTTTTCTGACGCGTCAGCGTGCTTTTGGTGACACTGACCCAGTGGGACATGAGACCCACCCAAAGGTGTCCCGTCTGGGGAAGGGTGGTCCGACCCCGGTGGAGAAGAGGAACCAAAAGAGAAGCTAATTCAAAAGAATTCAAAACGTAATTCTGTTCGTTTTTACAGTTTTAAACAGATTTTGATGTGGCAACAATATCACCATGACAACAGGCAGCCCTCAAAAAACAACTCATATATATAAAGCGCGTATAAATGTCGTGAACTTTACGATATCCGCTCTGATATCATCAAAAAAGTTCTATTGAGACATCGAATAAGCGAATAACTGCAGATGAATCTGTCAAATGAGGGCATCCGAAGACGGAGGAATGACGGCAGACGGCTGACACAGACGGACAGAACGAGCCAAGAAGGAGACAACACATCATCCTGAATGCTGTGTGCTGTCTGCACACACACACACACACACACACACACACACACACATTGTGTGAATTGTGTTAACCAGGAAGTCCTCGCCTGGTTGTGGTGTAACCATCATGAGGGCCAGTTCCCGATCCTTCACCCCTTCATACCAACTGATCATCACTCACGTGGCACACACACACACACACACACACACACACACACGCACACACACACACACGTTGCTGCTGAGACGTCAGGGAGAAGGGCCTCTGTATTCGTGTCGACATCCGTCGTGCTCCGGGCCACAGGGACCATGATGATCCAGATGAAACTGATCCGCGCAGACAACAAAGGGAAACCTTCTTCAAGGCCCTCCTGGGCGCCGCCAGCGGCATCAAAGAGGTCGTGGACGCTCGCCAGGGCGACAGCCGCGCTGGAAACCATCACCATCGTTCGCGGTCAGTCGCGGGGCCGCGGCGCTGGGGCGCCGCTGTCATCAAGTCCCGCCTCCAAAAACCCCGTGCGTCGTCGACCAGAAGCCCGAACAGGAAAACGCCACGCGGGTTCTAATAGAATCTGAACTCATCTCCCTCTAAAAGCCTCCTCCAGAAACAATTACACATAAAAAATGGACATGGCCTGTTCCAAACAGAAGGTGTGCACATTCATAACCCCCTAAACGAATCGTACCACCGGCGCCCTCTCGGGAGGAGTTGCCAACGTCTCCAGACCACCACTGGCCCCCTCATCAATCGGACGCTAACGACTGCGAGCTTTCAGGGCGGATGTGAGGGAAGGGTCGCTGGCTCATAACGTTTGTCTGCGGAATGATTTCTGCAAACTCAGTTGAGGCGGCGGATTCATTTGTCTTATCCATCAGACTTGGGGAGATTCCAGCGTCTCCGGCAGCGTGATGATCCTCAGAGCCGATGGCAGCGGCGCCGCTGACCACGGACAGCTGCCTCGATGTTGAAGGGGTTCGCCCGCGTACAACCCTCTGAAAACAGAGTGTCTGCGAGTCAAAAGTTGTCTCAAGACGTTCGCTTGTGCTCTCGGTCGGCGGGAGAGATTTAAAGGTGATCCTGGATCAATTTCATCTCCTCAGCCTTCACATAAAAGCGGGAGCGGGGCAAAATGGCTGTTATTCAGCTGACGACACGTCGTCTGTCAGGCTTTTTTTTGCCCGCGCAGCTCCCTTCAGAGGGATGAAATATGGCGAAAAAGTAAACCCTAAACCGAATGGCTCAAAAGTAATTAAACACCAGCGATAAATCTGAGGGAAATGATCAGGATGTAGCGAGACCATTTTTGTAAAATGACACCTTAATGATTCTCTTGGTTACTCAGGTTTGATTATGTCCCTTCACCTTCAACAAAAAAGTACCACAAAGAGTCCTCCCCTTTAACATGGCTTCTAACCTGCTTTACCTTTGTTGGACCTGTATAAAAAGTCATATTTCAATGTCTTTTGTCCCACATTCATGTAGAGAAGTTGACTCCAGCTGTAAAACCAGCTGTGGTCTCAAGGCGTGGTGGATTACCGGCTGAACCACCAAGTGGGTCTGATGAGAGTCGTGGTGAGACGCTGTGAGAGCAAGGCCGTAATAGTGGGCTTCACGTTGGACAGACGTCTCTGTGAGGGCCTCCTGCTCCTGTCTGCTCACCGATGTGCGAGAGGGTACTTGCATGGGCACACACACACAAACAAGCGTGCTTATTAAAACACTGTGAACGTGTTCAGGTTGTGTGCACCTCCAGGACCTGAGATGTTGGCAGACACCATCGCCATTATAGTGTCCTTATTTCTGAGGCCTAAACTCAACACCTAGACAACAAATATAGATCTACATACATAGCACAGGCTTGAAGGGGCTCTTTAAAAACTTTAAAAAAAAAAGATTTGAGTCACTGTGAGCTGAACAGAGGGAAACTGAACTATCAGTGAAACAGAGAAAAACAAACAAACGTGTTCCGCTTCACATAAACATGGAGAGAAATGCAACAACCGCAGGGCTGATGAGGTTTGGCAAAAACACAATATAACCCTTTACTTTATTCCAGCCATTAAAGGGTAATACTCTGGGCTGTACAAAACACTCATTTACACATTAAACACTCCACACCCGTTAAGCTTCGACTCCGTTATCATTTCAAAGTCCACCACTTAAGCCCTCAACATAAATACACGGCGGCGGTGGGCTGTACAGTAAAAACAGCGCAGCGCGCACAGGCCGCCCAACAAAAAATTAACTCGCCATCCCTGATAATTACACCACGGCGTAAAATATTTAACAGCCAGCGGAGGGAGAGCAGATGAACATCAACTTCATCTGGAACAATAACAATTACAAAGTGCTGGCCGCTCCTCCACGGGCGTGCTCCTCGCCTCGCCTCGCCGCCGCACCGCGCCGCACCGCGCCTCTGCTCCTCTTCTCCGCCGCCTGGTGGGCGTCGCTCCCTCCTCCTCCGCAGCGAAAAGAGAGAGGGAGGAGAAGGGGATGATTTAAGGTAATGAGAGGAGTAAAACATCATTAGTGCAAATTAACTTTTGTCAGCTGAGGTGATCGTGGTCTGCCACCAGCGGCGGATCGGATAATGGCAATTTACACACGGGTGTGTGTCACCGGTGTGTGCACTTTCCTTTGAGTGTGTGTGTGGTGGCCACCAAGGACACTTTCAGGATAAACGGGCGGATAAGATCCCTTCAAAAGCCCCGAAATACGACACTTTCCTGAGTGAAGTTTAGGGAGTTCTGAGAGTCTGCTCTGCTCTTTCTGGAGAATTCTTGGATTCAGACGAGTGAGTGTGCAGCTCATATCCCTCTGACCCCCTCTCCACCCCTCTCTCTCTCTCTCTCTTCCTCCCTCTCTCTCCCCCCGGCTGGTATGCAGTCATGTTTAATGCGCGTGGTTTGTGTTGTGGCTCCGGTCCGTTCATTAGCACCAAACAGTGGCTGGAACACAAGACGGGCCCAGCGCAGGTCCACCAGCTCGCCATGGTCTGGACACCAGCGTCAGCCCCGGGCCGACCACGGCGAGGGGCCTCTCGGCTGTCAGTTCATCTGGACGGTCCAGACGGAAAAGGCCCGGTACTGGTCTCCCTATCTTTATATTTATTTCTTTGACTTTAAATATGAGTGTAAAGTGCTGAGGAGCCGTAGTCGGGGGGCTGTGCTCAATTCTTTTGGTATTTGATGACAGATAAAAACACTAAGTGGCTCATGAGCTGCTTCACCTGCACCCTTTTCCTCTGGAGCACAGAGGCACAGCGATGGAGGGTCCGCGCTGGGCTTCTGTGTTCTGACACAAAATAACCGGGTCTGCTGGTGGGTTCTGTTGGAAAGAACCAGAAAGTCTCGTCTGAAACCGCTTAAGATCCTCAGAATGATTCATCTGTCTTCATTTATTTTAGGCCACTCCAAAAATCAAATCACTTAATTAAGCAGAGGAAAGAAATTATTAGTAATTATCTCTGTATGAGAGAGAGAGAGACAGAGAGAGAGACAGAGAGAGAGAGAGAGAGAGAGACAGAGAGAGAGAGAGAGAGAGAGAGAGAGAGAGAGAGAATTATTGTGTCTGCAGAAAGACGATAAAATCTTGTATGTTAATCAAGCCATGATGAATTGTCTATGTCCATACAAACACGGCCTCTTCATGAGTCCCCTGTGCATTCACACACACACACACACACACACACATACACACACACAAATACAAATACACACACAGACACAAGTGAAAGTGGGAGGAGAAGAGAGAATTAATTCTATGAAGTTAGCTGGCAGTGAGCAACTGTATGTAGATGAGTCGAAGGTGTGTGTGTGTGTGTGTGTGTGTGTGTGTGCGAGTTCATAAGTAGTGGACTGTTGTCCTGGCTGTGGTGGCAGTGACATATCTTAATCTGCTTAGTTAGCGGCTGGGGGTCTTTAGCTAACGGATTATCAGGCCGATTTGAGTAATAGACTCCTCATTAAGCTTTAATGCCTTTTGCATAGAGAAGCAGCTCCCCTCATCACTCTTTAAGATGAATCGTCTGCTCACATACAGGATAAAACTTCTAAAGATATTAGTCCACCGGCAACTTCATAAATCATAACAATTTCCTAACGGAGGCAAAGTTGGGAGGCCGGCTCCGTTTCTGCAGGAGGCAGACGGGAGTGTGTTCATGCACAAATAAAGTGTGTGTGTCCTTAAACACAAGAAGGTACACAGCAAATCATGTTCATAAAAAAGAAATAAAAACTCAGACATTATGCTGTTGTCTTAAAACATTGATTTAGGCGTCCGGTGTCACTCATTTGTCCAGATGTGCAGCGACTGCGATGTCTGCAGTAGCGGGAGCCCGTCCATGTGCAGGATGTGTGTGTCCTCACACACCAAGACTCACCCTGCTGAAGATGTGTGACACATTTAGACACAGTTCATTAGGGTCCACCTCCACAGCCCTGTGCATGCATCAAAGACAGAAGCAAGGAGAAAATGATGACACACAAAAGAATTCTGCATTCTCACACACACACACACACACACACACACACACACACACACACAGAAATCCCCTCACACGAGAACACAGACAAAGCATAAACAAGCAAAGGCCTTCTGCTGCCATCCTACAGGCGCCTCGGCCTGTGCATGACACTCGCAGTTTGTTTGGTAGTTTTAATTTGACAGGGCTCTGAATAAAGCCTCTAAAACACACACACACGTGCACACACACACACACACACACACACATTATACACATTCAGACCTACATGCACACACCTTTAATTTGACAGCACTCTAACAAGAGCCTGCTGCTTGTCAAATGTTCTCCAGTGGCAGCAGGGATCTGCAGAGCAGAAGGGGTTCTGTTCAAGGGCATTCATGAACACACAAACACACACACACGTAGACACACGCACACACACACACACACACACACACATACACACGCTCACACCCCCAGTAAGATCTACCTTTGAATAAGCAGATATATACAGTCTGCGGCACCACACGATGTGGAGGAGGCTGCGCGCACGCTGAGAGGTTTCTCCACTGCCTCCTTCTCTCTCTTTCCTTCCTTCTCTCTATCTTCATCTCTCTCTTTTCCCTCCTTTATCTCACATTCCATTGCTTCTGCAGCCGTGCTTTGTCTTCAGTAGAAGGCTGAGGGGCTGAGATAGACCAGTGAAGATTATGATAACTGTTTCAACAAGGTGATCCCCTCTCCTTCACACACACACGCACGTGCACACACACACATACACACATACACACACACACCTACACACATACACACACACACACACACACCAGGAGACCTTTTAAAGTTAGTAAAAGGCAGCTAGTCCTGATCCTCCGGTTTTCATCCTCCTGACAGTGGGCGGCTTTGTGTGTGTGTGCGTGTGTGTGTGTGTTCTGTGTGCGTGTGTGCATCTGTGTGTGTGTGTGTGTGTGTGTGTGTGTGCGTGCATCTGCGCGTGTGTGTCGGAGCTCTCACGCTGTTTCGGACTCCGCTCCCACAGACGCTTTGCTCATTAGAGGGAAGACGGGGTGACTTGAGTGAGTCGTGGCGGGCGCCCCGCTCGACCCGATCACAAGGCCCTGACCTGTGGCGCCGGGCGGAGCGGCGAGGCTGCAGCCACGTGGCCCCCGAGCCTCCGAGCTGGAGGAGATAAGACAGAGAGTCTGCAAATATTCCACTGTAATTAAAATAAAACACCACCCCTATATCCATTTATGCCTGCATGATCCCTCCATCTCTATGGCAACGGTCATCGTGGCTGGAGGGTTCTGGCTTCAGCAGAAACACGGAGAGGAGGAAGAGACGGAATGAAAGGAGCAGCAGAGTTCTGGTTCTGGTCCAGACACAAGAGGGGAGAGGGTCAGGATGTGTGATTAGAGCCAAACCACATTAGCTGGGAGTCTATCATTCTGCTTCACACACACTCCGAGTATCACATCCAAACTCTGACACTTGGACACAAGAAAGCAGAAGATGTGGAAGATGTGGAAGATGTGGAAGAGCTCCGACTACAAACGCTGGTCCTGACATGACGGCTGCGTCCACTAATAGGGTCCTCTTATGCGCATAATTATCTCACCGTTTTCATCTTCATTTACTGATAACGGTGCACATGAACAGAGCCGGGTGGCAGAGAGACCTCCTCTCCCCTCTCTGTTTGATTCTCACCTTTGGGGGGCTTCTACACCACTTCTTCCACTTTCCAGCTTCAGTATTTTCAAAATGTTGTGTGTTTTTTTTTTCCCCCTCTTCCCTCGGCTACAATTTGGGCTCGGTTCAACTGACATTTTCCAAGAACTTTTACAAACTGGAAAAGTACAAATGTGTTCAACAAACAAACCCCCTCCCCACACACAAGCCTTGTGAGCCCCACGTGTCCTGACTGCTCTATTGCGGGCCAGAATGTGAAAGAAAACCCAAAAAGATTTTGTTCACGGGCCATAAAATCACAGTATGTCAGGCTTAAAATCAAAATGTCAAACACTATATAAAATCACATCAAATCAGCGGAGAAAGAGTCACAGAGATCTGCCATTAGATGCCATCTCCTCCCGCCTGTTTGTGTGTGCCTGTCAGATAAAATATCGCACTTCACCAACCAATGATCTAGAAAGGGGGGTTCTCGGGATCCGTCTAAAATGTCAACATGCACGTAAATAAAAGCGTTTCATTTCAGATTGACATTAAAACCAAGAGTGAGGGGGGCGGGGGGACGTCTTCAGAGAACAACCTGGTCATTTGAAAGAAAAGTTCATTTTTGTGGGGCTTTGCATGATAACCAGCCGTCCAGGAGAGCGCGGGCGGGTTCTGAGGTTCTGGCTGATGAAAGCGGCGCTGACGAGGCCGCGAGGACGGCGCTCGCAGGTCTTGATGATGAAAAGCCGGATGGATTATTTGAATCCTGTAAATCACAGCTAAAAGTCAATGTATAAAGCCAAGGTCTATGAAACTATCAGTGTGGGACGGAGAACATGGACGATATGTTAACACATTGCCAAGTGCTCCCACTTAATACCATTAATCTCGCCCTCCCCCCCCCACCCCCACCCCTCCCTCCTCATCCCTCTCCCCTCATCCCTGCATTGGAGTGCTCGGCGTCCTCTAAAAGTATGGATCTTGACCGCAGCAATTTTCCCTGGAAGAGGGAAAGGCTAAAGAGAAAGCACTGACCCCTCTTCGCTGCAATTTTCCCCTCATCAACTTGTGAGACTTCATTAACTTCTATGGGGTAATTTCTTCTTTCAGTGCGTTTGAGGCGGGGGGATTGTGACGTTGTCGTCCCTCCCATCTATTCTTCATGACTGAACATTAACTAAAAAGAATCACTCTCTTAATTTAATGCTTAATTCTCATTCTGGCAACTGTCATGTCGCTTTTTCCTCGACTTGACCCCGACATCTTGCATGTGAAGATGTTATTGCACAGAGCCCCGAACGGCGAGCGCAGCCATTTCTCCTCATTTCAGAGCAGAGAGAACCCAGAAGCCTCCTCTTTAAGCAGAGCTGAAGAGCCTTTATCTCTCCTCAAGATCCAACCTCCCCAGCGGGACCTGCAGGCGTCAGGACGCTCACCTGAGGCCTCCGTGAGGAGGTGGAACCGCGGGGCAATGCTGCCCTCTTCAGGAACAGGCTGGACACTGCACCACCGCCTTTCACTTCTTCTCACTACTTTTTAGGAACATATAAATTGTCGTATTACTAAGACTATCTTTATTCCATCTTTTATCATGTATCTGTGGTTGTTTCATGACAGATAGATAGAAATTTGAAATAGAAATTTCGGACTCTCGTTCCTCCAACACACAACGCTGTCGTCAAATTATAAGTGAAACGCTCAGAAGCATCAATACAACGTTCAGGTCGTTAATTGCTCAGTGAAATTGAGATTTTGCCGTTACACAATCTTAAAGCCTCTATAAGTCTGTCATTAACCCGCCACACAGCCATATGAACTTCTGGATATCAGTCAATAACATCAACTTTAGAGCCAGATCTCCAACGCTACTTTACTAAATCGAGGCTTCAGGAATACTGATGAGGCCTTTTGCACTGATCTGGAGTCTGCAGGTCTCTCAGGAGGATCCAGCTGTCTGTCTCATGTGCAGCTGGAGATGTTCATCTGCCCTCACTGGTGTGTAAACCTTCCTCTGAGCAGCTCGATACATGATGCATTAAGCACCCAGGTCAGGGTTGGCGTGGAGACAAATGCCAGCGGCTGACCCCCCAAATGTCACATCAGACGTGACACGGACGTCCAAAAGCCACCGCTGCTGGAACAATTCACATGCACCGGAGGAGCGGAGGGAGGACCGGACGATGTCTGCCGCTGGTGCGCCTGGTTTATTTATGAGTGCAACATGAAATCAGCCCCTCACAGAAGCACCGCGGTCGCCCCCTCGCCCTCCATCAGCCTGGTTCACCTGCAGCCGCGGTCACAGGTGGGAGTGGGAGGAGCTACCCCGCACCTGATGAAGGACTGGTTAGCCCAGGGACGTCCACCCTCCCCCCCCAGAGGGCCGTGAGGCTGCAGGTTCTGGTCCAACCCAGCAGCAGCAGCACCAGACTGGACTCACTTCATCAACTCATCTGAGTCTTCAACAGCTGACTGGTCAAACTGGGTGAGCTGGACTGGTGGAACCAGAACCTGCAGCCTCACGGCCCTTTGGGGGGGGACCTGGAGACCCCTGGGTCAGTCCATGGTAGCCTCAGACCTGACTGATCCACAGCTCCTGCCTCCAGCTGTGAGGGCCTCCACCAGGACCTGCGGGACAGTGAGGGAGCAGGACGGGGGACGAGGACCAGCAGGTGTCAGGAGACGCTCACCAACCGATCGCTCGTCTTCTGGTGCAGACGGTCCAGGGTTCCTCCACATGCTCCCCTGGACCAACCCCACTGGAGATCCTCTGGGACGTCACAGCTGGAGACAAAGTCACAGCAAACCTGGTTTCCCCTCTTTTTTTAAAGTCCGTTTGACGTTTACACATAATTGAATCAGCAACCAGTTGTGTGGACATGTCAAATGAAGCGTGGGTAGGAGCGTGTGAGGAGTTCAGTTTATTGAAGGCACATCAGTAAAAACACAAAAGTGTGTGCTGGACATTAACGTACATTCATCACCAGCCTACATGGTGGAAAGAACACGATCTAAGGAGGCTTTTTAATGTCCAAGGCAGCGCTTCTGACACATTAAAAACCTTTTTTGCCTTCACTGTAACGTCTCTTTAGCTATATTAAAATCAAAGACAACTCTTCATAAATACAAGACTCACCTCGGGTTTCTCGTCACTACTACTAATCTACAGCGTGTCACATCTCACAGCAATGTTAAATACAATTTGAATTATTCTAAACAGTCGTTTTCAGTGTGTACCAATATTACTTTTACACGTTTCAGGTGGAAAAGACGAGCAGACAGGTTTGGCCTTCACCGGGTGGGCGAATCAGATCCAGCCTGGCTGGTCTGAAGGCGCCGGAAGAGCGTCCCCGACGGCGCTCGCCGAGACGGGAACCCGCCGAGACATGGATGTAGAGCTCCAGGCGGCTTTGACGGACCGAGGCGACGCGGCGTCACTCGTCCTGGAGCCTCCGCCGCGCCGCCTCGGGCCCCTCCCGGCCCTTCACGCACGTGGACAGGAAGTTGCGGCAGCGGAGAGCGTACTGTTCGGGGAATTTACGGAAGTGTCCCACGTGGGGGGTGGAGACGAAGTCGAAACCGTCCACCGGGACGCCCTTGTGCTTCAGCGTGTCCACAAAGACCTCCACGTCCCGGTGCCGGATGACCTGGTCGGCGCTGGAGTAGAGGTGGAGGTGGGGCCAGCGGGGCGGGCGCTCCCGCACGGCGTCGTAGTGGTTCTTGTGGATGAACTTGGTCAGCGGGTACAGCACGATGCGCAGCACGAACACGGTCACGGCGAAGACGGCGATGAGCGTGGAGCGCAGCACGGGGCTCACGTCGGGGCCCAGCGTGGCGTTCAGCGCCCGCACGGCTCCCAGGACGTTCCCGCTCCCCGGGGCGCTGTCCACCACGGCGCCGATCACGCACAGGGAGCCGAACTGCCGGTCGGTGTGCAGCAGGTCCACGATGTAGCGGTACAGCATGAAGCCGCCGTTACTGAACACGTGGAACAGCACCGGGCTGTTCTCCACCTCGTAGTCGTAGAGGATCTCCAGCAGCTTCAGGGCCGTGCTCTTCAGCTCCTTGTAGCCAAAAGACTCGGAGATGAAGATGGTCCTGAGGGGAGCCGTGTAGCGGATGGTCACACACCCCTGAAGATGAGAACGGAAATCAACTTTTTTGACCCTCAGTCACCTCCATGACAACCTTCACCTCCATCCCCTCCATGACAACCTTCACCTCCATCCCCTCCATGACAACCTTCACCTCCATCCCCTCCATGACAACCTTCACCCCCATCCCCTCCATGACAACCTTCACCTCCATCCCCTCCATGACAACCTTCACCTCCATCCCCTCCATGACAACCTTCACCTCCATCCCCTCCATGACAACCTTCACCTCCATCCCCTCCATGACAACCTTCACCTCCATCCCCTCCATGACAACCTTCACCTCCATCCCCTCCATGACAACCTTCACCTCCATCCCCTCCATGACAACCTTCACCTCCATCTCCTCCATGACAACCTTCACCTCCATCCCCTCCATGACAACCTTCACCTCCATCCCCTCCATGACAACCTTCACCTCCATCCCCTCCATGACAACCTTCACCTCCATCCCCTCCATGACAACCTTCACCTCCATCTCCTCCATGACAACCTTCACCTCCATCCCCTCCATGACAACCTTCACCTCCATCCCCTCCATGACAACCTTCACCTCCATCCCCTCCATGACAACTCACCTCCATCCCCCAGACCTTCACCTCCATCCCCTCCATGACAATCTTCACCTCCTATCCCCTCCATGACAACCTTCACCTCCATCCCCTCCATGACAACCTTCACCTCCATCCCCTCCATGACAACCTTCACCTCCATCCCCTCCATGACAACCTTCACCTCCATCCCCTCCATGACAACCTTCACCTCCATCCCCTCCATGACAACCTTCACCTCCATCCCCTCCATGACACTTCACCTCCATCACCCCATGACAACCTTCACCTCCATCCCCTCCATGACAACCTTTCACCTCCATCTCCCTCCATGACAACCTTCACCTCCATCCCCTCCATGACAACCTTCACCTCCATCCCCTCCATGACAACCTTCACCTCCATCCCCTCCATGACAACCTTCACCTCCATCCCCTCCATGACAACCTTCACCTCCATCCCCTCCATGACAACCTTCACCTCCATCCCCTCCATGACAACCTTCACCTCCATCCCCTCCATGACAACCTTCACCTCCATCCCCTCCATGACAACCTTCACCTCCATCCCCTCACCTCTGCTGCAGTTTTAATTAACTTGTTAACAGGGAGCGATTATACAAGACGGCGTCCAGCTCGTTTAGAGACACAAACGAACCAAACCTCAGAGGAAGGGGAGGAGATACGGAGCTGTGGAGACTCATCCATGCTCACGAGCTCCGACGTGAGAACGGGGGGGAGGTGGGGGGTGTCGGCGTACACCGCCTTTTCAGAAAAGCAGTGGGAGGGAGAAGACGAGGGGAGGGAGTTTGTGTGAAGGTCCTCAGTCATCCAGGTGGTGAGTCCGCTCTGACTGGTTCCCCTCTCATCCAGGAGGCTTCATCAGCTCTCACCGCCTGTTGGGGAGCTCCAGACACTCGTACCCTCTAACCATCCAACTCCTGGAGGGTACGAGTATCTGGAGCTCCCCGACAGGCGGTGAGAGCTGATGAAGCCTCCTGGATGAGAGGGGAAACGTGTTTCTGAAACTGAACCAGTCCAGTTTCTTTGATTCAACTGACTGTTCGGTGAATCACAGCAACTGGGGAGCTTCTGTTGGGTCCTGACAGGGTGAATTTAGAGCCCATTGAAAGTCCTCGGCTTTCTCATTGGCCAACTAACGCCACACTGGAGCATCGCAGCCACGTTTACACACAAAAGGCCGAAGGGCAGCGGCGCAAGCCGTGCAGAGCGGCGTGCTGGCCACGCCCCCTTCATGCATGTTTCAGCGCCTCTCAGGTGACCCCGGGCTCTCAGGTGACCCCGGGCTCTCAGGTGACCCCGGGGTCCAGGTCCAAGGGCAGCTGGTGCACCAACACGGCGCCTCCACGCTGCTGCAGCCCGTTGAGCGACCACAAAGGCGGACTGGTACCCGAGGACCGGCCCAGACTGGGACCCCCCTCGGCACCAGTATGCCCAGTATCACCAGTATGACCAGTATGACCAGTATCGGTGGCACCAGATTGAAGAGAGCTCCTCCAGGATGCGTGTCCGGGCTGCCGTCACCTGCTCGCTGTAGATGGAGCTGTACTTGGACAGGTGCTTGTCCCTGCAGCCGGCCCAGCCGAGCAGCACCACCACCGGCTCCTTTGTCTTCTGCCAGTGTCGCTCTGGAGGAGACACACAGGCTTCAGCGGCGGGCCCGGGGCCCCCGGGGGAGGGGGGGGGGGCGGCTCACCTGAGGTCACCGCGTCCGGAAACACGATGTTGTAGTCCATGTCGCCCTGGGCCATCGTGGTCAGCTGCCGTCCGCTGGCGCCGACGCGCGTCTCATCTGCGGACGAGGGCGACGAAGAGGGCGACAGAGGGGGCCGAGGAGGGATAAGGAGGGATAAAGAGGGGGCAGAGAGGGGTAAAGGGGGCGTCGAGGAGGGATAAAGAGGGCGGCTTCGGCTAGCGGCGCATGCTACACACGGGGCTGTCACAGCTTCCGCTTTTATCTGATCAGAGGCGGGCTGGCCCCGCCCCCCTCGTCTGATTGGCTCACCCGCGTTAATTTATTCGTTTCAAACAGCAAAGCTTTATTGACACCAGCTACAGACACGCTTGATTTTAATATTTCACTTCAGCTTTTCCACGATAAACCAAGGACGGTGTTGTATATCATTTTGCAGATTTTGCAGAAAATTATTTATTTTATATAGCATCTAAAGCTCAAAGCAATAGCAATAGAGTACAAAAAAATAGCAAAATAGACAGTTTCAGGGAAGTTTTGCCGGTATTTAAAGTATTAAAAAAAACTGCTTTGTGAGAAAGTTGCCAACAGTGCACTTGCACCACCATCGTGACTGGTTGTACGCTGTTGTGTAACCTTGTGTTGTGTAATACCACCCACGTCCACGAGAGGGCGCCCTGATCGCACCATTTAAAAACAGGCATCTCGCTCGACTGCAGCGTCGGAATCCAGTCCAGGAGGGCCGCGATCCGGCCGGGTTTTCTGTCCTCCCAGGGACGAGATTGAGGGTCCAGGTGAAACGGTTGTCTTCGTGGTAGTTCAGAAAACCTGGGTGGATTTTACTACGCGAGGAATGGATTCTGACGTCGACGCTGTAGAAGTTCTGTATGATTTATACAAGAAATAACTCGTGTTGAGACTGTTTGGCTGTCGTCCTTTAAGGGAATTGTGCATCTCAATGTAAGGACTGCGTCTATAGCTAGCAGTACTTTTATGTATTTCAATCCTCATTACACTCATAGGACAGGAATTTATGAGGGAAATAAAAACATCTTACTTTCTGCCTGGAAAATCTGTGTTATACTGTAATATTGCACTGGTGATGTTAGTTCTGGTTTGGGTCCGCAAGTGAGTGGGAAGTGGTGCAGCCACGCCTTCCGAGTTATTCCTCCTGACCACAGGAGCAACGTTGAGCTTCACCCTCCAGGAAGGAGTCATGCACAATATCTGTGTAGCACAAAAGTGTTTCAAAGAAATCAATATTGTGACAAATGTGTGCACATGTATACACACCTACAAAAACACACACCTAGAAAAAGCACGTGTGAAAGTAGATCGCACAGACCTGCAAGGAATCCAGGCTTCACGTAGAGCGTTTGTGACAGCTGAGAGACGAGATCCAAGCAGAAATAACTGCAGCTTCATAATTAGAGGAATAAGAAAACAGATGAGGAGACATCAGCAGGGAAATTGTTTCATTACACAACATCATAACAAAGGCTGAGGGTGGTGGTTATTAACAATGACAGCGTCATTCGCATGTTGCCTCAGAGATTTTACGTTCTTGGTTTCACAAAGAAGAAAATGTTTTTCACCTTTAAGTTTTAATTTTGTTTTATATGTTAATACAATCGGTTACAAGTAACTGCTATTTAAGTAATCTCTACACATTTCAGGCATCTTAAACAATGTGGTCTCATTTTCAGTGTCATCGAGTGTTTGACATTTAAGGTGGATTCAAAAAGAGCAGCTAATTAGTTGAATGAAATGATCAATTATTGATGGAACACATCTATACCATCAGAGAACTTGACATGTGACGCACTTGAAGTAGAAAGACAATAATTCTGCCAACACAACGCTTCCGGGAAGCCGTTCATCATGTTGTTTGTGTTGATTTATGTTTATTAACCCTCACTTTTGTTCTTCTCTGCTGCTGCAAACTCATTTCCACACCAAGTTATTCAGCTTTCATTTGATATTAATGGTTGTGAGTGAAGGCGTGCGCGTGCAGTTAATACAGAAAAAGGACATCGTCAAATGATATGAGTGGAAGATTGTATAAAAGTGACAAGTGGACAATTTTCTCATGAATCACAGACAGGAGGATTGAACTAAGACGGGCCATAACTCACGGTTAGTGATGTGTGAGCGTACTGGAGCGCCTCCTCAGGTGTTCTGTGTGAGCGGATCTCACACCTCGCTGCTCAGAGCTCCACACCATCAAAATGCCGGAGCTGCAGAAGACAGAGCTGCAGAATTAACCGGGTTATCCAGTCACACACGCTGCTTAAAGAAGTCCACACACTTAAAATATCCTTGAAATAGCTGTATACAGAATATGTACACACTGAATTTCATCGTATACCTATAATTGTAGTTGCATGAACTTAAATTGACCTCTCCAGGCTTCTGTAGACACATTTCCATGCCTGATTTGATTTGGAAGTTGGAATCACGTTTTACTAGTTACCTCCACTCACATGCAGTTACCAGACTGAGCCAACGTGAGACAGTGTTTCCCCTCTTCAAGCCTCTCTGATTGAGACTTTAGCTAAATGTGGAAATAATGTAAATACCTCATTTCATCTGACGGTAGTGCAGCAGTACACATGATGAATCTTTGACCTTTGTTGCTTTTAGATGGAGAATCTCCAGGGTTCGCTCTCTTCTTTTGGCCTCTTGGGTCAAACCTTCTGAGACCAGCCTGGTCCAGCCTGGTCCAGACTGGTCCAGCCTGGTCCAGCCTGATGGTGGTAAAGGTCAGCGTGGATGGTGTGACAACGGCAGGCTGTAACTTTCATGCAGCAAAGGCTGCCACTTGTCCACCTCTCTAGCACTGCTGATTACAGCCCTCCTCACTGCCTCCAAGCAGGCATATGTGATATAACAAAAGTGCTGCGGGGGGTTGATTGACACGGTTATTCATCAACATCACATCCGCTTTTTTTTTCTTTGCCAAAGCCCCACGCTTAATGTTTCCACAAGGCTGGTAAAAGGAGTTTATTCGACCATTTTAAAAGAATAATAATCTGTTATATTTCATCGGTTCAGCTTGAATGTGTCAGGTAGAAGGCCGGTGAGGGTGTTTGCTTTAATGGATTCACAAATTCACCTTCAGGAAATCATCTTAAAGGGAATTCTGATTGTTAGGACAAAGATGCTGAACAACAACAACAATGGAGACGTGAGAAGCAAATGTTCGTCATCATGGAAGTAAAAGAACTTGTTGTGTGTCACTTGTTGTGACCTCTCCTTTAAACTGCATGTGTGTTATCAGCACACACAGACACACACACACACACACGCGCGTGCACCAGGCGAATTCCTGTGCATGTAAACCTACACAAAACATGGGCGCCCAAGATAAACCGTGTGTGTCATCAGGTAGAAGAAGCCTGGCCCTCTGACTGTGTGTGTGTGTGTGTGTGTGTGTGTGTGTGTGTGTGTGTGTGTGTGTGTGTGTGTGTGTGTGTGTGTGTGTGTGTGTGTGTGTGTGTGTGTGTGTGTGTGTGTGTGCGTGTGTGTGTGTGTGTGTGCGGGTGTGTGTGCGTGCGTGGGTGTGTGTGTTTTCATGGCTGGAAATAATTAAGATAAGGACTTCAGGGTTTGGAGGGGGTGCGTCTGGTCAGGTCCTCAGGTCTCCACTCTTTTCTCTGCCTTTGGTTTCACAGTACAAACGATCTTTGGCTTCATTTGGAAATCCATCAAAGCACACAAACACACACAAGCACAGACACACACAGGTAGGGTCTCCGGGCGTAAACTGTGGGTGAGAATCAAACCCTAAACCTTCATCCTGTGAGGAGACAAACCGGGTTTACTCCTGACCCCCCGTGAATCAGTGTTTTTATGGAACACTGGACATCTTGTACACGTTGTTAGACAACATGTACAATGACAGATGAACTTTCCCCGTCGCTTTAATAAGACTACATGAGGAAATAGGCCTTGTTTTTCTAATGTCCTAATACAAAGTCCTCTTGCTTTTATAATGAATGCAGAACTCACTGTGGGAGAATTCTCTCCTTCCAGGAAAATCCCCAGTTTGCAGCCGTGCCTCACCTGAACCTGCAGGGGAACGGATGGTTTGGATCAACACTTCAGCCAAGGGTCTGGGAAACGCATCACAGGAAACACGAAACACTAGCCTTTCCTGCGCGTGAGAGACGGCAGACGTGCACACACTCACACGCGCCATCATTCTGACATAAACACTTGTGAATATGGCTGTAGGGTACAATAATAAAGACAAATGTGCCGTGACTGATGATGTTCTCAGATAAGCTCATTGTCTTGACTTTATTCTACATGTAAAATATACAGCACAGGAACACGATTCATTTGACATTATAGGGAAGCATGAAAACATAATTCATAACTTAATAATATATTATTATAAATGAATGTTAATAATTTGGTTGAATGTTTGGTTGAGTGCTATAGGTGTTGGTTACATCACCTATCGTGTTTCCAATGCCCTCTCCTGGTCATACGGAGAATTAATGCTTTAAAATTGTACCAAAGTGAATTTTATAACACATGATTAGACTTTAATGCATTTCTGAGGACGCCTACATGTTTTTAGAAAATGGTCGTTTTATTCGGATCACGGTCTGCTTTCTTGCAACATTTGTTCCAGTCGTCACCCTGAGTCATTATGGAGCTTTTAGAAGCTTCTTAAAATTCCGAAAACCAGTTTGTCCTTCATGTGGAATGAAACCAAGGTGTTCTTCACCTTACAACAACCTTCTGCATGTGTGACTGCAGCACGCATGTCATGCCTGTAGGAAAGAAAAACACGGACATGTGGCTTTAATGTGGGGGAGGCCTGCAGCACGGACCTCCGTGCAGCATGGAAACACTGAAAACACACCTCAGGACGGAAAGCAGCACACACATACGCACACACACACACACACACACACATTCCTCCAGCCAGAAATCCCAACTATGCACTGAGGTTTGCCTTCTGCTGCTCCATGCATGAGGCTGAGAGAGCGAGCCAAACCTTTGCAGGTCTGATAATGGCTTCAACGTGGCTGATCTCAGATCAGACCTGCGTTGAATTGTTTTCGTAAACCTTTTAAGGAAGTGCAGAGTGGGGCCATCCAGCGCAGAGATGCATGTCGGTGTGTAAACAGGCTGACGGCTGCCCGGCTGCACAAAGCGCAGTAAATTCAGGAGGTGACACTGCGGATGGAACAAATGGATGGTGCGGTGAATCACACGGGAGAGGGCTGAGAGTGGACGTGAAATCACACGTGAAAACCAGAGACGAAAGATTTAGTGACAGGATGCATTAAAAATGTGAATATCAAGGTCTCAGGGTTCTAATTTGACTGGATGGAAGCAGAGACGTATGATTTATACCTGCCTCTGTGTTCGCTGGGCCTGCAGTAACAGAATTAAAGGGACGTGCAGCAAATGAGCTGCGCCCGGTGTTAGCGGCAGAGTTTAGGATGCCATTAAGATAAAGCCACTGCGGCCCACAGATTAGCCCACAGCTCGTCTGTAAGCAACAGGCAGCTTCAACACAGGCGGGCTTGGTCTCACCTCTCAGCTCCCGTCCGACAGGAGGAGGCGCGTGTTCCTGACGTCTGCCCCTCATTGGAGCTTCACGGACGTCTGACGCGCACAAAGCTGTTGTGGCTTTGATTCCAGCGTGACCTCGGTTACCCACAACACCCCGCCGTCTGTGCGGGACTGTAATTGAGGTTCACTGTTTCCTTCTCATCAGCAGAAACGAGTGGATTGTTTCCTCTGAAGTCCCTTTTCTGGTCAGAGATGTTTTGAAGAGCCATCAGGTCTCATCTAACGCGTGTGGTCCTCCACCCGGCCCTATAGATTCACCCCCGCACACGTTCGAACATTAACCATCCTCTGCTCTACAAATACTAAATGCGGGAGCTTTTTTTTGTAGATTTCTTCACTTGAATTATTCCTGACAGGAATATTGCACACTTTGCTGCACTCACCTTGAACGCAGCTGGAGTTTGTGTATCAGATAAAGACTTTATCTGAAACACGTGAATTCTCTTTAGTTATACAACTTTAGAGAAATACGACTGAAGTCAAAGGCAGACGGCCAGAATGGATCCCACCTTTATGACACTCAAATCTCCCCGTAAAAATGAAATAACACTGCACACGCAGCCTGAGACATCCTGCACAGGCACACGCGCTGAAAGGTCTGCGGCTTTACCTGCTAGATCTGCGTTTAGAGCATATTTGTCACTAAATTGACAGAGATTTAGTGTTACATCTGCGCCAAGTAAATAAGAGAGCAAAACACAAGCCTGCCCTCTGATCTTATTTTCTGCAGAGCTGCCGAGTTTCCAGCAAGTGAGAAAAAGACTGGTTTGTGAAGTGGCTTTCAAGAAGACTGCTTCAGTTTCCTCCTCAGCTGAGCTGGTCGGAGAAGAAGCGCCAGGTGAAGCCACATATTCACACATGTTTAAGTCATCCTCTGTAGGTGTTAAGTTTCCTGCACACACACACGCACACGCACACGCACACGCACACACACACACACACACACACACACACACACACACACACACACTCTGCAGATTTCCCTCTGTCCAGCTGGAGATTATTAGTTTTTCTCCCAGCCCACAGGAAGTCAGTCATCATTCCAGGCTGACAGGTACATGGAAGAATCTCGCCGGCTCTCCTGTTCTGTTCACAGATCAGCTCTGTAATACTTTACAGCATCCTGGCATTCATAGCAATCATCTGGGTGATTGGCTGCAGGGAGAAAGCTTGTTTAATACATTCGTTTGTGCCAAGAGGAGACTGACTTTACCCAGATTTACCCAGATTTATATTTATTTCCAACCTGGTGGCTGTAAAACAGGAGGACAGGGGGAGTCGGTGGGAGAGGAGAAACTGTGTCATTGGACGAGCTTTCCATAAATATTTCACCATAACTTCTCATCACAGAGCATTTTATTATGATCACACAGCTCCTGGATGGACTCCTGGCATTCATGCTACCTATTAGGGATGTTTACTTCCAAAACCCAGCCTGTAAACCACCACATTAATGGATTTCAGGTGTGCTGATGGAAACGCTGATTCTGAGAGAATCTCCATTTTTCACTGAACTGCAGATACCGTCCAGATACCAGCAGACCTGCAGGGTGAGACACACTTTGGAGCTAGCATGCTAACCGGGAAAACAAGGGCGATGAAGATGGAGAACTCTGTCCATCTGTTCCTCGGAGGCACCTCCTCTCAGGAGAATGACTGGAAACACTCAGAAAGGGATTCTTCCTCAAGTTGGAAAGTGCACTGAAATACAACCATCATGAATCATGCTAAAGTTAAAGCCCAAACTGTGGACTTTGTTGCCTTGGTTCTCAAATTTTTCTCAAGAATTTGACCCCGAAATGTTTTAAATGCAGTAAAGTGCAGTAAAGTCTTCCATTTGATTTTGCTCCTTCCACATCGGCCAAGGCAGCAATTGTACTTATAACTGTAATCTCACTGATGTGTTATATTGTGTGTGTGTATGTGTGTGTGTGTGTGTGTGTGCTTAATTGTGCCATCACACCAGGCTGAGAATCTTCCAACGTCCTGACACCACAGATGGCCTAATGAAAACAGCTGCTTGCTCTCTCTCTCTCTCTTTCTCTGTCTAACACACACACACACACACACACACACACACACACACACACACACACGCGCGGGAGGTCAGGTCTGTCTCTTTCCATTTATTATGTGCTGATACAAAAAGGTTGTTCAACTCATTAAAAACAAAAAATAACAAGTGTTTCCATGAATTACATCATAAACTGGGATTCATTAACTGGGATTCTTCAGCGCACACATTTGCCTGAGATGCACTTGTGTGTTGTACCTGGACTAAAGCTGACCACCGACCAGCAGCCCAGAGCGGATTAGAAACATCTGCTGCTGATGCAGGAGGAGGAGGAGGAAGAGGAGGTGATTGGATTTCATCCCCGAGTGAGGTCACGCAGGAATATTGTGTTACCTCTATTTTCAGAGCACGTGGGCTCTCAGGCCTTCGCTATTGTTGGATATTATATTACAGAGTCCAGCTGGTGCCCAGTAAGAGCCACCGCCAGTTTGACCCGCTGCAGCACTGGTGGCGGCCGTGATTGGCCCGCTCCGAGCAGGTAGACCCCATCCCCTCCCCAGTCGTGGATCAAGAGCGGTGCTCCGTGGCTCCTGCGCTGGCCTCTGTTGCCCAACCCAAACACGAGCTGTCATCAGTGACCTGAGGAGCGGCTGGACGTGGATGTTTGAGGAAGGGCAGGTGATGGGGGGGGGCAGGTGGGACGTGTTTGTAGACTATTGTATTTGCAGGCAGTCCACACGCCCCCGCTCTCTTCAGGCTGAGGTGGTGAAGGTGAGGTGACAGCAGCTACGAGGGTCCCGTTTCATTAGAAATGCCAGCGTGAGCCGAGGCCCTTAAAAGCACCCAGAGTGCGATTATCCCCAAATGAAGGCTGTTGTCGTGATATTATCACAACCGTTTCCTTCCGCCCAGCTGAAGCCACATTCATAATTGAATCCTTTATGCACTTCCCCTGTTCAAGGTGTTGCCAGCGCTCCCGGCGAAGTAGGCGGCGAGGAGCACGGAGGAGGCGTCCTGACAACTGACCTGCTTCTGGGTCACTCAGCCTCCAAAGTGCCTGTTCTCGTCCTCGTGTTCACATGTGGGTCAGGACAGAACCCGCAGCTGCTGGAGGTCCGGGCCAGAGCAAGCAGAGGGGAAAACAACCCTGATACCGGCCAACGGCAACGTCCCCCCCCTCTTCATCGCCGAGAGGCTGTTCTGCTAAGTGTGACGGGACGACCTCTGACCTTTGGACAGAGTGATGGGACCCTGGATCACACAAATGATGTTTTATTACTTCTATTACTGTTGTGTTCCTCGTAGCTCACAGCTACAAAGTGTTATTTATTAAGTGTCATTTTACAGGTTAGAACAATCTGAAACTGGGGGGGTGGGGGGGGCATGGGGGTGGGGGGCATGGGGGGGTTATGGCTACCATCTCACAGAAGTTGATTTCTACAGGGTGAAATATTCAACAGTAATTCCGCGCAACAGCAGTAAAACTACATCAGAATACAGTCTTTCTACTATTACCCACCATGAGGAAGCGCTGACAGGCTGATGATGGTTAAGGGGGGGGGGGGGGGCAGTCTGAATATTAAATCTGGCTTTTATCACATCGTAGCTGACGCCAGAGTGATGTGTGAGATATGAAGCCTCTTTCATTGACCGTCAAGTGTCAGAGCGAATTTAGAGGTGAGTGGCAGAAAAAAGCGTCAGGCGGTTTGATCTCCACAAAGTGCAATTAGTGTCAAAACAGGGAGGAAGTGGAGAGCTGAGCCGATCGGGGGGGGTGCAGGGGGAGGGAGGGGGCTCACCTGTGCGGTGATGAACGGGGCTCCATCAGTGAGACAGTGATGGAGATTAGATTCTGACCCACCATGTTCAAGCATTATGACTCAGAATTGGACTTTGGGGGCCAGTGGGGGGGGACTCGGGGGGCGGGGGGGCTGAGAGGAACTGAAACAACTTCGGCCTGATATCTACAAACACATCACACTCTGTGAAGTTCACACAATTTATCCAATCCAAAATAAAGAGGCGATTAGAGGAGGCGTTAAGGACGGTGACGATAACTCTGAGTTCAACTTTAAATCTTGAGTCCTCTTAATTAAATGTCAGAGCAAAGCGGCCCCTTTCTTCCGTCACTTCTCTGCTGACCTCCAGGGGGCGTTCACGCAAACATCAGCACAGGATGTCCAAGCAGCAGGGCTGCCTCGTTGTTGTTGCCAGCATCTACAAGTGAAATGTTACGTTTGTGTTGCACCTTCGCATGAAATGTGCAGTGAAAACAGAGCAGGGATCACTTTAATTACCTCTTCACTAAAGGCATAGTTATGAAATAGGATTCTTTTGTTTTTAATAACCTTTGGATATGACATTCAGTGATCTTGGGGGATGTGAGTCTGCAGTATTTAAATCATGCCAGTAATTCCAAGATCTATTTTCATTAGTTTTATCGTTCCTCTCTTTTCCCGTCTTTTTCCTTTGCCCTCCAGTTATTGGTGAGAGGATGACGAGCGGTGTGTCTGACTTTCACCCTGAATAATGTCAAACGGGATGACTCACTCGGATGTCTTCGCCATGACTTACCCTCCTCTCATACACAGGGCGCTGCTCCTTTTCCCATCATGCAGTGCGGCTGAGGCAGAGTGAGGTCATCTCTTCAGGGATGTGGGACCACAGGGGATGTGTTTGGAACAATATCGTGTTCTGTGGCACAATCGAGGAGGCTGTGCAACTGACACAATCCCTCCGAGCTGGGCAGCCATGATTAATCATAGTTATTTGTATTACATTAAACATGCATCAGTATTTTCCATAGGTTCATTCAACGCAAGCCTGCATGCACTGCATATTAAAACCTCCCACGCACACGCCTGCAGAGCTGCTGCTGTAAATATAGAAAGTTAATGCTGCAGAACAGGGTTCAACACCTGGGCGTTACTGTAGCTGCTGACACAAGCCTGCGTGCACGTGAAGCGCCGCAGCAGGCCGTGGAAGCGGGAGGCGTCACACGAAATGGTGATGGTGTCACACGCCTAAACCCTGGGGTCCTGTGGGAAACGGCTCACGTCTCATTTCAATATCAGAGGGCGGAGTCACAGCATGTTTCCTGGGAGTGCCCCCTCCCCAAGCTTTGTTGCACTGCCGTATTTATGAAGAGAAAGGCCTACAAATCCTGATTAACGTGTTCAGCAAACATTCAAGTCAAACCTGAGAGAAGGGCAATCCATCGATACCCATATAACCTTGTTCGCTATGTTGCGTAACACCATGTGACCGTAGAAGATGGGGGGAAAAGGCAACGTGAGAGTTCTGTCACTCCATCAGCTGATGTGAACGACCACATCACCTGACGGGTCAGATGACTTTCCTTCATGCTCTTAACGGCTGAAGCTCACTCCTGAATGCTCTGACCCGACTGCTGGTCTAAACTGGGCCTCCACCACAGCTCCCTCTTCTCAAGCTCTGACTTGATTACAGTCATTTCTTGTCCACTTACCAGAAGTTGCTGTTAAGTTGCTGAACTTGCTGTTAAGGTTTAACCTGTGTCCTGCTCGTGAGAATGGGGCTGTCGAAAGCTTTGCTGGAGACCCTGCATGCCCTGGTAGACGCGTGTCTAATCCCAGATTGTTCATCATTATCAAGGTTTTATCTTCAGATCTGGAGATGTGTGACTTAAACCTGGAGAGCAAGAGCAGACGGGGAGCTGAAACCCCCCCCACGTGTGATGCTTGAACTCCCACCTCCTCAGGAATTTCACATTCATCACTGGCCTCGCTCCTGATGATGGTGTTATTCCAAAACTGGGATTCTGGAGTTGGTTATGTCTGCCGGGAATGTGCAGCCTGGAGGCCATCCTTCCACTTCCTGTCACTGTGGCCAGGCTCCACTGCAGTGTACCTTTGTGCCACTGGGGTGAGCTATTTGTCCCTGTCCTTGAAGCCAGCGGCCAAAGACATGGCAGAGTTAATAAAAGTTACCCAGCAGCTACAACCACCACGAATGCTACTTTTTGACATCTATACCAATATTTAGACTGATGACTTTCCAAGAACTCATTTGTGGCTCTTCAAAAAACTGTGTTTCTGCCTGTTTTCATGAACTGTATACTTGTTCCACAGCAGCAGAAAGCAGATGCGTAGGAGGAAGTTGTGCACAGCAGTGTGCCAATGCTGGCTGCTGCCGTGTGCAGAGTTACCTACAGAGTGGATCAGGCACATAAATATAGACCTCACTTTGGTCTATTTTTGACTGAAGCTGTGTCAAGCTGAGCAGATGGAGCCAGGCAGGAAGTTAGACTGAGCAAAGAGACTTTTCAGAATAGAACAACCTCAGCGGCACGCTTTACAAACACAAAGAATGATAGTCACTACTTGATCCGTAGTCAATAAAATCAAGCAGCGTTGCAGGGAAAAGTCAAGCGTATGCTGAGCTCATCGCATTTAAAAAAAAAAATCAAAGTAAGCAAGATGAGAAAATCAAGAATAATCATCCCCATGTATCTTCTGTCTCTGCAAAAGGGTCTTAAATTCGGAGGAGGAGCAGGCAACGAAAGAGGAGTCTCTTAGCTAAAAATTGCCCCTTTGATGAGAAGGCCAGCGCGGTCTGTAGTTAGACTCTCTTCATCCTGGCGGGGTTGAAAGGACTGAGTAATGTGACTTCCATGTGTCTGGAGCTGCAGCGCTGCTGCAAATGAGGTCAGCCTCCAGGTATTGGCTTGAACAGCAGGCAGTGCCTCAGAACGAACACTGCTTCACACACACATACACTCTACTGTATGCCCATTGGGTTGAAAAGACACACACACGCACGCACACACAGACATTGTGTCTGTACTCCATGGAGATGAAGTGATGCAAAATGACATCAGTTGCTCCTCTTTCTGCATGTGACTCATTAGGGCTGGCTGATAAAGGCTCACCATTATCACTGCTGGGATGAGCAAACAGGCCAGGTTTATCGCTGCACGCATCACCTGAACTGGACGTGGAGCCATTGATCCCCATTGTGATGCTTGAGCGCTGAGCTTATTACAATATATAAATAGATTTCTGGCTCTAATATTTATGATTAATGTCACCAGTCTGCTGTTTGGTTTAACTGCACCTTACCTGTGAATGTAGGAGAATGATTTTTGTAAATTACACGCTAAAACAGTTGATTTATATCATTTTACCACCTATATCAACATTCACCCATTACCTGCTTTCCTGTTTATTCTGGTAGCAGAGAGCTGAGCTGAACAGCAAACACCTGAGTGAGTGGTCAGCCAGCTGACCCCCGGCTAACCTGAGTATAACCAAAAATGCCTCTGCAGACTTTGTCCCTTCAAACACGGCGCTTATCTCAGGTGACAGGATGCAATGAAAACCTGAAGCTCGGGTCCAACTGTCTCAATTGATGACAAATCAATAAAACAGTACTTTGTACTGAGACAAAATACTCAAGGATGCAATTAACGGGTTAAAACTGAAGTGGAGCTTCAAAATAAATCTACAATCTAGGTTGTCATAAACCGCCAACTTAGTCCTCTTTCCTTTTTGTATTCATGATGCCATCCTGCTCCTCAGCCTTCAGAGCATATCATTAATGAGAGAGAATGACAGGAGGAGAAAGATGAATTCAACATGAGGACCCGCTATTATCAACTCCCCAGCCACTCATCCAGACGAGTGATTTGTGCCCGCATTACTCATCCTGGCACAAATTTACATTATTCATCTGCGAGCGCCGGTGCCCACCTATGGCACCGAGACCGGCCGAGATGGTTTCGATTGATCTTCTGGCTTTGTGTGATAAACATGACAGACCTCACCTTTCATTCAGAGGCTTCATATAGTCACACTCCAGGAACAAGTATTTTTACCCTTCCTTTAGGAGGACAACGGGCCATTTATGGGCCAACTCTTTTGTCACGGCGGCTGAACGTGTGCGGTAGATGTTATCCTGAATAAAATCAGACTGGTCTCCAAAGGCTTATGTAGCCGGTGGTCAAACTACTCCTGCACGTGGATACAAATCAGACTCAAAAATGGACCAAGAGCTCCAGTTTGCTGCAGCCTAGAAGGGGCTTGATACGTGCAGGGTAGCTGATTTTAAATGGAGACATTTTGACCCGCTATAGCCCATTTCACGTCTGTGTTCACTCTGATGTTGTCTTAATGAAACTAGAAGGAAGGTTCCACTCGCTCATCGGGGCAGATGGAGCAAAGAAACAGCACTAGGAGCAATTCAGAGGTCCATATGCTGCTAGAAATGAAGCATCAATAATTTAGAGGTGGTAGCGGACAGCCCTGCCTTTAAAACAAACCGCCAAATATCTAAGCACCCAGCATAAACCTTGATTCAGAGTTTGAAAGATGCTCCAGATCTGGCTCAATAAAACACTAAACTAAGAGAATCACCTGTGAAAAGCACGTGCATATTCATTTTTAACATGTGATTCAAACGTGCTGCAGCAAGCTTTCACTCCGGTTAGAGCGAAGTTCTCGCCTTTAGGGATTACATTTGTCTCCAGATTCACTGAGGTAGACCCCTACCTGACGCATAACAAAAGCAGGCTGCTGAGGAAGGGATGAAAAGGCAATTAGCCCAAAGGCTCACCTCTTCAAAGAACAAGGCTCACAGTTCATGGGCTTGCTGCTCATTGAGAGGGATTTTCCTCCACAATCACAAATGGATTTCCTAAACTGGGGGGGAAAGACCAAATATTCATGTCAATAGCAAATTAGCATTGGATAATGGAATCTATTTCCTCTTTCACATCACAGGCAGCGAATGCCTGTAGAGACGCTGTAGGACAGAACTCCCTATATGGGAGAGGTTCCTTCAGACCCTCACATCCTGTCAGTGGGAGATTCAGTTACAGGCTCCACTGCTGGTGATGGGAAAGAGTTAAAGCTGGATTGTTTAACCAAGCCTGTAGCTGTAGCATTCACAGAGGACACATTTAACATCTGTTGGACAAATTATCAGTCACAGCAACACACGTGGAAACACAACGAATGACTGCCAGATATTAAGCTCTCTTTTACACTCATGACACCTTATCTTCTCTAAATATGAATCATTCCAAGGTTCCCTCAGCCACAGGTTAAACGATGGTGACCCCTCACACATCTGCAAAACCAACTTCCTATATGGGGAAAGGGATGCAACCATAGGCCTCGTCCATGTTTATCACCCCACCTACTCTGCAGTGTATCATAAAGAAATGATACTCTAAAAGCCCAAAACTTCTTACCCCCTTGATGAGATAAGCTCAGCTAAGTGACATGCTGCCATTCTTCTCTAAGAACGGAAGAAGGAGATTTTTTTACCAGAATATTGTAGAAAGATGCTGCTAGCAAATAAATATGACTTTACATGACAAATTCACAATGAAGGAAGTGTGTTCAGGTCGGAGCTGAACCGTCTGCTGAAGGTGAAGTGAGGCCACTGCTGACGGACTGGTCTCCCACAGATAACATCTCTCTGCCTCCACCTTTGGAACGCTGAGTCCTCCAGTCCAGATTTATCCGCATGATTGGAACAAATGGAGGTGTGACTTATTGCAATTAACATCGGACACGTGACCCTTCACCTTTTTCTCCCCCTGTGACCTGAATCACGGGGTCGCCGTCACAAATCCACCTCACCAACAAAATGGGAGCCAGCCAGGACGTAAAGCATGTCGTGAGCCACCGTTCTCTCTGGTTAACCTCGGGCTGCTCCATGCTGCACGTCCTCAGAGGAGGACATCCAGAGGAGCCCTCCTGGTGCATCCGAAGTGGAAACTCGATCGCGGGCATCTACAAGAATAGCTCGACAGAACTATAAAGGCCATTCCTTTGACCTGCTGTGAACTGACATTGAACTTTCATCCCCACCGAGGACAAAACTGTCCGTGAGTGCATGGGCTCAAATTATCCCTGCCCTGAAACATCCTGGGCTATAATACTAGATAATACTATATTAGCACTGTAGCTCAAGTGTGTCAGATTTTATAGCGTTTATGACCCCAACGACCTCCTTTTGTAAGAGCTTTAGAGAATTTAAATATACAAGAGATTGAAAAGGGACTAGACTATGATAAAATCAGGAATATCAGTTATAAAACATTGAATAATTCTGTTTTTATGCCTCAAACTTAAAAATAAAATTTAAAATATAGAGGTTTGTAACCCTTTTATTAGTAAAGTCAATAAATAACTTAAAAAAACTAAACCCTGGAGCTTCCCGAGGGCAGGAACATGCCCTGGACAGCTCAGTCAGTGTGCTTGTGCAGAACATGTGTACCACACACAAAAAGACCCAGAAGCTAGAAACATTCACAAGTCACACTCTAGTGAAGATCACTAACCTGCTTCACAACTGCACTGGTGATAAAAAGTGTGAAATAACTGTTGTGTAACTGAAAATGTCCGACAACTGCATGAAATAATAGGAAAGCCCTCCCCTGTTTGCAGTTGCAACCGACTAATGACGGTTCACTGACACGTTATGTTCCTCAAACTCCACCTTTTTGCCGACTTTTCCACCTGTTGGAGGCCGTAATCGCCGCTTTTGAGGGCGCGTCCGCTCGTCCCGCGGCCCCGGCGGAGGGTCGGGGCGGCGAGAACACGCCCACGTGGCTCCGGGGGGGGAGGGGCCACGTGCTGAGGTGTTTGAGAAGGTGATGCCGTAAACGCTCCCAGCCTGTCGCAAACCAGGGGAGGGTGAGGAGAATGGGGGAGGCAGGAGGAGGAGGAGGAGGAGGAGGAGGGGGGGAGGAGGGAGGTAACTCGCGAGCGGCTGCGCTTCAGACCGAGCGCGAGGATCATGGCGGATGGCCCCAGGTGTAAGCGCAGAAAACAGGCCAACCCGAAGAGGAGCAGCGGTGAGTCCCGGGCCCTCCGCGGCCGTCCGCGGGGGCCCCCCCGACCCCCCCTCCCCACAGGCCCCCGGGCCCGTCCGAGGGCCCCCCCCCACGGGCGGCCCCTTCCTTACGAACACTTTTGCCGAACTCCCCCCCCGCGGCTGGACCGTTATACCTGGCCGCGGCGCCCCGGGGCCGGGGGACCGTTATCCGGGGAAGGGGGCAGCCCCGCTCCGGGGGGGGGGGAGAGGGGGGTGAGGGGGTCCCCACGCCCCCCCCCCCGCGTGCTCCGGACCCCCTCCCGGACTTTCGCCGTCGTTGTTTCGCTACTTTTCTGCCACTTTCCCCGACACTTGGCGGCAGGTTGCGGCGCTCCGGGGCGCAACAACGTGGCCTCGCTGAGGCGGTTTGGAGGATGGTGCGTGTGCGTGCGTGCGTGCGCGCGCGCGCGTGTGTGTGTGTGTGTGTGTGTGTGTGTGTGGTGGTGGTGGGGGGTGTTTCGTAAAGGGCGAGGTTGTTGCGGGGCTTCTTTTGCGTTCAGTCGCGGCTCGCAGAGGGCTCCGGACGCCGCCGCGCGTCAGCCCCGGCCCCCCGGGGATCCGTGCGCTCCGGAGCCGGTTCGAGGTGGGGATGGCCCGGGGGTGGAGGTTTATTTAATCCGCCCCCCCCCTCCACCCTCCCTCCACCTCCCCCTCCCCTCCATCAGCTCCAAAACACACACGCTCGGCTCGTTTAAGGTAAGAAGAGGAACCAGAAGTTTGATCCAGTCGAGGTGTTTCTCGGGTACTTTACTCGCTCTCCCTCTTCCTCTTGCTTGTTGCGTTCTCTCGCTTTTTTTTTTTTTTTTTTTTTTTTAAAAAGTAGAAACGCGTCAATAAAACTGCATTTACGCGCATTTAAAGGCGACGCGGGGTCACCTTACGGTCCCGTTTACCGCTGACGTTGTGAGAATTAAGTCGGAATAGAAGCGTGCGTGTGTGTGTGTGTGTGTGTGTGTGGGGGGGGGTTAACAGTGACGTTGTGTGCAGGAGAGATGAAATAAATATAATATTGTGGTCGTGGTAATAACTTTAAATTGGAGCTCCCCCCCGCCCCTCATTGGTCGGATGCCTTACCTGTCCCCCCCCCCTCGCAGGCAGCAGCCAATAAAAGGGTAAAAGCGTAAAAGGGGAGATTTGTGAGCGCGAGCGGGGGGGGAGGAAAGCACCTTTTTCTTTTTTTTTTTTTTTTTTTTTCCTCCTCCTGCTGACGCCACGACGGTGACTGTGCGCTCAGGAGCCATCATCAGCACCACCATCAGCACCGCCCCCCCTCACACACACACACCCCCCCCACACACACACACACCATCAGCATCATGTTTACCTGAGACGCGGATAACGAGGATGACACACGGCCCCCGAACGGGCAGAAAATAGCACCCGCGGCCGCCGACAGGACCCCCCCCCCCCCCTCGCCCCCCCCTCTCTTCGCCAGAGCCTCCGCGCGTCCGGAGCCGCCGGGAGAACCGCTCCAAATGTCAACTTGTGCAGGTACAGATCGCGTTTTTTTTTTTTTTTTGCGGGGCTCGGGCGCTCCGTCGTGCGGGGCTCCGCTCGGATGGATGCTCGCCCCCCCCACCGTCACCCCCCCCTCTCCACACGCACGCCTTCATTCTCGCGGGAATTATCTAACCGACGCGCGTTTCTGACCCACTTTTGCGTCTTTTTCGTTCCCTTTTATGTAATCTTTTTTTTTTTTTTATCATCGGCGGAGGCTCGCCTGATCAATCGGTGCGTGCGCGTGCGCGCGCGCGGGAGCGAGCGGCAGCAGAAGGTGTTTTTTCAGCCCGTAACTGCGCTCCCAGCAGCCTGTTAAACCCCCCTTTTTCCATCTATTGTGTCACGGTAATTCGGTAGAAAGCCTCCCGAGCGGCGTGCAGGGGGGGTGGGGGGGGGTGTGGGTGTGTGTGGGGGGGGGGAATGGCGGTCAGTTCCATCACCGCAGTGAAGGCGGGGTTGCTTTTTCCTGGACCGACACAGCCAGGTACGCAAGGTGATGCAGCACCTATGGAGGTGCATTTTCACGGCGGGATTTTAAACCTGTAATCTCGGACCACGGCCGAGCGTCTTATTCGGATTAACGCTGCGTACGCGCCCCCCCCAAAAAAAAAAAAAAAAAACGAGATTAAAAGAGAAAAGCAGCGCGTCCTGGTGGCGCCGATCAAGATGGCCAAAGGTACCTTGACTCACATGCGCGCAGACGCGCTGCAGCCCGCCTCGAACCAAAGGTGTGTTGGTTCCTCCTCGCTCGCTTCACAGAAAAAGGAGCCGATGCGCTAATGTGCCGTGACCTGCCATCGCCGTGATGGGGCCAACAGCTGCTGCCATCGCTTACAATCACAAAGGCTTCGCGTCGTGCCGAGATCTTTTACATTTCATGTTGCTTTAAGCCGCCCAGGCCACTTTGTGCTCCCTGTCCCACTTACAACCACGAATACTTAATATTTATACACTCATCATGCGCATATGCTTTCCTTTTTTTAACAATTTCCCCAAGTTTTTATCTTGCGGCGCTCACAATATCCTGTTATTTTCAGTAAATTATAATAGTTGACGAGTGTAAAGTAAACAAGGCCGGATAAGCAGAGCTATAGACGGGTTTTTGAGTCATCTCTGGAGTGGTGATTTCCTTCATGGCTGCACTTTGCTCGAGTCAGGTCTGAGTCACTTTCGTGCTCAAATGGAATTATTCTCCGCAATTCAACCAACCATAATCCCGCAGGTTGCCTCCGCACCCGTGCCGCTGAGAAAGTACAAGAACGCGGTCAGGTGTCGGCCCGACGCGTCGCCGCCGCAGCCCCAGTCGTCGCCTCGTCGTTCTGACACCTTCACCTCACCGAAGCCACGCGTTCCCTGTGTGCTCGCAGCTAGGCTGAAATCCAACACTGCAATTTAGGGACTATAGGAATGTGGCCTGGTGTTAACATACCTTGACAGGATAAACAGTGGAGCCTACTCCCAGTCCCACGGCCGGGGCGCCCACCTCCACAGGCCTGAGCTCCATCACATCTTGGGGGCGCGGGGGCGCGCTTGCCGCTTGCTTTAGCTGCTTTCTGATATTCATCCAATCAAAGGTTGCGCTTGTCCTCAACCGGGATGCTCGTGGTGCACCACCGATGTACATGTTGCCGTGCGCAGGTTTGATGGATTATTTACGTCTCAGCGTTAGCATGCAGCCTGGAGCTCCACGGCCCGGAAGGGTGGACGGACCGTGCATCATCGTGTTCATACGCTTGTATGAGATGTGCATTCTAATGAACCTTACACAATCCCAGGCACTTTGGATGACCTTGGTGTTGATTGTTTACATGCAGATATTGTTACCAGAGCCTGGAACTGGCTTGACTTGTTCAGTTGGCTGTGCTGTTTGATTTATTTAAGATTTGGAGGCTTGGATTTTATCATAATTACTCTCAGATGTTTGGTTTCCTTACGATGACAGTTTACACTTTCGGTGACCTGAGTCATTCTTGTGCTCTCAGATGTGCATTGTTTATTCTCACTTGCTGCATGTTTTGGAGCTTTAGCTGATAAGAAAGTGCTTTGAATACATTTTAAAGGAAAACTAGTATTGTTTAGGTGATCTTTGATCAGCAGGCTGGGGTTTGATGTGCATATAATTGCTGTTTTTTCCCCTCTGTTTCCTATTTTTTCTGTCAGTTTTCAGGCAGTACTATTTTTTTAAGAGGCCTTACCTGTCACACCTTCAAACCTTCAGCCTTCTGCTGATCTCTCGTCCTCAAATGAGTGCTTTTGTAGGGCCACAGCCTATTCTCTCTCCTCAACTTGCGCTCGTCCTTCGTAACAAAATAACTGCGTGTCTGCAACCGCCGAGATGATCTGGACATATGTGAAGGAAACCTGGCTCACCCGAGGCAAAGTTCACCCTGGTACACTCGCTTGGATTCGTTATTCATCTCATCTTATGTGTTTTATGATTGTCATCAACATCAGCCGATCTTTCGTAGGCTTAATGGGCAGATGTTGGTGGGAAACCAGTTCTGGACTGGTTGCAGGTAACAGCAGTTTCAGCTCCGCCAAAACTTGTCATTTGCGTTATTTCCTCATTTCAGTAAAGCGCCTGCAGTTGTGTGCCGTTTCCCTCGCACAAATGGGCCTGTGGAATGACAAAGCACTACAGGATGTCTTCAGCAAGTCAGCATTAACCCCTCCTATAGCCTTTTATGGACCGGAGGGGGAGGGCGCGTTCGAGGCTACTGATGCTGCTTCTGTGACTAATTGAGTTGTGTGTTTGCGAGCACATTGGTGTGCGTGGACGAGTGCGGGTGTTTGTGTGCGCAAACAGCGTCTAGGTGGGAAACGGCTACTTTCCTTGAGGCTTCACATAAAAACACAGGCCTGCTTGTTTGGATTTGCATGCTCTGTTATGTGTGGAGGGAAATCAGCAGTTCTCACTGATGCTCTTGCGCTTCAGTTCCGATTATGACGGCTGATAGCCGCGCTGTGACCGATCAGGCAGCAAAAAGGAAACTTTGTGCTGACCGACAGATGCAGTTTCAGTTTTGGACAGGGCTAGATTGTTTGAGCTGTAGCGGAAGGGAAATGATGTGTGCGGCCTCTGCTCTGATGCACAGCCTTGAACTAATCGCATCACGCAGGCCGCGCTGCTCTTTAGCCGGCGTAAATGTGAAATGTGCGTGGCCTTAAAATGGTTAGCTCCCTGTGTCATCAGTGCCTGACCGCGAGGGTTGGGAAAGGACCCCCCACCCCCCTTCAGACCCAGCCTCCCTCCGTGCAGAGGTCAGAGGTCAGTGGAGCAGCCCTGAAGCTCTGTGACCCCAGAAACCACATGTGAGAACTGTGTGTTCTGCACGTCTGCAGCGTCATCTGTGTTCATGCGTCACATCAGCCCAAAACGTACTTTTACTGTGCTCCCATTTCATTATTGGTCAAATCTTTATCTTCTTGGGGCTGCTCTGGTTAAGTTAGAATTTCCGCTGCCTTTAACTAAGATGGCTGTTGAAGTGTGTGTGAAGATGTGTCACGCTCTGTGGAGTTGTAGGAAAGATCCATATATACATATTTTTTTGTCAAACCTGCCGTGTTGAAATAAGATTATAGCAAAGCTAAATAACCTGAACCCACAATGCCATTTAAAATTGATGTCATGAAGACTACTTTTGCTGCGTGCCGCCTACGCCCTGAACAAAGCCCAAATGTGGAACCAGGACTCAGATTTACCCCCAGCACCCCGTGTGTGTGCAAATCTCAGTGGCTCTGCCAGCCTCGCGCGAGTCGCTTTCTTAAAGACGGCCTAAACCTTCTCGCAAGTAACCTGCTTTGCTGTTTCTTTTCATCTTCCTCATTAAACCACCTGAATATTCATGTTTCCCAGTGAATCCCCGAGCAGTTGAAACTTTAATCTTTGTATACTGCAGCGTCAACCAAGACCGGGCGATGAAAGACAACCCGTCCCGTTTGTTATCTGTGTCAGAACCTCCAGATACGGCCCCGTGTGTGCATTTGCATGGGCATTAAATGCGTTTACATGAGTTTTTGTTCATGCATTTGTGCAAATGTGTGGGCGCTGTGCAGGCCCATGTGTGTCAAAAGAAAGAGTCCCATTCAAAGTCCTGTGAGTGTGTGTGGGAGAGGGGGAGCACTCTTTCACACTCAGCCGGTGGGAAACTCCTCTCCTTTTCCTTTGGAAGGCTCATTTGCATATCCTGCCATCCTCTATTCTCTTTTTTCCCCTGCCGCCCAGCAGCAGAACAGACTCTGGGAGAATCCAGCCCAGGACTGCAGCCTTCCAGCTCAGCACTGCCCTAAAGATTTGGGTGATCCAGGCAGCGCTGTCCTCGTGATGGGTGTTCAGCTTCAGCTCCCTGAAATTTGGGACAGATCTCAGAGGAAAGATGCAAAAAAAAAAAAAAAAAAAAAAAACAGGTGCAACGGCACACAAATAGAGATGTGGGATAAAACAAGGAGAGTCTGTCAAAGATTAGATAACGAGCAGTTTTATTGTCCACCAGCCTATCTATTTTTGTATATTTTTAGTGTCTCACAGTAGAGATGTTTGAAATCTTCACCAGCTCTGACAGTATTTTAAACAGTAAATCACATCAAAATTTGCATCTGCAAAAAAAAAAGAACGCCCTGTTTAAGACTCCTGCTGTAAATAAAAACAAATTACAGTCCCAGTCACACATATGTAAATATCCGACTGCTCATTTGCATGATTTTGTGCCGTTCTCAATATGTTCTGTGGGTTTGCGATATAGCAAATCATTTTAAATGCTGTTTTTGAATCTTGTAATTTGAATGAATATTTAAAAAAGAGCCTGCAGTGGGAGTGGGGGAGGTGGACCCAGGCAGACATAAATCTTGAGCAGTGGACAGGTGGGTTAGGAGGGGCCTGGCCTCAGTAAAGACCCCCCAGAGACCTCTGTGGGTAGAGCAGCAGCAGGACAGGTGGGAGTGGAGCAGAGAATTAGATTAGAAGCTCAGCACATGGATTTAGCCCGAGTTCTGTCGCTGCCTTCACCCATGTTGCTGTGATTGTGTCAGCTTCTGGTGTGAATGAAAGGAAAGGATGAGATAGGAAGGAACTGGCCAGGCTGTTACATTTATACCCCAACCATCCCAAACCTCCTCTCCCAGGGACTGTCAGTTCTTACTAATTCCACATTTATTCATACAGATGTGTGAAGTCATCGTGAGTCACTCCAGCTCAACATAATCTTGAAACTTGTCAGTGTGTTTGCCAGTGAGGTAGTCATCTACGTACTTCGTCTAGTCTCAGGGGAGAACAAAACTGAAAAGTGTGTGTGTGTTTGTGTGATGGACTATGAAAACACTGATGTGATTATGGTTGCAATTGTTTTTTCCAAAAAATCATTCACTGGATAATTGATGTGAATAAATGCAAAAAATAAAATGTGTACTAAGATGAACGAATGAAAAAAATAAATCCAGCACATCGTTTTTGCCCTCTTGTGGTAGGCTGCAGTAAAGCCACTGCACAGACTCCCATAGCTATTGCAATGGTTGCATCGGTGTCGGACAACTGTTGTTTCACCATTCATTGAAGATAGAGTAAACATGCTGAATTTGAAGACAAAATTTGATTAGAATCTGGGTTAAGGGGTGGGTTTGCCCCTCCGCCCTGTCCTTTGCGGTCTTCATGTGCAGCACACGGAGCCAGAGGAATGATTACGACAGTTGTGAAGGTGAAGAAAAGAAATGAGGTGGAAGGCTTGGAAATAAAGCCTGACGGTCCATTCAGGAGCCTCAGTAAACTGTGATTGTACATTTAAATTTGTTGATGTTGGAGGACATTAGTGCTCGCCCTGTTTAATACATGCAACACAATCACGGATGAGTGGAAGAAAGTGCTGGAGAGGCTGAAAGAAAGGGAGTGTTGTTATTGAATTACAGGTGATGGTTGCTAATTGGGCCCTCCAGAGGTTGTGTGTGTGTGTGTTGGTTAAGTGTGTGTCTGGCTCTGGGGATGCAGAGCTGATGAAGCTGTTAGGGTAAAGTGTGGGGCCCAGCGTACTCTCTGAGTGCTGTGCTTCAGAGGCTGTCCTGTCCCAGTGGAGGAGCGTTAATGGAGGCCACCCAGCCCTAAAGAATTATGCCCATGCGGATGGAGGCAGAGACGACACCGCCAGAGGTGACGCTCCTGTAATTGAGGTTGCCGCTGAGCCCGATGAGTGTGTGCTTTCTGATCAGCTGTAGGCGTCAAGCAACACGTTTGGACCAAAGCTGTGACAGCGGCAGCATTATCGCCCACTGTGGCTCTTGGCAGGGTCTCAAAATCGTGCCACGTTAGCTTTTTATAAGAACTAATTATATTCTGTATCGGTGACACAACAGCGACTGGACTATTGGGAGTCACTGACAAAGGGTGATGTGGAATGCTAATCTTTTTTCGACCTGTAGGACCAAGCTACTTCAGAGGCAATGATTATTCTGGTATTTATTTGTCGTAATCATCCTCTGTGTTGTTGTCTTATCAGTGGTTCTTAGATTTGAGGCAAAAATTGACATTTTTTATTCTTATTCTTGGGTGGAAATTAGTCTTTAGCGCCATGGGCTGAGCACGAGTCAACAAGGGACTTTCAGCATCTATAAATTTATTGAAAATTGTAAAAGTTGAAGACATTGTAGTTCCCATGCCAAGCCTCTAGTTGGCAGTGTGTTTTGTGTGATGGAACAACATACATGGGCGCACACACGTCCTACTTGAGGCATGTGAGAACAATACTGTCATCAAAAGATCAGGTTAATTATTGTGTCCCAAACATACCTTGAAAATAACAATTCAGGTTAATTATAGATTACCAAATGGATTTGGATAAATAATTACCTCTAACCATCACCATTCCCTGCTTTTATAAAACTATCATGCATGTATTTTCAGCCCTCATCACGTTTCAGTTGCAAACCGGAGCTTAAACGAGTTTCACAGCCTGTGTGTGTGTGTGTGTGTTTGCATGTATGTGTTGATGACTGTGTGTGTGTGCGTAACCCTCCCGTCGTGTCAGGTGTGTCTGGGTTTCAACCCCAATTATAATTCTCATAAATACCACCTGATGGTGTTGCAGCAGACAGGCTTCAGCATAGGAAGACTACCCCTGCTGTGTGAGTGCCCCCCCTGCACAGTTCTATCACTGGGGAACTTTAAACTCTTTACCCAGTCCGTCCCAGGCTGGACGGGGCAGAGCAGTTGCATCGCTTCACTATACTTACACGAGTTTTGTGCTAACTGTGTTTCCTGTAAATGTATCTGTGCATTGTTTTGTTTTTGCCTCCACGCCTGGATGACATTTTGCTAAACTGCCTTCAGAAGGTTAGGCCTTCCCCTCGTCTCTGCCTGTGCTGTGAAACGGAGCGAACACACACGCACGGACACACACCCACCCACACAAACACACACACACACACAGACAGAAAATGCATGCAGCTACACCTGTATCCCCACAGACATTAAGGGAAATCGCTCTGCACACCTGCTGTAGGCAGGAGAATTTTTTTTTTTGCATTTTTTCCGACAATGCACAAAATACTTTTCAGTTGTTGAATTTTCTTGCTTTCCTGAAGCGCCGCTGTAAAAAAAGTAGGCTAGCATCTCATTATAATCCCAACAGCTCATTTAAAGGGAGGTTCATGCTACTCAGAGGTCTTTTCTCCCAGACAGAAGGTTTTAAATATTTGATTGCTAAACTAAAGTTCATGTAAATGTTTTCAGATAATCCTCAGAAACAAAAGAAGTGAGTGCAGCCTTGGGTTGAACTCTTCCCTCTGAAAGCATATGGGCCATGTCTGTGCCACGCAGTCATGAAACCCTCTCAGAGCTGCCAGCTCTTTCATAATCGGGCACGGGAACAGTCTCGTCTTCCAGCTCCACTTGCTGACGAGCGTTCAAAGCAGGCTAACTATAACCACCCCAAATTCAATCAGCGGGGGGACGGGCTTCACTCTGAAGGGCAGAAATGCCACGCCAGTCAAGGCTGCGTACCAGAGAGCCGCCTGCAGACTCACCCTGGCTGCCGCCAGCTCCTGACATACAGTAGACGGGCAGATTTGCACCCACGGAGCCAAAAATTAGGTGGTCTGATGAAGCATTGTAATGTAAGCTGGTGGGTTGTGTGAAGCAGCCTGCTGGGGTTTGAATCAAAGATACGGTCAGTGGGGAGGTTGGAGGCTGCAGCCCTGTCCATTCTCCATCTGGGTCCCAATTATGAAATTGGACTGCTGACTGGACACACAGTCTCATTCATTAAGGCTTAAACTGTGAGGAAACTTGGACTTTGCAGTTCCCCAGGTGGATTAGTTCAATGAAAACAGTGCGGCAGGGACACACGTTGTTGAAAGGGTTCGCTTCCGAAAGCTGCTAAACGAAATCATACTGAGGAAAATGATTTGAGCTTTAGCTTACAAAAGGAAGGGACCATTGAAATCAGGCAACTGTCAGAGAGAGCGATGAAAGCTTGAGGTGTAAATGCTCGGATTACATCAGAGTTTAGTCTGAAGCGTGCACTTCAGATCAGGAGGATGCGAGCTTGCGGCTGACCTCAGAGTGACCAGACTGCTGATGTCAGCAGCGCTGTTTGAGAGCAACTTTGCCGGGACACCAGTTGCCCGCCTGCGTGCCCGGGAGAGAAGCTGCTCGCGGCGATGCGCGCCTCCCTCCGGGCTTTGTGTTCTCGAGGCTTCGTTTTCGACGTTAAAACACACAACTGTCGCGCTGCACGCGTCGTGGCTGCAGTTGAGCGGATACTTGTGGAAGGAAAAGTCATTTCCCAGGCTGTTTCCCGAGGAGTTTCTCTGAGGGTCGTGCAGTTTGAATACTGAGCAGGCGAGGAGAAGAGCAGAGGATCCGTGGAGGGAGTTTTAGATCATGAAGGCAGCAGCACCTGAGGCGCTTAAATCAGCCTCGTATTCATGATAAGATGGAAGATGGATCTTTTCTTGAAACACGCCTTTTAATAGAATGAAGAGATTAATTTTTTTGTGGCAGGCCCGAGCCGTGAAGAGAAGGGCAATTTATTAAAAACAGTTTAAAGTTGGTCTAAGATTAAAATAAAGAGAAATGAGTGCTCAGCTCCTTCCTCCTCCTCAGCATCCTTTCATGACTTCACTCCCAACAACCACAGATGTACAGAGGTTTGACTAGGAGGACATTAACCTTGTTACACCCACCAGACCTCAGCCCAACCCCCACCTCGGCGCTGAGCGACAGCAAAGATGGACGGCCCACACTTACAGGATAGAAAGCAGCGCTGCACCGACTGTGCATGGAATGCTCTCAAATGCAGTCTCACCCCTCTCAGTGACTTTTCTTCCGGTTATCCCGTATTACCAGCTGACGTATTGATGCACGCTATCTCCCTCGCATGGAGGTCAAAGGTCACGATCGCTTGCATACGGAGAAATGCGATTTACTGTGAAGGACAGTGTGGAAGTCTGGGTTCTTGCGGGGTTGAACCCAGCTGTTCTTACAGCTGGTCCCATGAAGGAATCTGGGTTGTTTTATAACCGTAGAATACAAGGTTGTTCTGTGCTTCAGGGTATTTTACTGTTCACGTCGCTCAGAGCCCACAGTTTATGGCATAAACCTGCAGACAATAAGCAAAATAAATTGTTTCAACTTTTATGTTTAATTGCATTTATATTCTCTCGACTGACTCTAATATACTCTCACAAATCCTTCTGTTTATTCCAGTGTGATCTAACAAAGACAATTAGCTGTTCTATTAGGTGCAATTACAAGGGTTGAGTATAGACTTGTGGATGCAGGGAGACGCTGCACATGAACAGATGCAGGAAAGATGAATAGCACACAGCAGACAGTGGAAAATAACTATAATTTAGGATCCAGCACTGGTGGTTAACACTGAAAACCTAATACAGGCAGTACAGGACTGTTTTTCACCTCCAAGACCTTTTGAAAGTGGAACTAAGGTATCACATTTATTTAATTAAACCCCAGCAGAGCAGCAGCAGTCATATATAATGTTCACCATCTAATTACACACTTCTGCTGGGTCAGCTTTCAGTTTTTCTCCTTCTGTTTTTTGCAACGCTGCGTTGTATTGTTTCTGATTCCGAGGTGCGGCGTGGCGGCTGTGGCCCACTCGCATTCATGCACATCAGGCCTGGAAAGTGCCCAGAGTAATCAGCCTTTTTCCTTTTCGCCGAGAACTCGAGAAGTCTGAAGTCTTTTTGTTGGCAGAGGAAGGCAGGGGGGCTTGGCTTGGAACCAGCGTGGAAGATATCAACCTTTTTCACGGGCGTTTTCCCTGTTTTTGCGAGCTTTGATGATGTTGCGCAGCTGTGAAATGTCACAGGGAGAAGAGGTGGCGCCATGAAAGCACGTTAGCTGGTAACGCTGGGAGCCCTGGCAAAGGTGATGAAGGCGCTGCAGCAGTTTATGACACCAATGCCACGATGCTGAGAAATGAGAATCACAGGTTTTCACCCAGATTTGCCCCCCCCCGTAGCTGCCACATCTACAAAAGAGTCACAAATTCCTCTGAGACTTCATAGAAGTGTGGTGTTTCTCATATTGGCCTGCCTGCTGCCTGCGCTGCTGATAGCGCCGTCGTCCAGCGTCCGGGTCCGGCTGGGAAAACGTTGCATAAGCGCGTTGCACATGAAAAAGTGGGATTTCAAGACTTCCAGGTCCAGATGTCCCCCTGTTTGATATGAGAGTGTTCTGCCTCCGTGTTTACAGAGCATTTAACAAGCCCCCACGTCCTGTTTGATTTGGGTTGATATCAGTAATGCTGTTTTTAAATTCTGCTTCATAAAAGTCTGATTACCTCGAAATGAATTTGTTGGGATGCCAGATCTTTTTTTTATACGGATTTATACGGACACTGTTTTGTATTAAGCTCATTAGCAGAGTGGAATAACCTGGTGGAGGACGGGAAAGGTTTCTGATAAACTAAATTACATTAAGAGGCACAAAATCGTATTGATTATTTGACACAGAAGTAGCTGTTGAGCATTTTTGGGCAGTAAATGAGAACAAATGTGCAGTCTGGTCAGTGGCGCTGCTGGACAACCAAACAGGTCCTACTTTTACCCTTTTGCACCAGTTAAGCTGGTAAAAAGTTGAATCTTTCCAGGTGTTGTTGTTACTTGGGGCCAGTGAGGAGCGTGGTTAATCCCAGTTCAGTTTGACATGCATTGTTGCTTTCTTCTTTCCTACAGTGTGTCATGTGGAGAGAGGCCATGTGCTCAGAGAATCCTCCTCCCCCCCTCAGCACAATGGCCTGCTTCCCTTCCTCCTCCTCCCCCCTCCCATGCCGAGGTGGCCTCTGCGGTCTCTCAGGAGCAGCGGCAACCTTTCCAACCTCTTTAGCGCCGATTGGTGAAGCACGGCCCTTAAGCTTGGTCGCGCTCCCTCCTCCCGGGCTTCTGGTCTTTCACTGGAGCGCGGTGGTTCAGTTTGGGGAGGGGGGGGTGGTCAGCACTGTGGTGTTTACCAGCTGCTTGCCACGTTAATCTGCTATCAGTGTCATGTTTACGCAGCTAAACTGTTTGATTTTGTGCCATTATCTTTACTGTGTGATTATCATTTGCCCAACACTAAAAGTCGGCGGATGACACCCCATTAAAAAAACTCATTTGAATTTTAATTGATAGCTTTCGCTGCATCCACTGACGGATATGCTGCTGCAGTTAAATGTGGAGAATCACTCACAAGTTAATTTCCTACTAACTGAATTTACTGAAGCTCAATGACACAGTTGGCCTCTCTCTGACATTATCATAACTCCATAAAGAGAAATCATAACAGCATGGTGCACCGTGTTTTGTGTTTCTCATTATTTTCAGATGGTTTAGGAAATATCCGGGTATTCGGTTTGACAGTAGGCTCTAATATTTTTAAGATTTTATCAGTATTAATGAGATTTTTCATCTGCTGGGACCGGCAGCCCTCTGGCTTTAATTTAAACTGTTTTTGCGCTGCGGAAAAACTTTATTTGAAGATGAGAAAAAAGCCAAATTGGTTGATTTATTTATAGGCCCAGGTAGAGCAGGTGGGTAAAGTCCAGGTAAACATGCAGATGACGGACAGTTAAAAACACGAGCACAAAGCCAGCAATTAAAGGAACAAAGAGTCCAAGCTGGTTCTGAACCAGTGGCTGACGAGAGAAATGAGCTGCAGGTGTGGAGGCCCGGGTGGAGCCGCTCAGGTGAGGGGGTCACGGTTATATAAACGCACACTGCCACGGGCCCGCTGGGAGGTGGAAGTGTGTGTGTTTGTGTGTGTGTGAGATTGATTTTAAAGAGGATTGGGGGAGGAAAACAGAGATGATGCTTGGTGTTTGAAACTGGGCCGGCGAGGCTCAAACCAGACTGTTAGGGTGCCAACAGGCTGCAGATCGTGCCACTGCAGTGAGAACATGATTTAATAAATTATCCCTCAATATCTTTCTCTATAGGCCATGCTGTGTTGGTAAAATACAATCGAAGACACGCACAGGTGGTGTGTGGTTGGTGTGTGGCCTGCCACGGGCCTGGAGAGAAGGCAGATGAGCCCGTTCTTCCAGGTATTTAGCAAGATGACAAGATTTAAACGCACACGCCAAAGAGGGGAACTACATAAAATGGAATTGGAGAGAGAGAGAAGGAAAGAAAATGCTAGTGCAGCAGTTCCCCTTGGTGCGCCCACACACTCGTGCGCACACACACACCCTCCAACTCTGAGTAATGGCTGGGGTTTTTAGGCAAATTGAATCAGTTGCTTCTCTGTCCATTGAGCTCTTGCGTACCTCCTGGCATTGAAACCTAAGCTATGGGATTGATTTTTGCCCTCTCACAGTCGGGCCTGTGCCGTGTGTTCCCCCTGGATCTGCTGCAGAGGCTTCTCACTGGCTGCTGCCTGCTGGAGCACCCTTGCTGTGGTTTCTCTCAGCTCGTGCACGAGTCCTGTGCATGCACCAGGTCTGCGCTGGCAGTCAGTTCCTGTGTGACTCTTGTTCTGTATGGGCGAGACTCTGCTGGGAGTACATCTTATGCAACGTCCCGACTCGTTCGTCCCCACAGGTCCGCATCAGAGACTTGTAGAAAATAGGGTCAGTCCAGCTCCGTTTAATCGTTTATCACTGCTGAGGCAGCCGTGACACAGCACTCTCTCCCTTTCCCTCTCTCGTTTGTCAAAGCTTAATAGAAAGCCGCTCTGACAAGCAAGAAAATGATATCGCTGTGATTAGCCCACTAGCATCCTCTTCACCAGTGACTGAAAATACTCTGGCAGAGATGACGTTGACTCCTTAAATCACATTTTGATGTCACCGTGGAACCTAAAGGAACTAAATGTGGTGTTAACGTAGCTACCACCAGCTCTTACAGTGATGCGATAGAATGGGGTGTTAGTCCATAACTAGCTGTGGGTATGGGTGGTGTTTGGGACAGGAGGATAATATTTGCATGTTCATGCTGATGCAGAAGATGGATGGAGGTTCTGGAGGATGAAGCAGAATCACAGCTACAGCCAGAGCTTTCCTCTGCAGACTGAAGGGAAACGCCCTGCTGGAGTGGGTGTGTGTAGGTGTGTGTGTGTGTGAGAGAGAGAGAGAGACTTTAATGAGAATGATAATGCAGTGTGATTGACTACCTGTCTGTCTGCCTTATCCTTCACACACCTCTCTCACACGCACAGTGACAGGCTTTTAGGTACTAATTTTTTAAAGTGTATTTTTTTTTCCTCCTTCTGTGCGTTTAAAGTAACTGGGGTGAGACCAGAGCCTCCCAGCAGCAGCCGGGCCCGATGACAACGATTTAAAGTCTTGGAAAAGTAAACGGGTGACAAGCGACAAAGGAACGGGTCCATTAGGGAGAGAACTTTTATAGTTCCATGTGACCCGGGTCACGGAGGGCCCTGACCTATAGAAAAGGAATGTGTGCAGTTTAATTTGGTTTTTGCGCTATAAATCTGAGATTAAAATGATGCTGTAGCTGTATTTTAGCTGCAAGCCGGGCTGTGCATTAAAACGTCAGACTTTCATGATTAAACAAAGTCAGCGTGAGCCGTCTAGTCTGAAATGTGCTGTATATTATTGGCTCTGTTATTCTGTTGTGTCAGCATCAATACAGTTAAAACATGAATCAAATTATAATCAAAAATACTTTGTTACCATATGTTTTGCTGTTTGGTAAAAAAAAAAAAAAGCCTCATTATTGCATGTTTTGTCAACTTCTGCAATCTATTTTGAGGTCCCTGCTCTTCTGAGGTCCCGGTAGATTCCGCTTGTGTTCCAGTGAATAAAACCAGAAGGTCTGACCTTTAAATCACACAACGCGGCCCTGTTTCCAGAGAGCAGCCTAGATGGCTGATTAAAGCGAGGGCAGGACTGCTTATTAATCTGAGCACATCTGAGACTAGAGCAGGGGCAGAGCTGAGGTTCGTAAACAGGAAGTGACCACTGAACCACCATTCCCACACAACTTCCTGAAGGTGAGACTGGGAGTGGCCTCAGTGTGTGTGTGTGTGTGTGTGTGTGTGTGTTCCTCCACACACCGTCATCGTCTTCACTGCTTGCTTGGCTGTTTGAGGGTTAAGACTTTGTTTTAAGGTTAGGGTTGGGTGTTAAGGTTAGGGGCATTGTGTTCTATCAATGACGGTCCTCACAAAGATAGAAGTACAAATGTGTGTGTGTGTGTGTGTTGAAAGTACCATGTTAGAATATGACCCAGTTGTTGTCATAGTGAGTTAAATCCTGCTGATCCTATACTTGTCAAACAAATACTGTCCCCGTGTGTGTGTGTGTCTGTGTGTGTGTGTGTGTGTGTGTGTGGGTGGGTGGGTGGGTGTGTGTTGGTGTGGGTCTGGCAGGTAGCACTAAGCCGTTGTGGCAGTTGAATGTCAAAGATGCATCTAGTCGGCAGATCATGTTTTACTGACTGTCGGCCTCGCAGGGTCGAACCCACAAAAGCTGAAACTCGCCACTCGCTCTTTTTTTACGCTTGTGAGAAAGGGCAGAGGTCAAAGGGGGAAGGCGGCCCCACAAAGAAAATAACCAGGAGCTGGCAGGATGAGAAAGACTTTTCAGATGAAAAGTGTTTTCCCCGGTTTAATGAGCAGATTCTTGTGAGGGAAGAGTTGATTCAGTGAGGTGGAAGAGACTTGTACTGTATGTTTTATACTTCATTTGATTTTCTGTGGTTTTATCATGCGTGCTCATGCGTCTCCTGTGTGCTCTCATAGAGAGAAACAGGCTTTTATTGTACGGTTGCAGTGATAACTCACCTCAGCGGTGCACATGTAGCTGTTACAGATGCAAATTGGCACGTATGAATCCACGCCGCCGCCGGAGATGTCTCGCTCCTCGCCGCCTTTGTTCGTCTTCTCCGCTACGGCTGAAGGCCGAATCTTTATTTTTAAAGCCATCTCAGCGTTGTCGGGGTTGTATTTGTGTCTTCGGGGGGTTGAGGGTTAACGGGGGGCGGGTTCGGCGTAAATGTCTTAATAAGAGTTACCTCCGACTTCCCTGAACAGACGCAGCGAAACGTTTACGTAATCTGTCCGGCAGCTGCTTTAATCCACACCGACGTACGTGTTTATGTGCCGGGCCAATGAACTCCAGTATCAGACAGATGATGGTGTATTTATTTTTTTTTAAGGAGATCTAATAAAACCGAGATCAGGGTGAGCTGAGGAGGTTACGTAAGGGCCCGAGCTAGTGCCACCCTCCGCCAGGCGTGACTCATTACACACACACACACAGCGTCACACGCCGCTGACCATCCACGTTACGCCTCTTTACAGGCGTGTAAAGTTGAACGCAGTTTCGGGGGGGGGTTTAATTTGGTGTTTTGGTGAAGCGCCGAGGGTGGCGGGGGCCCGTCTGAGGCCCTTCTGCGGCGATGTTAGCCGCTCCTCAGGTGCGGTGTCGTGCCGTGACTCACGGCCAGGTCTGCTGCGTTCGCAGTAAAAGGTGGCTTTGGGGAAATGACGTCAGGTGCTGGGAATTTTTAAAAAATAAAAAAGGTTTAAGAGGCCCTGACTCGTAAAATAAGCAATTTTGTGAAATCCCCGGTTCGTTGTCGGCTTCAGTGTCGCTGAGAGCATATATCTTATCACAGTTTACTCTCCAGTGGATTAAATGTTAAAAGTAAGTCGTCACAAACTCTTTTCTTTAATGCACGTATTAAAAAGTGAAGCGGAAGAGTCAGAACTTTTAGAAATTTTCCATCCTGGAGCGTAATGACTTTCTTTTTTTAAACAATAATCACTTCTTTTGATACAGAGCGCTCAAAGGTCTGCCTTTTAAAAGAGGATCCTCAATCTCACAGGGACTAACCTAGATTTCATAATCTTCTTACCAGAGACTTCAGGTAGGTAAACTAGGTGTGGGCAGACTCTCAAATTTACCTTTTTGGTAATCTGCCGCTCTTTATTAAAAGATCAAACACAGCAAATGTATTTTGATGTGTTTATGCAAGTACTAGTTTTAACCCGAGCGTCTTGCAGAATGCAAATTTATCAGTGCTGGTGACAGTGATCGTGGCGGTTGTAATGATATGCACCTATGAGGCTGGTTGCATCTGCCTGTAAACACAAAGGAAGGAGAGGGGAAGGGGAGGAGGAAAGCAACAAACCTCATTAGAGCTTGAGAATATTAAATCATCCATCTTTGCTCACTGGTGCGCAGCCTCTCTCACTCAGGTGTGTTCATAACACACATTTTCCTGGTAGTAACGTCAAAGTGTATGGGCTTCACTCCATATTTGCAGCTAATGGTATGTATAAATATATAATGCATGTATATTTAAATGTGGGCCAAATCTGTGGTGGCCCCCTGGTGGTTGTATAGGGAACTGCTCCATGATGGAGTCTTTAAGCTTTAATCTGCTTTCAGTTTAAAGTGACAGTAGATTGGTTTCCTGGTGAATATCATTTATACCTGATTCCTTCTGTCGTGTAGTGTGTGTGAGAGAGAGAGAGAGAGAGAGAGAGAGAGAGAGAGAGAGAGAGAGAGAGAGAGAGAGAGAGAGAGAGAGAGAGAGAGAGAGGTCCAATGGGGTCTGATTGAGCACCTGGGCTGAACAGGAAGCAGCTGGAGAGTCCTGATTGCTCTGGACACACACACGCACGCATGCACACTCACACACACCACACACACACACACAGCAGATACCGTATCCTTGGAGGCGGTGGGAGGGAAGAGACCCTGACCTATGGATTTCATAGCCGGCTACAACAGGAGGGGCTTTCCTGTGTTTATAGCTGTGCGCTGTGTGCTCATGCAGAGGTTGCTGGCTGTATTCTGCCGGGGCCACGCCCCTCCTGCTGTCTGCGCCGCCGCTGCTACGTCTCAGCCTGACGTCACGATGACGACTCGGGACCGACGCCCCCGCGTGTCCCGGCTTTGATACATACGATAAGATTTAATAAACAGTCAAAACCCAAATGAATTACAGCGTTTCGTGCAAATCTACACGGACCAGTATCCTGCTGAAGGACAGACAAACAAACCAGAGCGCCTCACCAGTCACCTGACCAGACAGACGGACTGATGCACTTCTGTGCCTGGTCTCTCTCGTCCTCTCCCTCGCTCTCACACACATGCACACACACAAAAACACAGTGGGTAATTGTCTGTTAGTGTATTGGCAGGGGTCCCATACTGCACAGCTGCACTAGGTCAATACACACACACACACACACACACACACACACACACACACACACACACACACACACACACAGACCCTGCTCTTACTGTCTGATTAGTTTTGCTCTTCCATTTCTTCATTTCTGTTCCTGGACCGTGCAAACATCCACCTGAAGTGTTTGCTCAGCTGCTCCTGTAACCGCCCGGTCACCAGTCGGTAAATGACACCGATGACCACGTTTATTAGTCAGCGTGTGCTCGGCGGCGTTGATTGATGCCTCTGAGGTCTTCGCTTTTGGTCTGTGCTCAAATATCCCTGACGCCACCTGAAGGGTCTGGATGGATTTTAAAGCTGCTCGTGTTCCCCCGATGATGACAAGCCCCTCCAAAATGGTTCCTACGGCACCAAAATGAGGTTCAAACTGGAAAAACTCCGGAGGATTTCTGTGGCAGACGTGAACTTTACTTCAGGCTAACGGGCTACTAAACGTGTGTGGAACTGCAGATGGAGCCACACTCCTCTACTGTAAATATCCACTCGTCTATTTCGAGCTTTTCCTCTTCCTCTCACTGCCCAGCAGTCTACCTTTGACCCAGATACCGGGATATGTGGTCCATGTAGGGATGTGTTGTGGTTTCCTCTCCACGCTCACGTGTCCTGATGTGGGTCTGCTGCAGCAGAATGCTGCTTCCAGGCTCTTTTCTGCCGATGTCCTCTTTTAAGTGGGTACAGACTTGTTTTGTGTTGCTAACGCACCGCCGTGTAGGTTTGTCTTGATGTACGTAAAGTTTTGAAAGTACTTCTAATCTTGTAGAAATCCAAATATTCTGAGACAAAAAAAGAACGACCCTGGAAATTCAGAAAAGAAGAGAAATAACTGGCACTCGTCCTGGAGTGTCATCCTGTGATAAGAGCATATTTTCTCTGCTTGCCTTCTGTTGTCAAACGTATTTTATCTGCTCTCAAAGCATCGAGCTGAGGAGGAGGGGGGGTTAATGGTGCAGATCCAGGAGACTGCAGCACGACTTATGTGTTTGATTACCTGTTGCCTCCATCGCTCTGGAATCCAGCTCGGGCCTCTCTGTGGAGAGAGCACCGGCCCAGAACCTCTTGAAATCCTCTTACAAAGCTCAGGTATTTTACAGCCCGGTTTGCCGATAACCTCTCACCCTGGGCCTTTGTCTTGTATGCAAATGACTTCAAGTGGCACCTCTGCTAGTTTCACTTTCAATAACATCTTGGACAAAAGCCTCTTGAGCAGCTCATGAGCATGCAGGCCTGCGTAGAAAGGCTTTTAGTTTAGATCCCACAGTTATTATCTGCTGCTGCTTTGTCAAGCATTTTTATCTACAACAAGAAAACAGGAGGTCCAGTAAGACCCTACAAGCAAACTCACCATTTATTTCATGTTAATCCTTTGCTTGTGTTTCTCTCTTCTTGAGAGGTTCAGTATGCACAAGTGTTGTTTCTGTCAGAAGATGAGAAATGCAGAGCCGACGCTAGCAGCCCGGAGTTGAATAAAACATGATTTCTCTCAGCGGAGGGAAGCCTGGATCTCGGCCCTCGGGTCAGAAAAATATCGCACTGAAAAGTAGTTGGTAATAATGAATTGACATGTTCTCAGCTGGAGACGTGGATGGCAGGAAGGGAGGAGGGCCATTGTCTAGACTGTTCTTTTCCTTTCTTAGTCGCTCTGCTCCAGATGGAGGATTAACAGTTCACTTGACGCATTGTTGTGATGATGTAGACAGGTCTCCCTTTGTGTCTCATTCCCTGTCAGCGTGCACACACACACACACACACACACACACACACACACACACACACACACACACACACACACACACACACACACACATACACACGCACACCCAGGGGAAAGTTGTTCCACAACATTAGTCTGACGTCTCCTCTCTGCGCCCCCTGTCGGCTGTTCGGGTCACTGTACCCTGGAAGGACAGGTCAGGGATTCTTGAATCCCTGGATTATTATTCATGATCAGAATTTAATAAGACCTTTCCCTCTTTGATTTTATTAGTTCTGTCAGTTTGATTTACAAGACACCACTTTTTGTGATAGTCTTAATGACAATTTAATTAATCTTAATTACATTTCTTAAAAAGCAGCAAAAGTAAAAAGTGTTCTTCACGGCGTCTTCGTTTTGTGCAGAAGTACATTTAACACACTTGGAGCTTTCTGTTCGCAGGTGACGCGCGTGTATTCACAAAGGTCCAAGGCCACCAAAACAACCCAAAGTTTTCTCCTCATTAGGTGCCACAACACCTCCGCGTTAGCTTTCCTGCAGAGAGCGTTCACAGAACTACACACACAAATCTATTAGCGCAGACAGAAGCACGAACACACACACGCCTGCAGTGAAAAAAGCAATTAAATACTAAAACCTTGTATTTGCCTTCCCTTTTGTCCCTTTGTGTCTCTATCATGTGTGAGTTCATTTGGACAGGCAGGCAGACAGACAGGTGGACAGACAGACAGACAGGCTGCTGCTCGCTGATAATCAAGTGCTTTCTGCTGCTTTCACCTGTTTTCTGTGCAACATAAAGAGGTCCAGAATAGCTGCACACGCACTGAGGACAGATGTCAGAGTCGTTAAAATGTCTTATTTTTCCTTCTGTTAGCCAATTAGTTGTTTTCATGTAGAACCTTCAAAATCCTCCTGTGCAGACACGCTTTGATTAGAAGCAGACCTAACCGTGGCCTCCAGCGAAGGAGGTGAAGATCTGAGGTGTTAGCATGTGTGAATGGAGCCGTCTATTTTAGGTCCGCCGCTTCTCGTCTCCGTTGCCTTTCTTTACGATGTAAAGTTTCATCGTTTGTGACAGATTTTTAAACGCGTTGAGCTGATGGGCGGCTCTCGTTACGGGATCAACACGTTTCTCTCGAAGGCGCGGATTAAAGGATAACGACGCGCTCATGTGTTATAATGACCGTAAATATGAAAGCGTGATGGCCTCTAAGGTCACGTCTGTGTGTTAGCTCAGAGCTGGATCAGCGCTTTGCGTGATCGCAGTCACGTCGTCTCCTCCTCCTTCATGTCCTTCATGTAACTCTGATCGCGTCCCACCGTTTGTGTCTCTGCAGTGACGAACTTCAACAATGGCTTGGAGGCCAGTTCGGACTCGGACGACGAGGACAAGCTGCACATCGTGGAGGAGGACAGCCTGCAGGAGCCCGAGGCCGCGGCCGCCGAGGGGGCTCCCCTGCAGGACGGCCACGAGGACGCCACCACAGTATTACCCCACAACGGCCTGAACGGAGGTACGAGGCGCCGCGGGGCCCTCAGCCACGTGACGCGTTGATCGGTGACGAGTGACTGTTGTTGGTGATCTCTGCAACCTGTCAAGGGGAAGAAGCAGCGCAACCCGAGCAAGAGCGTTGCTCCGGGCGGCGGCGAGGCTGGAAGCACGAGTGGCTTCAGCACAGTGGCAGCTCAGATGTTCCCGGGTCAGCTGAGACGCGGTCACAGGAGAGCGGAGACGAAGACGAGAACGTGGTGAACGGCAGGAGGGAAGGCAAATGTTTGTGTCTGAGACGCTAACAAGTCCAGCTGTTTACCCCCGAGCCGTCGGTGGGCTCTCGCCTCCCCTTCGTCGCCTGCGTCTCCCAGTAAAGAACGCGGAGAACCTGTTTCATCAGGTTTGATTCCAGCGCAACGCGCCTGACCTGCTGCTGATTAGCGCTTCGGTGTATCTGTCTCCTCTCTTTGATCGCATTAGCTCGGTTCTCCTCTGGGCCCGGGGGGAGCACCCCCTCTCTCACACAGCCAGATGTTGTGCTCCCTCTCTCATCACTGATATTCCTCACAACATTACATCCTAAAGGGTGAATACGCACACACACGCGCACACAGACACACACGCGTGCTTTGATAAGTCGCAGTAATGAGCTTCTTCATCATTCTCTGTCATCTCTGTCCTCTCACAGGTGTAGGAGCTCTGCTGCTCTGCTTCGTCTCAGATTACTAAAGAGCGCCGCTCCTAATGATCCATAATGTTGTCTTTAGTCTCTGATTTATGTTGCCTCTACAGTTATAGGTTTACTGTGTGCATTAACATGCTGATGAGGGGGTGCACCCTCAGTTTGGGTGCTGCTGGTGTTGTTAGACGGAGGCTCCTCTGGCTCCTCCTCCTCCACGCCGAGGCTCCTCTGGCGGTTGAACCCTGAGCCGTGTCACTCGCGCGGCTGCACCTTAAGTCACTTATCAGCTTCCTGTCGCTCTTCCTCTTTTTCAGAGCTCCTGAGGCATCACCAGCTGCGAGCGTAAACTGAAATAGACCTCTCTCTCCTCGCGCGTTAATTTTGTTTTTGAGATCGGCTTTCGGTTCAGACAGCCGGAGCTTCCCCCGTCTTTGAGGAGCATCACCTTCAACAGAAAAGTTTTCGGGATCAGACGCCCCTTCGGCGTTCCGCCCACTCAGAAAACCAGCTCAATGAGCGGCGCTAATGCCGCGTCAGCTCCCAACTGCGGGGCCCGATTGGGTTGTGTGCTCGCAGTCTCGGTGTCGCCCGTAATCCCGGGTCGAGGTGAGCAGGAAGTGCTAAAGCCGCGGAGACGGCGAGAATGTGACACTGAGATATTCCTCAGCAGGCCTGTTTCATTGTTTCGGAATAAAGCCTTACATGGTGAGAGTGGCGCCGCTCTCTCTGCCCCCCTCCTCTTTTCTGTGCATTCATTCTTTTCCTTCAGTCACCTTTCATCTTTTGTATTTCTTCTTTTTCTGCCTTTTGCCTCCTTTACCTTTTGTCTGGCCTGATTCTTCTTCCTTTTTTCTTCTGTCTTCTTTGGCTCTGAAGACAGGTAAAGATATTCCAGGGAAGTTTCTCCTCACTGTTTGAAGTGCAGCAACTCTGGATATTATTAGATGCTAATTATCCTCGGTGGGTTTTGCTGAGTTAGTTGTTGTTCAGAAAACTTTGTTTTTTGTTGTTTTTAAGTAACTTTTTAGGCCTCTTCCTCCTGCTTCTGAAGCAGGTAGATCAGGACTGAGCCCTCATGCAGCAGCTCTCCTCCGTATCTTCATACATTTCTTGGCTGTTTCTGGTTGCCAGACTTTAATTTTTCAGAGAAAACATTTGTGTCATTTGGTTCTTCCCAAAAGGTCGCCTGTGTTTGGCTTACAGAAAACCTCAACATGGAGCATTTAATCGCACAGACAGACTGAGGAACGATGAAACAGAGCAGTTTTACTATATGTTGTGTTGGACTATATGTTCTGCTGTTCTTTTATTTGCATCCATAGATTCCTGTTCACCTCTTTTAGGAAAACATTAGCACACCAGGAAGTGGCTGGAGAAGTTCAGGCTGCTTTTGGACAGAAGTCCTGGAAAAGTCTTGAAATGCTGCGGTAGAACCTTGCAGGAACGGGAAAGATTATTGATATTTTTGGATTTTCTGATTTACTTTCCTCCTTTTTTTGGGCTAGAATGGAAAGCAGGGCTGTCTGGTGAGGGATCAGTGTAACTCCCCCTGCAGTCTGGGCCCCAGTACAGCTCCAGCCTTATAAATACACCGCAGACTCACTGTGACAGGTCCTGGCAATGTCTACAACTGCAGTGCTGTGTGTGTGTGTGCGGGGGGGGTGTGTGCTGTGGTCGGGGCTAACTTGGCAGGTGTGTGTAGCTGTGCACTGAGTGTAAATGTGTGCGTGGAGCTACACACCCCACGGTTTCCTGTTTTCATTCTGTCCTGATATTCCACATGTGTGCTGAGTCCTGGTCATCATTATGACTTGGCTTTTTTTGTGAGACATTAAGTGTAATTGTAGTGTGTGGTGGGAAAATATGCAGAGAGGTGTATTGGTGGCGGAGGAGGGATGGAAGGAGAGGAAGAATTTAAAGAGAAATGTTCTGGCTGTTGCTGCCAGAAACACCTTGTTTCATTTCAGTGAAATTACAACAACAACGGCACAAAATGGCTACAAGAACATTTGCTTAGGCCAACTGGCAACCAGCATGTCAGCATGCAACGCAGCTGGGTGGATGCTCAACAAATGAAAAGAGAGAGAGGAGACGATAACGGAGATAAACGAGCGGTGAGAGGAAGGAGCATGCAGGCGAGGCCGGCGCATCTCTGAGGTGGAAAGAGATTTGGAGGGCTTCTGGATGAGGTCATGGGAAGCCGAGATCTCGATCTGTGTGTTTAAAATGAGGCTTAACAGGACTCAGCCTGGGCCCGCCTCTTTTTCATGGACACACACACACACACAGACACACACACGGGCGTGCACGGCTGCACCTGTCGCTGACATGGCTCAGCAGGAAGGGGCGTGGCCTCTGGCACCAGTCCTGGCTGCATTTATAACGTTCTCCCTCTGTGGCAGCTTAAGTTCAGTTTCAGCTCATTGCTCAGTCCAAACGACTGCTTTCAGCCTCCAAAGGCAAAGTGTGTGGTTCTGTTTTGATTATGACTATGCATGATGTTTGCTGTTATTATGTAATAAAAACAGAACATCAAATAAATCCTCATTCAAGCAGCTCAGTGGGAAATGAACGCGTTAATATTTATTTATAGACTTGCTCAATAATCTTATAAAAACAGCGGTCACGTGCTTCCCTCTGGTGGCGATGCTGCAGAACAGCACCCAAGTATAGCAGCCTCATTTTCTCCATTGTAAGTGTTTATTTGAGTTCTGAGACTGGAAAAATAAATCATGAACATTGCGAGTACGTTTTAACCGAACCAGAAGTTTGACCCGCGGTCCTAAAGCCTTGAAAATTTGTGTTTCTGTAGTCAAAGAAGAATGCGTCTCAGAAGATGAAGAGGAGGTGAAGGACACACTAGTAGAGGAGATCCTCCAGCAGGGAGACACAGCCATCATCTATCCTGAAGCTCCAGAGGACGAGCAGAGCCCAGCAGAGACGGGAGGCGCCGATGAAAACGGTAACTTTGGCCACAGAATCACTCCGCTGGTTGGCTTCCGCCGGCCTCCGAGATGAACTTGTCTGCTCTGCCGCAGGAACCCCTGATTCCTTCTCGCAATTGCACACCTGCCCCTACTGCTCCCGGGGCTACAAGCGCAACGCCTCGCTGAAGGAGCACATAAAGTATCGGCATGAGACCAGCGAGGACAATTACAGCTGCTCGCACTGCAGCTACACCTTCACCTACCGCTCCCAGCTGGAGAGGCACATGAGCCATCACAAGGGCAGCAGGGAGCAGGTAACGGCAGGCAGACGCTTCTGGGAGGCAATAAAACCGTTATTGTGCAGCTTCTCACCGCCATCCCGCCTCCACCTGTCCGCAGCGTCAGATTTCTCAGTCGACGGCGGGTGGGATCACCGAGACAGGGGGGACGCGGAAGTTCAAGTGCAACGAATGTTTCAAGGCCTTCAAGTATAAGCACCACCTGAAGGAGCATCTGCGCATTCACAGTGGTGAGCTGTTACCGTGGCAACCGCCCTCCTTCATTCCATTCATTCATTCACACTCGCCGACAGAGGGACTGTTCAGTCACACCTAAACTTTTCAGCTGTTTCCTTATTTTCCTTAACCACATTTTGCTTTTTAAATCTAACAAATGAAATTAGATTCTGCTATAAATGAAGAAACACAGACTGAAATGTGAGAAAAAAGCACATCTGAATTGCAAAAGGGGTCTGACGCTGAATAAAAAGGGTCTAGTCGGAGCACATGGCCCACGGGGGACAAAGGGAGCCGCTGGCCCCTCCCCTAGTTTTTCACACCTGGCTGCAGGGTCCACCTCAGCCCTCGCCTGATTGGTCAGAGAGCCACTCCTGCATTCTCCCCTCCTCTCCCGGGGCGTTCAGTGGAGGAGGAGCCGCTTACCTGCAGCCTCCCCGCCTGCAGAGATAAGCTGGGCTCGCTCGGAGCTACCGCGAATCTCCGCTTTAGACGAGCGGGATCGATCATTTAGCACAGGGCAGCTAAACCACGGCGAGGCCTGTTCCTCCGGCTCTGCACCAGCAAGACCAGTAAGAACCTCTTCTCTTCTCTAGATTTACTGGCCCTCCTCTCGCTGAGGTCAGGCTCTCTCGTGTTTGATCAGTTTAGCCTCAGCGCAGACACGGCCGACTCACCTGCAGCCACGAGCGCGTCTGCTCTGTCCTTCCCCCACGTGCACCACGCGGCATGGATCTGTCGGGCGCTGAAGTCGCAGCGGTGGATCCCAGGCGGTCATGTGATCAGTGGCGTGATTGTAAAGAGCTACAGTCTGTAGGTTTAACCTGTATTTGGGGTGACGTCAGCCTTTGTGACGGTGTGGCCGTGAGGAACTTTAGCAACAGAGACCTGAGGACAAACTGGTCCCAGCTAGTTATTGTGTGTTTCCAACTGGAATTTGCATTGATTGTTCTGTTTGTGTAAAAGTCAGTTTGGTTAATGAACTGCTCACATGTTGAGAGACAAAGAGCAGGTAATTAAGTCCTCTCATTGTAAATGTCAATATTCAGCTCTTAAGTGATCTCCAGAGGATGTTTGGATCAACCATTGTCATTCAGCCTCCATTTGACATTCAAACTGGACCTGCTGGGACGGGGAAAGCCCATTGTTCTGCAGAGGCCCTTTCACGTGCCCCGGGGGCTTTCACACCTGGACGCAGAGCCCACCCCCGGGCCCTCCTGATTGGCCAGGGCTGCGGGAGACGCAGCCCCTTATCTGCAGCCTGCAGAGAGCTGCTGCAGTCACGTGGTCCTGCTGATCATTAACGGGCTCCGTGTGGGAGCGCGGGGAGTCTCGCCGCTGTTGGGTCGTCCAGGCGGGAGGCGGGGCTGGCGCACGTCCGCGCCAGCGTGCTGAATACCACGCGTGTTTCCTTCTGCAGCGGCTTTGACACGTTCACCTTTCCGTGTCTCGTCAGGTGAGAAGCCGTACGAGTGCTCCAACTGCAAGAAGAGGTTCTCCCACTCGGGCTCCTACAGCTCCCACATCAGCAGCAAAAAGTGCGTGGCGGCGGCGCCCGTCGGCCGCGCCCCCCGGACCCTGATCAAAACCACGCCCAACGCCAGCCAGGTCACGCAGGTCCTGATCGCTCCCAGCCGCGGCGTTCTCAAGGAGAAGAGCGAGAGCAAGCCCCTGCAGGAGCAGCTCCCCGTCACCCAGATCAAATCTGAACCTGTGGAATACGAGTGCAAGCCCACCATGGCAGCGGCGGCGGCTACCGGCGTCAGCAGGGTCGTCAACGGCGCCGCCACGCAGCCCGGCGTGATTCCGGCCGCGGCCGTGCCCCAGGGCGTGGCCATGGTGGTGCCGACGGTCGGCCTGGTGTCGCCCATCAGCATCAACTTAAACGACTTGCAGAACGTGCTGAAGGTGGCGATGGACGGGAACGTCCTGCGGCAGGTGGTGGGCGGGGCCAACGGGGCCATGACGCCGGGGAAGCAGGGGATCGTGGTGCAGCAGCCGCAGCAGCAGATCATCAGCCTGCCGGCGTTCGTGGACCACGACGGCACCACCAAGATCATCATCAACTACAGCATCGGCCCCGCCGCCGCCACCACTGCCGTCACCCAGCCCACGCCGCTCATCGCCAAAAACAACGCCGCCCCTGCGGCCGCCGCCGCCGCCGCCCCGACCCCCACTCGGACGGACCGGGCGGCCACCCCGGAGGCGGCCGACCTCAGCGTGGTGAAGACGGAGCCGGAGGCGGTGCCGATTGCGGCGGCGGAGGCCGGCGGCGCCCAGCTCCCCGACAGCAACAACACGTGTTCGCTGTGCGACGACTGCCCCGAGAACCTGGAGGCGCTGCACCTGCTGCAGCACCAAAAGGCCGCCAACGGCGAGGCCGTGGACTCGGCCGCCCTCGACCCCTCCTTCGCCGACCTGCTGAGCGAGGCGGGCGTGACCCTGGCCGAGCCGCCCGTGGACGACCTGCTCTCGCTCCTCAAGTCCTCCTTCGCCGCCAACTCCAACCCCAGCGAGGACGAGCTGCTCAAGCTCTCCGAGTCGGTCAGCATCCCGCTGGAGGTCGTCCGCAAGTGGTTCGTCAAGATGAACTCGGGGAAGCGCTCGCACGGTGGCGGCGCCTCCAAGGGGGAGGAGGCGGAGGACGCCGCTGACCCCCCCGGGGGGGAGGCGTCGGACCGCGGGAGCCCCCCTGACGACGCCGCCCCCCTCGCCACCGGCACGGACGGCCTGGTCATCGTGAAGAGCGAGCCGGAAGAGGCGGAGATCAGCGAGTCTCAGGCGGAGCCGCTGGACCTGTCCCTCCCCAAACATCTGGCCGCCGCGCTGGAGTCCCAGGCGGCGTTCGGCGCCAAGCAGCAGGAGAAGCCGCTGAACCTGGCGTGCCTGAGGAAGGACGGCCAGACCATCTACGTGAGCGCGCCGCCCCGGGGGAACGCCGTCAACATCGTGACGGCAGCGCAGCTGCCCACCCTGGTGGCCATCGCCGGCCAGGGCCCCGTGGGCTGCCTGAGCGCCATCAACCCCGGGGCCAAGCGCACCATCCTCATCCCTCAGCTCACCTACACCTACGCCGCCGCCGCCGCCGGCACCAAGACCGTCGTGCTCAACGGCCACAAGGTCGGTACGCCCCGGTTGTTGCGTCGAAGGCTGCGCGGGATCCGGGCTCACGGCTGTCTCGCCCTCTCGCAGGAGACGGGTCAGGACAGCAGCTCGGAGGGCGTGGCCGCGGCGGAGGAGCAGCACGACGCGGAGATGGCCATCATCAAGAAGAGACGGCTGGAAAACGGCGTGTACCCCTGTGACCTGTGCTCCAAAGTCTTCCAGAAGGGCAGCTCCCTGCTCCGACACAAATATGAACACACAGGTCAGTGCGTGCACACACACACACACACATGCATACACACTTTAGCTGAGATGTTACTGGGACGTTACTGGGAGGGCACTGGGACAGCTGCTCTGTAAAGGCAGCGGCTCAGAGAGGTGACGTCACCGGTGCTGAGGCTCCTGAGGGGCACACGAGCGCTTCCCTCCAGTCTCAACCAGGCCGTCTCAGGCCTGCGTGCTGCGTGAGCGCGCACGAGCGGCCACGATCGCGCACGAGCGCGTGGCGTCAGGGCTTTTTGTGCTCCGGGGCGTTTCAGACGTGAAGGTTGAAGGTCGTTTCTCTGCTCCTCATTAGCACGTTGAGGGAGCTCACCTGACACAATGCGCGTCGTCTGAATAATTTATGCGCGTTGACGAGCCATTGTGTGGCTCTGCATGTGTGTGTGTGTGTGTGTGTGTGTGTGTGTAGGGGGGTTAGATGCCTGGGGGTCAAAGGGGGTGAAGTTCAGGAATGTTGTTGATAACTGGTGTGGCCCCCCGCTGAGAGGCTCCAGTCACTGATGTTCAGGATGCTGTTGTGTCACAGGGGCCCCCTGGCCCCGCCCCCCCCGCTACTGGCCCCGCCCCTGGCCCCGCCCCCTCCAGTCTGATTCCTGTTGTTTTTTTTTTGTCTGCAGGAAAACGGCCGCACGAGTGCAACATCTGTAAGAAGGCCTTCAAACACAAACACCACCTGATCGAACACTCGCGGCTACACTCCGGGGAGAAACCGTACCAGTGCGACAAATGCGGCAAACGCTTCTCCCACTCGGGCTCGTACTCGCAGCACATGAACCACCGCTACTCGTACTGCAAGAAGGACGGCCTGAGCGCCGCCCCCAGCCCGGGGCTGCGCGGGGTCCGGCTGGAGCTCAGCAGCCCCGGCGCCGCGCCGCAGTCGGACAGCCCGACCGCGACCCCGCCCTCCCAACTGGACTCAGACGAGAGGGAGAGCGAGGAGGACGAGGACGAGGCCATCTGCATGGACGACATCCGGGTGGTCCAAGTGGACGACGGCGAGTGCGAGATCTACGAGGGCAACTTCGACGACGAGGAGGACGAAGAGGAAGCGGCAGGTGAAGAGGAGGGGAGGGGAGACGGGGAGGGCGGGGAGATGGAGGAGGGGGAGGTGGTGGGCGAGGTGGTGGAAATCAAGCTGGGGGACGATCACGTGCAGGACGAGGAGATGGAGGAAGAGGCGGAGGAAGAGGCGGAGGAGGCGGAGGAGGCGGCGGGCGCCGGCGCGGAGGAAAGGTCTGACTGTGTAGCAGAGACGGACAGACGCGCCGGCGAGGGTCCGGACGCGCAGACGGACGCCAAATGATGGAAGGAACCTACGTCTGGTCGAGCGAATCAAGACTGAACTGCAGGAAATCAAAGATCCTATCGGTCCACTACTGTGTACAAAACCCCGGGTGTGCCTGAACTTAAAACAAAAAAAAGAAAAAAAGAGACACTTTTTTCTTGTAGAAATGAAATATCAGTGTGAAAATTGTTTATAGAATGACAGATTTTAAAGCAGACATCACCCATCGTTACTGAGACATCCCAGGTTCTTTTCTTTGCTTTTCATTTGCTCAGTGTTACTAAACTCGTTCTCCTTTGGAAGCATTTTAACCTGTAAAGATGAGACATTTGTATACCTTTTTATTGCCAATGAAGTTTCCTAAATCAGTATTTTACTGCGTTCGACGAACAAAAACCTCTGCACTACAGTATTCCTGGTTTACCTATGGATACATGCCTCATGCATTGTATGGTTGTCAGTGTTAACAGCAGCTAGCCAGATGTTGTCCGTGTTCGTGTTAGTTCTTTGCTAGCTAGCCTAACTTTTGTTTTCAGTTTGACTGTTAGCCTTAAAGGAAATCAAAGTATTATGGGGAAGTCTGTGGGTGGGACGGGGAGTCCGGGGGCTTCTGAACGCCATAACCAAATTAGTCCTATCAGGGAATGTGGAGTATGAACCTCAAAGCCAGCACCGGGCGCCTGCCTTCTGGAGCCAAGGGGGCGGAGCCTCGAGAAAAAAAAAAACACGTGAAAGCAGGCTCCTCCCAGCTCAGCTCAGCCGTGGCTCCAAAACACAGGCGGCCATTCTTTACCAAGCTTCTCCTAATTTATCCGACTTGAGTTTCAGGTCAGCGTTTCAGTGTTATTAGCTTGTAGTCCGACTCTTTGTGAAGGAACAGGGTGGTTTCCTGCTCCAGCCCGATGCCTCCAGCCTTATGCAAGACCTGTGTGCTGTTAAAAGTGCCATTGAACAGTGTTATCATTTCACACATGTAGCCAGTATTATTTCTCCTTTACTCAAAACCCACATTTACTAATGTTTGTCCGCTTGCACAGAACAGCAAACTTGTCACTTTGACTGAAAGTGAGGGCGATTCCGAGGCCTTTAAAGTGTTTTTACGGCAGAAACCTGGTGGAAAAACTCGTTGTTCGTACGATTTTAATGAAACTGGTGTAAAGACTTTGAATCAAATCTGAACTCGGTTGAAAATCATCAGAAAGCGAAGCAACGAGCAGAGGTTTTAGCGATTTCGCTAAATGAGGCATTTCGATCAATAACGTAACCGAGTTGTTGCTTCAGCTTTAAAGGAAGTGGTCGAGAATCATTGTTCATGTTGTGAACTTTAACCTGTGGATGTAAAAATAGAAAAAAAGCTCTGCTACCTTCAACATTCAACGTTTCCCCTTTGAAGAACACACGTTTGGCTTATATCCGCTTTGATGTGAAAGATCAAAAGAATTCCAGAAACCGTTTGACCGCGAGTGCGTCAAATTTTGTTTCTGTTTTCATTGTCAAATTGAGATCGAGCAGAAAGAAAGACACAAAAGTTGGACAGTAAAGGATAAATGTGCACTTGTTTTAGAAACAGGACAACGGTGAGAAGCTGTCTCGCACTTCAGGTAACAAACGTTAGTGAATGTGGTCGTCCGAGTGTTTTCAGTTGCTTTTACCGAACAGTGTTTTTAGTATTAGTGTTGTTTTTTTTTTTTTTTTTTTTTGTTTTTAACAATGGCAGTATTAGAATCCTTTTCACAAAAAAAACCTGTTTAGTTTTTAGAAAACTTTTATATTTATGTGTCTTATTTTTATATTTTCTTTTACAGTTATTTATTACACATTGTAGTGTACATTATTGTAGTTTGAATTGATACAATAATATATTTTAGTATGAAAAATAATCTCAAGTCAAACAAAAACACGTGCTTCTGGGAAATGAAGTTTGTATCAACAAAAAAAAAGAAAAAAAAAACCACGATGTCTGTTTTGACCAGAAAAAAAAAACATGAATTAAGTTACGAAGGAAACTGTTACATGTGCATCCGACCTGCGTCGTTATGAAGCTACTGAATCCTGTGATTTTAAACGCATGACTCGTTATGAAGGATATTGCTATGGAAACGTGACTCCTCCCCTCATTTTTTTAATTTTCGAAGCCAAATTTCGATCACCCACCACCGTTTTCTGTTGTGTGCCAACTTGTCAACTTGTACTGTCGAAGGCTGCATATGGTTCGTTTTTGTCGTCACCTTTGTAAATTCACTGTCTTTTTTGTAATGTTTGTATTTTAGTTTTGCTCCATTTTTATGACTCCCATCAAAATAAAATATAAGACGGCGGGTCTCTGCGTCACATTTGTTTGCATGCGCATCAACACGTCTGACTTTGTTTAAACATTTGGAAGTTAAAGTAAAAAAAAATCTAAAACTTTTAAAACTCAAATTTCAGAAAAACCTCAGTCAACTTTGGGGAGTTATTGATAATAAATAGTGGTTAAAAACTGCCCATATTGAATGTTGTATTTCATTTATAGGCTGCCTTTGAGAGCTTAACATATATTTGTCTGCAGAAAACTGCTTTCAGAAGTTACCAGGTCAAATATTTATTTTACAGAGAACAAAAGACTTGCATGTTTTGTTCTCTGATACCTAATCCGACCACCGGGCGGCGCCAGTGAGCCACCGAAGACGGATTCAGTCTGCAGCCCAAATCCTCAAATCTGCTGGGAGACAAAAGACACTGAAGATTCAAAAGACAATAAGACTTTTAAGGGCTCAGTCTTAAATTAACCAAAGAAAATGAACTTGTTTTAATTTACTCTACTCGAGTTAGAAGAACGTGACAAAAACAGCCAACCTAAAACCTTGAAGAGAGGACAGAAATGTACATTTTAACCAGCTTTTAAGCGAAAAACAAGTTGCAAATGTACAGTTACTATGAAGGTCTCCAGTAGGTGGCACTGTTGGGCCGCGGCAGCAGTACTGCTTTTTATTGTAACGCAAGGCGCACCTGTAAAAGTGTTCTCACCTCTGAATCCTCAGACATGACACGCTGTTAATAAATGTGACTATTATATTTTATTTTGACACTTCCGTGTGGATATAAATAAAGCAACGAAACTGTGACTGCTGTTTAAGCACGTCAGTAAAAATAGCAGCAGATGAAAGGGGAGCTGGTTGTGGGTGTAAGCAGGGAGGTAAAAGACCATCTAGAACAGGGAGGACGAGTTCGACTGAAATCTGAAATCATCTGATTAGATTAAAAATCCAGAAACTGCTGAAGGTGGAGGGCTTGAGCTCCGAACTCAGGCGACATTTCAGGAGATACACACACACACACACACACACACACACACACACACACACACATACAATCTGTGACTGCAGAAGTTCAGACCCTTCCAGCAGCAGCATATTCAGCTCATCTCCATAATGAACCAGCGAGAGCCTGCTGGAGCACAGCGGAGCACAAACAACATCAGAGCCCTCGCGACGGCCGTAATTAAAGCTCATTTCACGCCGCCGCAGTCGGCCAGGCCGCACGCGCGCAGCCATTTGTCAGAATTAGCTGCCGCATCACCGCTGTCAATCAAACCCGACCCCTGGGCGCACCCTTCGGAGCGAGCCCGCCGGTAGCCGTGGCCCCCGAGGCGTGCCTCTCCCGGTTCGGGTTCGGTCGGCGGGCGGATCTTCGGCGTCCGATGGACGAGGAAAACCAGGGAGGAGGCCGGTAAAGGCAGAGCAAGGAGCGACCTCAGGGGTTAAAGGTCACCGCACCGCCGCCAGGCTGGACTCCAGTCGCCCCCTCCTCTCGGTTTTCAGGCCTCCGACGGAATCTGGACGCATCCCACAACTCGACGCCTCCAGGAACAGGAAGTGCAAATATTTCCAGTAAATCCCTGAACAGGCAGCGAGGAGGGCGAGGAGGAAACAAGTGGTCCTGACCTTCACCTTTGACCTGACTGTGACCTCTGACCGTGACCCCTGACCGTGACCTCTGACCTGACCTCTGACCTGACCGTGACCTCCTGTTTCTGACAGCGTGAGTCTCCAGAGGTTTGATTCACTGACGCTCCCCGGGGGACGAGAAGGTTGGACCCACAGGACGAGGCGGACTTCTCACTTGGATCATCAGCAGAACCGGGTAAAGCGTGGAGATCCAGAGGAGGCTTGGGTGGGTACCGGCCTATAGGGGGCGCTAAAGTGACACAAACCTTCCCTTTAAAGAGGTTTATCAGGAGATCTGAGCTCAGTCTGGACCCTTGTCCACCCCTCACTCAGGATTTGTGCTTGTAGATCTGATATTCACCTGAGCTCCTGGTGACAGGAAGTCCAGACGGACACAGATATGCGATAATCACGTTAGTATTGATCACTAATCCTGTGCAGCTCACAGTAGAACGATCTGAGGGAAAGTCGATCTAACGGGTCAGAACAGAGGCACCAGGAGCTCCTGCAGGCCTCTGAAAGGGAACCGCTGAGCCCAACATCACGTCCTACCGGTACCGACCACCAGGCGTTGCCGTTCTGCTCGGGACTTCCCCTCTTTGTCCGATGTTCCTGGAGCTATCGGTGGTCTTAAAGCTCTCCGCTGGTCACTCAGGTGCTCTGAGGTGGAGGTAAATACTTCTGAAGGAGTTGGCAAACATCGTTAAAAGGTAATTAGCTATTTTAGAAGATTCCTTTTTAAAAGTCCTTGTGAGGCGTCGTTAGCGAGTTCCTCGGAGAGCCATTAATCCAAATCTGGGGTCAAAGTTGCATCTTAAAAAAAACGAGTGTGTCTTTCTTTAGTTTAGAGCTCATTAACAGGCGAGCTTCTGCCTTCCTGCTGCCTCGCTCCACCTCATTACATCCACCCATCCTTCCTTCACTCCACCTCTATCTTCTACTCGCACCCCTCCATCTCTCACCCCCCCACACCCAGATGGAGGGGTGCCCCTCCATCCCTCATCCTTCCATCTCTCCATTCCTCATCCCCCCACTCTTCATTCCTCCATCCCTCATCCCTCCATCCGCTCCTCACATCCCTCCACCCCTCCATCCATCTGCACCTCCCTGATGGAGACATCTGTATTTGCTCCTGCAGAGTAATCATCAGTTTGCTGCTGAGCTCCGTCTGAAGCAGTCAGAGGTCACTGTGTGTGTGTGTGTGTGTGTGTGTGTGTGTGTGTGTGTGTGTGTGTGTGTGTGTGTGAAAGAGAGAGACAGAGAGTTTGTCCTTTAAGCAGAGAAAAAGTTAAATGTTTGCTGCCTCAATCTGTCTTGTAAATGGAGAAAAGGTCAGGAGAGAGAGAGAAATAAAAATTGGAGTTCAGCACCTCCTCCTCTTCCTTCTTCTCCTCCTGCTCACCCCCCCCCGCATCCTCCTTGTCCCTGCTAAGAACAGCATTTTAGTCAAAGTTGAACATCTGAACCTCCAAATCTCAGATCTTTTCCCTTGAAGGACTCGGAAGCAGAATGGAACGCTCCATTTAGCACGGCGGGGAAAAAGCTGGGATGCATTTTTTAAACTGACTCAAGTGTCAGTTTACACACACACACACACACACACACACACACACACACACACACACACACACACGCCTTGAAGATTAAACCCAATCTTCTACAGAAGGAAATAACCTCAGAGGCTGCAGACTTCCATCTTTGCTGTAATCCAGAATATGGTACCCATTGAGCCCCCCCCCCGACCTCCCCGAACCCCCTCCTCTTCCGTCTCCTGCCCTTCGTGGGTCCAGACCCGTCCCGTCTCTCGACTCTTGCCTCAGGAGCGCGGCCCCGTCTGGTCCAGCCCCGTCTGCGGTGCGTCTGCAGCTCCCTGTGACGAGCTGCGACGTGTCAGCGCTGATTGTTTGTGATTACATCTACTCCTCATCGCCGCCTTCATTAAAGCCCAACCTCGGTTAAATGTTTGCAGAGCGTTTTTTTCCCCCCCTCTTTCTCATTTGAAGTTTGTTCTAATAGGCTGGAGCTTCTGCAGAGATCACAGCCGTGCATACCGAATGGGCCGAGCCAACAGGAGCAGCACCAGACGGGGGGGCTTGAAGAGGACGAGCGTTAGCCGAGGCTCCTACACGTACGTACGCAGGCCATCAGGAATTCAAACCATGGCCGTAGCTGGCTGTGGCTTTTTTTTAATATATTTTAACAAGTTTATCGCTGCTCTCTGCTCTCCAGCTCAGCTGGCTCCAGAAAATTATGCAGATTACGAGTTAAATCATTTATTCATTAAAATTCTGAACCTAGCCAACATGCTAATCATATATGTGGCCCCCATTTCATCCTAAAATTAGCTCAACGAATCATTTGAAGCAAAAACATTAATTTGGGGGCATTTTCAGCCTTTATTTGGGGAGAAAGGGGAGCCATTTCATGTCGGGGGGGCTTCTAAAGGTTTCATCTGTGCGATATTGTGCACAGAATTGCTGTGTGAATGAGAAACAGCTGGAGGAGGCTGGTAAACTCCAGAGCTCTAGTTTCCCACTATCACTTCCCCTCATTCCCAGCCGACTCCCCCTCCCGACATCCTTTTGTTCTCCCCCAAGAGGCTGCAGCTGGCTGATAACCAGCCTTCAGTCAGGGAGGACTTGGACACTTGGACAGACGGATGGAAGAACCGGGCGAGAGGCTCCGGAACACGTCAGCTCCATCCTCCGTCTTTTCCCTCCCGCTCTTCCCATTCTCTGTTTTAACGCCAAACATGAATGAATGAACCCTCACCCTGTCATCAGACGAGCACGTCGGGATCCCGCCTCCACGTTAAGCGACCTTTGACATCGCTTCGTGCCGAACATCGGCCCGATTGTTCAAAGCAAGCACCAAATGACTGACGGTGCATGCTGACTGGGCCTTGAACCCGCGAGCCTGGGTTCAAGCGGAGGCGTTCACGGAACCGCGGGCCGTCAGCAAATTGATAGAGTAACAAGCTGCGTTCCTTCAGGGAAGAGCCGCTCGATGGAGGCTGCACATACGGGACCATCAAAGCAGCAGCGGCAGCAGTTTGGTCCGGAGAATAAACACGGCAGCGGCGGCTGCTGCAGGAACCGAAAGATCAGGCACGAGAGGCCGTGATGGAGCTGTAGGAGGGGCGCCGGCCCGCGCCGCGCACGCATTACCCAACAAAAGGTTGTGCTGAGGAGACGCGGGGCTCCTGGGAAATCAGCAGATTGAAACCGTCTCACCTGAATCACCCCCTGATTACCATCATTTGGTCGCCTTCATCAGATGGAGGGAAAAAAAGGGAATTGAAAAGAGTATTGACGCAAATTTTAAACAGCCCGGGAATGAGATAAAATCAGCTCTGTGAGCCTTCTACCCGAGGAAAGCTTGTTTTTGAAGAGGGAAGTTTTACTGCAGGAACCTCAGAACAGCAAACGAGGGCTTCGACTCCTCTGAGACGCGCTAACGTCCTCCGTGGTTCCGCTGCACGGAACCCAAAGTGGATCCCGCGCTTGCCGAGCTGCCCGGACCCCCCCGAGACCCCTCAGAGCCCCCACATCAGCCGAAGCAGGAGATCAGAGGAGGCCTCGTTAGGAAATGGCTCCGCCGCCTTGCTGCTGTTCAGCTGAACTGTGACGAACACAAAAGAGGCAAACCCGTTTTTGTTTTCCTTCCCAGGTGATTCCTCAGGGATCCTTCCTGCCTGCTGCAACGAAAACAGCGTCAGGAGAGCAGCCGGAGGCACTAATAACAGAACAAAATGATTTTCTCTGTTTTATATTTAAAATAAGATGTTGGGGAGGGGTCAGGGAAAGTTGAAACATCTGCGTGAATACGGTGGAAAGTCTCTCCTGCTGCTCCCAACAGCAGGAGAGACTTTAGTTTTTATTGAAAAGCCTAATTGATCAGGACTCATCCAGCCCAGACAGGTGGAGCTGCAGGTGGTGGCGATCTCCGGCTAATCGCTGAAGGTGTGATCATCCAATCAGAGGCTGTGGACGGCTCAGTGAAGCTGCATATAAAGAGCTTCTGAGCGCGGCTCCTGCTTAACGTGGGGTTAAACGTTCTGTTGGTTGTTTCCAGTTGGTTTAGGTAGATTAAACTACTCAATGTTTCAGGCGTGAGTCACCCCTGAATGGACTTTTCACCTTTCTGGAACATTCTCTTGGCTCCCTCATGCTCTTAACGGGGGTGGACGGCAGCTGGAGCCTCCTCAGTTCTGTTTCAGGAGATCAAGCAAGAAGGTCTTCGTTCATTCACAATAAACTCCTGAGGTCTGAAAACAGAAGTGAAGGTGTTAACGTTGTTGGTCGATGAGCTGTAGAGAGACAGTAGAGCTCCTGGCTGATCTGGAGTTGTGTAAATTTGTCTGAGAATGTGAGAAGTGAACCTTTAATGTGTAAATGTGTTTCCGAAGAGAGCAGCAGAAGGTGGGCGACGCCTGAACGGGAGCGGGACCCGCCAAGCGTTAATCTTCCTCCTTCAGCCTCACGGGTTAATGGGGAACGGCCTCCCGCTGTGAATGAAATCTGCGCCCGATCTCCACTCTGAACTTTGGAAGGCAGTCATTTATCCCGAGTCTATTTCCCAGCCTGATCTAGGGTGTTTGCAGGTAACCTCACTGAAGTTCAGCGAGGCGGAGTGAAGCTCGTTCAGCGCCGATGCCACCTGAGCTGATGCTCTGGCCTTCTTCCAGTTTGCCTTATTAAAAACTGCTTTTTCACCAGTCTCGCTCCTTTTGACAGTTTTTCTGCCTTTTTTATAAATTCAGAAGTCTCTGAAAATTGAAAGTAACCAACTGTCAGAGGTCAGGAGGTGCACATTTTCCTCAGTAACTATCTTTAGAGAGACGGTGAGCTGAGTCCAACTGTTGCTAAAGCCAACCACATGCTGTAGGTGCTCTGAAATAAAATGTGAGGAAAGGTCTGGACGATGCCCTTTCTTGGATATGATGTTGTGAAGAATACCAGCCGATCCTCCCATCAAGCTCAGTAATAGCCATCCGTCCATCCCTGTTGCTGCTCTTTAAATTGCTGCTTTTGTGGCAGGTTGGATTAGATAAAGAAATCAATACCAGGAAAATTGCTTCTGAACGCGTCCATCTTATCAGCACGTGTAACAAAAATCAAGTATCCCGTCATTTTGTCCACGTGGCCTTGGTCCATCAGCCCTGTTAGGAAGGCCGCAAGCTTTTGTATATGTCACCGTCGCCTCGCTGTAGTTTCATGAACCCAAGCGGCCTAGTGTGAGATCTAGCACCCCCTAGTGGTGAGAGAGCAGAATGAAGCATCTGTCACTCCTCAAAAACATTTTATTACAATTATTTATCCTGCAACCAAACAGCACTGGAGATTTCTATGGTCACACATACTCACTGACATCATAGTTACCGACCAATCACATCGTTACATTTACATTTACATCTTTGAGATCGCTCCGAACCGCTGACCCGGCTGCTTAAAGGTGAATCTGAATCAGAGAAGTTGGGGCGGCGGATGAGGGTGGGGCCCATTGACAGCCCTCTGGTGGTGGGCTGTCCTGTGTCCGTCAGGGCATCTCGCCGCTGACAGCGGAAAGCGATGGCTTCCATTAAAACACGCGTGATAGTTTGGACAACTTTGGTCATTAAAATCCCATCTGTGTTCCGCGTTTGATAAACAGTCCCTCATTCTCCCTCCATCAGCTGCTCTTTACACTCGGAGGCGTCCGCACCACTTCCACTGTTTAATATCATAAAATGAAGCAGTTGGGGCTCCTTCTCCTGGATTATACTCCTGTCCCATTCCGATCACTTCCATCAAGTCACTTCCAGCCTGTCGGGCTGCAGCAGATTAGCCTTAAAAAAAACCCGTCAACTGTCTCGGCATGTAGCCGTCAAGGTGACAGTCGGAGCCGTCGCTGGTGTTAAAAGCTCTGTTGCTGAGACGTTTAAGAGGAAACTGGGCGGATGGAGCCTGAAAAAAAAAGGAGCCTGAATGTAGAAAAATAAAGCAAAGTGGAGCCTTTGAGGGGGGACCAAACATGTAATAGACGCCATCACAGCTCATTAACAAGACGGCGTGTCCTGACTGAAGGCGCCCGCCGCTGACCGGGTGGTTCTGGTGGTTCTGTCTGGCCTCAGAGGCACAAATTAAGGGGACTGGACGGATTAATGAACCTCGCTTCTGTTTCATTTTTAATATGTGTGAGTGCGGCATCAATGAGCCTTCCTATTTGAGCTTCTTCGTGTTGCCTTGCTGCTGTCTGGTGAGTGTAGCATCATTATCGCAGGTATCGTGAACGGCCTCCCTCTGAGAGTTGAGGCTAAACATCAGAAAACAAACTTCTGTTGTCGTTTTAAGTCATGGTTCCTTTTCCCATCCTCCCCATTTCTCTTTAAATCCATTCAGTTTGCATATATTTACTGAGAAACGTGGCTTTACCCCGTTTTATAGTACAAATATTTACCCAAGTTGACGGAGAAATCTAACCACCAGGGGGCGCACACACATATATATTTTACCCACCCACTGAAAAATACTAGTTCGACCGTTTTCAACATTTTTCAGTATGACAAAATGACGCTTGTTACAAAGACGGTGAATCATTTACATGTTTGTACAGAGATTTCCTCACAAGTCCGGCACTGTCGGCGTTAAATCGGTGAACTGGCAGAGCAGCAGAACCCTGTCTTGTCCTCCTCCGGTTTTTGTGGAGCCACGTCCTGCTGAGCAACTCTGAGAGTGAAGTCCTGAGGCGTGACAGGAAGTCCTCTGGAGCCCCACCGTTAATCGAGTCAGCTTATATAAAATACTCCTTCGGGCTTTCCTCGGAGGCGTTCTGGGACTCGGCCTGGTTGCCGAAGGGGAAGTCCGGCCCATCTTCCCGTTTGACACTCTTCACTTCCTGGTTCCGATAAGTCTCTTTTTTCCTGTAGAGGAATCTGGCGGCTACCGCCAGGCCCGCCAGCATCACGAAAATCACCACGGCGATGATGCCTGCGGGACAGAGAAGATCCAGGACTTTAATTTCAACACGCAGGAATACGCTAAAATCAAAAATGGAGGGACATTTTGGCCTCCGTGTCAGCCGCTCAAATTCTCAACTACGTTTTTTACTACCTTCGCTTAATTTACGTTCTCAAATCAATTTAGCTCCGCGTTGCCTGATAAAGACTCCAGGCTCTGTCCAATAATGGCAGAAAATGTTAAGATTAGCGAGCAGTTCCTGTAAAAGTTTAATTAGGGGACACAGTCGGCCCGCTTTAATGGACAATCTGAAATGGCTTCTTTGACTCACCTTATCTGTCTTAACCATCTGAGATTGAACTTTTACACGTCTCCACTCTGTTGCTCAGCAGATTAAATTAAAGTTCTAAATGAGTTTCCGATGGACTCATCAGTTTTTACTGTTGCTCAGTGTCTGTTTACCCCCCCAACAAGGTATCTCTTTAACCTTTTCGGACTTCACAAAGCATCCTGGGTCGGCGTATAAAAAGACATTTATCACGTCTGCACTGATATGATCGATCAGGATTCTCCGCAAATGTCACATCCCAAATACGATCAGTGCCGAGATTAGACTCAAGAGGAGCTCCTCCTGCAGATCAACGAGGGGGAAAGTTCCAGTACCTCCAATCAGAGCCGAGTCGGTCCTGACGGCATTGACTAAAGGCTGACCTGAACCCACTGAACCAGACTGGTCTACAGCAGAGACAGAAGAGAAGGAAGAAGAGGTGCAGAAGGAAGGAACATTAAAGCACAGTCAAGAGAAAAGATCAAAACATCGTACGCAGGGTGGGAAAGCTGCAGCCTTCTCATCGATTTTCTCCCAGCAAAACTAACATTCGTGTCTATTTCTAGTTTGAAGACTCATCTCTGAGGCCAGCACGCTCGTCGATACCATTTCGGCTGATTTTCAGAGCAAATGTTCACGACTGTGGTCGTTTACAAAGAGAGGAAATATGGACCAATCAGAGCTGAGCGTCTCGGTCCTACCTGTCAGCTGGTGGGTGTCCTCTGTGGCGTACGGGTTGGCTGAAGGCGAGCCGCAGCCGGACCGGAGCAGAGGTCCGCTGACGACCACGGGGCTGCTGTCGGGGTGGAGCAGCGCCGCCTTCAGAGGGCTGATGGAGTTAAAGCGCACCACCGAGAGGCAGCCGGTGAAGCCCAGCGAGGCCACCCGGGCCAGGTCCGGGTCCAGGTCGTCAGACCCTGGAGAGAAACCCAGGATACGCAGCCCCTTCAGTCCGTCTCCGCCCACACTGGGAACCAGTTAACTGGGCTCACGCAGCACCACCAGTGTCCACAGCTCCATCCATCTCACAACCCGGAGCTCCGCCCACCGCGAGAAGGCTGCTTGTGCTGCTCATACTCACTGTGGACTTTTCCCAAGACCAGCGACTTTATGGCGTTAAATTCTCCGTCGGATGTCAGGTTGAACTCCTCTCGGGGGTTCTGGTCGATCTGAAAGGACAACACACTTTTTCACGTATATTTACAGGTAAACAGGTAAACCCAGACAGAGTCAGGGAGCAGCGCATGTTTACTTAATGACTTTACTTTTTACTTTTTCTTAAAACTGAGCGCTCCGTTCCTGCTGCAACACCTGGAAAAGTGGGGCAGAGCAGGAAAACAGCAAAACCCTGAAGGGAAAAGGCTCAAAAGTCCAAATAAAGCAGGCCTGTAAGTAGCCCAGAGTCGATTTAGGTGTAAGTGGCTCATTTTTCTCATAGACGTGAGCTCAGAGGAGAGGAGATTATTCTGTCCACATGTGAGAGCGCGCTGGCCATCACCGAACGGCGAGCCGGTTGGGCTCGTGTGCCCGGAGTCGCTGCTGATGATCGAATGCTTCAAGGTGACGGCGGAGCGGGATGCTCATTTTTCACCGGAGCTGGGCGACGCTGGGAAGATGCGCCCGCGCGGAGCGGGGTCACCTTCACCACGCCGACATCCAGGCTCCTGGTTACGTGGAGCCAAGCTCGTGTATCATCAGCTGTTAACACGATAAGACGCCGCGACGTCACGGGCGCCAAGACGAGGCTCCATGGTTCGCCCTGATGAGAAGACTGCACGTGTTCCCGCGTCGTAGGAGATAAGGACCTGATCAGACGTGACGCCAGCAGCAAGTAGATGATCCCAAACAGGGAACGAGCGGTTGTAAACACACTCAACTTTGACAGGGAGCTGCAGTCCGACACACACACAGCTTTCTAAGAGTCAAACATTTTTGTTTGATTTTCTCTGCTTCCAAAATCTAAATATTTCTTATGTTTATTTAAAGTTTAGCAACGCGAAATAAACCAGCACTCAAGATCTGAAGGGAAGGAAAAACTAGAAAAAATGTAAATGTGGTGTTGGCTGTGGCAGCCGCTGAAGGCAGAGCCTCCCCGCAGGCCTCGCTCCTCCACGGGCCCTTCCTGCCGCTCCACATCCTTTGAATTTGTTTGTTTGCAGTGCTCCGACACCCAGTTTCCACCGTGGCTTTGTGGCCAGAGCCTGGCGGCTGGCAGCCGCGCGGCCCAACAGATCTACCTGCCAGCGCCCGAGCCGTCAGTCAAGCCTCGCTGGCGATGGCAGCCTTCCCGCGGCCACGCCGCTGGATCAGAGCCAGCGCCCGGACGCAGATCTGCGAAACTCCGCAGCCAATCAGAAGTCTCCTGGTCCAAGTCCAACATTCCTGCGTGTGTGTGTGTGTGTGTGTGTGTGTGTGTGTGTGTGTGTGCGTGTGTGCGTGCGTGCGTGCGTGCGTGCGTGCGTGTGTGTGTGCGTGTGTGTGTGTGTGCGTGTGTGTGTGTGTGTGTGTGTGTGTTACCTGCAGGGACACGGCCTCCGACAGCCTCCTGACGCTCACGCTGTGCAGCCGTCCGTCAGCCAGGTTCCTCACCCTGCTCCTCATCACCTCGGCCTCTCGGCTGCTGTCCAGCTTGTATCTCAGCTCCAGTTTATCTTCAGACACAGAAACACACATTGTTGCCCAGCTTAAACTTCCCTCTTGATGTCCGTCTCCGGCCGTCTTATCTCTGGCTTGGCCCGCGCCGGTGATGCTATCAGAAGCTTTCCATATTAGGAGGATTAGCAGTTAATTCCTTATCAATAACACATCTCCAAATCTAATTAATTTTGCTAATAATGTGTGGCTTAAGAGCAGATTTCATAAAAGCCATGTCCTTTAAAGATTGGAATCGCACTTCGTCCTTCAGAGCCGTAGCTATCAGAGCAGGAGCTCCACATCTGCTTCTTTACTCTTCAGTTCAAAGTCTCTTTTACCAAAGACAGAAAATATCAGTTTGCTTTAAGCTCCTTCAGTTGTTTTTTTTTAAATGTATAAATGCATATTCTTAAATAACAGCCCTCTGGTGACAGCTGAATTATGTCTGGGAAGCAGAAGCAAGAAAAGAAATATTAATGAAAAGGAAAAAAAAATCAGCTCTCAATATTTAATTGGACACAGTGGTGTAAGTGCTTTTACCTGGCGACTCCACGCCACAAGCAAAGCCTTAATGTCCTGCTGTCCATCAGCGTTCTCTGACTCATTACCAGCAAAAAAGAATCCATTTACAGCTAATCCAACCACAAAGTGCCGGGTTTATTGGGCTCCTGAGTGCTGCAGGTGTGGTTCTGAATTCATAGTGCTTCCTTCTGCTCTTAAAAGTCAAATTCCTAATGTAATTATTCAAAACAAACTTCCCCAAAAAGCCAAGTTTCAGCAAGATGAACTGCAATTTATTAGCAGCCTGCACAGACGTCCATCAGGTCTGAGTGAGAAGTTTCACTTCATCCGAGGTTGCCTCGACGCCCCCCCCCTCACCGTGTTTGTTGATGAGCACGGCGAGGTACTCCCCGTGGTACGAGCTGACGTAGAAGAGCACGGCGGGACTCTGGAAGGTCCTGAAGCTCAGCGACACGTTCTCTCCCCTCAGAGTCACGTCGGTGTAGATGGAGGACGGGGCGGCGCTGCCGTTCCTCGCCGGCTCGTACGGCTCCTTGAAGGTGTAGCTGACGGAGGTCGTCGGTTTGAAGCTGGCCGACACCTCTGGGGGCGGAGAGCAGGTGAGGGGTCATGAGACGGAGCACAAATAACAGCAATCAGAGCATGACGGGGCCGATGAACAGGAAGTCTGGAGGGGATATTCATATCAAGTAAACTGTTCTTTCTGACCTTTAGGCTGTTAAACATCTGGCTAAATGTCAGTAGAGACACCTCAAAGACGGTTTCTCTTCAAAAAGACCACAAATGAACAGCTCAGCAGATCTATTACTGAATCCTGAGCCCAAATCAGACCGTACTGTAACTCAGGGCTGAAGGAAAAGCTGCAGAGCACAAACAGAAACTCAGCAGGATTAAAATGCTCTTGTAATTCAGGCCAAAGCTGCAGAGTATTTTCCCACACTTTATTGCTTTACTGGTCTTATTTGTAGATTTCTTTCTGGTGGAACGCATCGACTCTTGCGCCTCGCGCAAATGCCATTTGTTTCAATTTGAGCCATCCCTCTTGTTTCCCCTAAAGCTAAATAATCCGTCGATATAACCAGGAAGTGAGTAATTGTTGCGCCGGCACAGCGAAATTCACATATTCACACAGATGCTTTAGACTCAGAGATCCATAATGAATTGCTGAAGGTTATGCAGCTCAATTTGAGAATCCTGTGGCGGCTAAACTACTGGGAGGATCCCTGATACTGTAGTCTAGTCCAGACTGGACTGGTCTCTGCGGTGGGAGATGAATTAACACCAGTACACTCAGCCTCTCATCCACGTACCGACACAGATGCACCACCACAGAGTTTAGAGGGCAGAGAGGCGTCTCGGCGCAAGATAAAGATGACGCATTAACAGTGCAATGAATTCAAGATCAAAAAGAAAGACTCAAAGACCCCACCACATCAAACAGGCGAAATTAGCATGGAAAGGTTTGATGTCACATGGTAACCAATACTACCCGCTGATGAGTGCTAAGTGCTTAAGAGGTTCAGTGGATTTGGACCTTTTCACAGATGCAGATACACACACACATGCAGGTCAGCCTCGTATCAATAAAGCCTCTGTGTGCACAGACGGGCCCAGCTCAGGACTCACACCAAACCTACCCACAGGTACCCACGTACCTGTGTGACAGAAGACCCCAGCGTACGCCGAGAGGCCGCAGTCGCAGCTGAAGCCGCTGGCTCTCTCCACGCAGCGGCCGTGGTTCTGGCAGAAGGAGCCGTAGCTGCTGCAGTGACCCGGGCAGCCGGCCCGCACGCCCGGCGTGATCCTCGCCCTCTCCTCCAGGTCCAGCGTGACCCCGTTCAGCTGCAGGGAGCGGATGCAGCCCCGGAAGCCCTTCTGCCTGGACGCCGTGCCCCCTGAGGAGGCACAAGTCATGAGCGTGTGTTTATGTAACCCCGCCTCCTCCTCCTCCTCCTCCTCCTCCTCCTCCTCCTCCTCCTCCCCCTCCTCCCCCCCCTCCTCCTGCGTGACGCTGCATCACTCCCATCAGCTGTCACAAACGGTCATTCACTAAAAACTCCAGGTCATCAGCACACGTCGCAAAATTCACAGCCGACAGCGAGTCATTTCTACCAAAGCTGCATATTGAGTCCTGCACCCGGCCTTAATCAGTGGATGACCTGACGGCCTTTTACACGAGCTCACGGAGGACGACAGTCGGGGAGGCAGAGATGAAAGAGCGGCGGTGACCTGCAGGCCCCGCAGCAACAGAATGAAGCCAAAGTCGAGCCTTCAAAGAGAGAGAAACGGAGGAGCGGGGCAGCAGCACAGCCAGAGTTGAACTGTTACACAGCGCAGACGTCGCTGAGGTAGATTTTACAAAAGCATTTATTGTATTCGGATGCTGAGAAGAGCAGCAAAACTCCCCGCTGGTGCGGCTGAAGCGTCACCGGGACAAACAAATAAAAGCTAATCTGAAAACGTCTGCAGGAACGGCGACTGTTCTCGGCTGAATGTTGCCGAATCTGCTGAGACGTTCTGCAGAACCAAACACAAAGATTGTGTTTGCCGATGGCCCGGCACCACCAAAATATCTCAGCATGCCAGGCGAGCCAGAGAGACGCCGAACGCCGGCTTATCTGTGTCCACCAGGCAACGAGCAGCAGGCTTTCAGCTGAAACTGCTGCATGTGGAATTTCACAAATATCGGTAATAAAGAAGGAGAACATGAGAGAAATCTGCTATTCATACTGGGACCAATAAACTGGGCTGCTAATGTAATTCACTGCTGTGTAACTTTGCATTAGGAACAATTATTTAAGGCTTGCTGGTTGAGTAAATATGAGCTACCAAATCAGAGGACACATTTGCTGTAAATGAATATTTTAGTGTCTCATAAATCTGTGCAGCTGCAATGAAAGGAAATAATAATCTGTTCAAAATGAATGTGCAGATTAGAAATCCAAACAAAAGTCTGCATTGTGGCACGAGAACTGGCTGAATACAGGATTACGAGCTGAGCTTATGATTCTATACAACCCGATATTTCTGCTGATTTACTCTTCTGTGTACTTTCCACTTCCGTTCTGGAACAGAAACAGGCAGCGTTTCTCTAAAAGAAAAAAGTCACACATAGCAGGGAACATTATGAATAATTTAAACATTTCTATATTACGGGTTTGTGGAGTGACTCCAGAGGAGAGAACAGAGGAAACTCAACCACTTCTACATTTGGAGGAACTGTTCAAAGCATCGATCGGCTAATCACGGCTCGCTGCAGGAGCTGGTGGCTGTTTTTAATCCAGCCGGAGAAGAAGAGGCCTTGCAGAGAACCAGTTTTAAAGCGGCTGCCTTTTGGACTGAGCAGATGTAAAAACTGGAGCTGATTCTAATTTCTGCTCTTGTTCCAGTTAGCTGTGCTGATGAATCGCAGGTAAACACGGCGGTGACCTTGGAGCCGATTATTGGCTGAGCAAATCCAGCCGATCGATACGCGCCCGGGCGGCTGTTCTCAGCCGCTCCCTGCAATATCTGCTGCTTCTCTCGTTCCTCCAGATTATTAGTTTACCGCTATGAATTGATGTAAACCGTGTTTGTGGAGAACAGCTCGGGGACGGTGGAGCTCTTGACCTCTCCCTGCGCCTCTGTGACCCCTCTGATCCTCGCCGCTCCACATCGGGAGCGCAGGAGCTGACACAAACCGCCGCTTCCACTTAGAAAGGAAAGAGCATGCCTGGAGGAACCTGCACCGCTGCACACGTTATTTATAAAACATGACCATCGTTCAGTGGTCAGAAACCTTCGACTCGGCTTTTTTGTGTTCGACTCTGAAACATCAGAGGTCCGCGGGTCCTCCAGGGACGTGGAAACTTTAAAGGCTTTGTCTGAAATGAGCAGACGGACACACCGATGAAGAGCTGGCTGTTGAGCTGCAGGTGGAAGTGGCCCTCGGCCGGCGCCTCCTTCGTGGCGGCGGGGAGGCGGTCCAGCTGGAGCGACGCCTCCTTGATGTTCCTCTCAGCTCGGACCCGGTGCCAGCGGTTGTCGTTGAGCGGGGCGCTGGAGTCCACGCGGACCTCCAGAGGCCCGTTGCCCACGTCGAAGGAGAAGAGCACCTGAGAGGAGGCTGGAAAGTCAGAGGGACACGGGAAAGAAGTGACAGTGGAATGTTTAGGCTCCGGAATGTCTCTTGGTGAAACAGCGCGTGTGAACAGGACGCAGCTGGAATGTTAATGGCAGCATCTGCAACCGTGTTTCTACAGCACAGCAGCAGAAACAAACAGCCACGGAGCTCCTAACTAGCAGCGTGGAAAAGTTCTCACAGGATAACGAACAGGAGCTATTCTGTCCTGATCACACGGATGAGCTGTGTGCGTGTGTGTGTGTGTGTGTGTGTGTGTGTGTGTGTGTGTGTGGAGGGGGGGCAGAGGAAAATAAAAGGTTCTATTCTGGGCTGCTGAACGCACACAAGCATAATGTGGTTAATTCATCCACCTCGCTGCGCTTTAGAGCATCACAATCATGTCGTAACTTCTTATTTACACCCTTTAATGCTGCAGTTGCTTTAAAATGCCTTCCAATGTAAAGAAAAGTCTCCTGGGTGAATGTGTAGGCACATCCTCGTGCTAATTTTGGTGCTGGTGGGTGCCGGAGCCTCTTCCAGCACTCCCTCTTCCCAAAAGGGCAAAATAAACAGGGTAATATTTGTAAAATGTACATTTTCCGCCCTCTCTAACGCTTCCTCTGAGCTCCAGCGACCATCTTATTGTAGCAGGAGCTGGAGTAGTTCCCAAAGGTGACTCCTGGAAGTTAAATTGCTTCTATTTCCTGCCGTGTTTCTGGTAAACAGTCCTGAGAAGCACGGAGCAGAGCGAGGCTGCAGCTCTGCTGAGGTGCCGAGGACGCCGCCTCTTTCCCATCCACCGCCGACAAAAGACTGGAGGGGAAGCAACCAATCATCCGTCATCTTTTGTTGGCGGAAGGAGAAGATGTATTACTATAGGGGTGCAGAACAAGATGAAACAATATCTCAGCAACCCGCAGTAAGTCAATTTTGGGAAATTGTTCTCAAGCTCGCAGCGTTACACCGCAAAGGTGGGAGCCCGCGCCAGCGAGGCAGTATTCAGAGCAGGAAGGACCACAGAGTGGATGATTTCCCCGAGGAGAGAGGCAGTTAGAGCACTAGTGTCCCTCTATTAGATTCTGCTTGTCCCTTCGAATCCCAGCTTCCTTCAAAATACTCCCAAGGACGACCGGCAAATAGTCAAAAAGCTAATCGGAGAGAAAAGGTTAAAGAGGCCTCTAATGACTGTCTCAGCGCCCAAGACGAGACCGCACAAGTGTTTTTCTTACAAAGGCAATAAAAGAAAAGAGGGAAGAGTTACAGAAAAACCTGTACTCACAGCTCAGCTCGATCCGGATGAAGTCCTTGATTCCCAGGTTTTCCAGGAAGACTCCGGAGGAGGCCGTGGTTTTGAAGAGGAAGGAGATGTCTGCGCTCAGCTCCCCGTGGAAGGTGGGGAAGTGCAGGTACGACGTCTCCTTGTCGAAAGATGCGGCGTTCCAGAAATTTTCTGTGACAAGCAGAAAAGAAACACAATGTTCTTCAAGGACTGGTGTCACCCAGAGAAGTCTGCATATGCTGCTATTCTGAGAACATTAAACAAGAACAATACTGCGGATCGTTTGACCCCTGTAAGTGTGAAAAAAGCCAAAAGGTGGGAGAGTTCCATCACTGTGTGTAACTAAGCAACTGGACAACCAGGCTGGACTTACTATCTCCATGACAACGGAGCGGGCCCACCCTGTAAGCTGCTTCTGAGCCGGGTCTCTGGATGTCACCCAGGAGCAAAGACCGGACGGGGAGGCTCTCCTTATGGGTGAGGGGACCCGAGTCTTGAGCCCTGCGGGTAAAACAAGAGCAGACGAGTAAAACCGGGGTTTTAATGTTGTGGTTGACTGATGTAAACATCGTGCACGCTTTTATTCAGCTGTCAGGCTGAAGCAACAGTACGCCTCCTGCCCATTTAGCGCCGCGCTGCAGCTATAACAACACCGGCTTATCAGCCTGTTGGCCCCAGAGCCCCCAAAAGTTACATTTAAAAATAAATCCAGGACTGGAAGTCCCGGAAACGAGGTGCGTGCATGGCTTTTTGTGAGCGTAATAAAAAATTAAAGAGCAGCTGTGGCACTGTGTAAAAATAGTCGCTGCGGCACGAAGTGGATCGAGCAAAGATGGACGGCAGAGGAGGAAGGAGAGACGGGGAGGTTCAAACAGGTGGAAGCTTTAAAGGAGCCCAACAGGGCACCTTCACTCTCCCTGCAACACAACTTCGAAACTTAGAAATAGACTTGTTCACCAGATGCCCCCCCCGACTGTGGATGAGGTGGAAGGATGGAGTACCACTCTGCGCGGTCGGCGTCGCAGTTGCAGTAGTGCTGCGGGTCCACGCAGTCGCCCCGCAGGCCGCAGGCGCACTGCTGGCTGCCGGGCTGGGCGCCGCCCCAGTATGCCTGCACGCGACCAGGACCTGGACCCCCGAGCCACCAGCTGAAGGGAGAGCCCTCTGAAAGACACACCCCCGTGGACAATTACCGAGAAGGGCCGACGCTGGCGCCTCTGGCCCTCCCGCCACGCCCGGGCTGGGTACCTGGAGTGTTGAGGAGGCGGGACTTCCTGCAGTGGTAGATCAGCTCCTGCTCGCAGTGCTCCGAATGGCCGATGGCGGCCGACAGCTGCTCCTCGTGGGCAGAGTAGCCGAAGTGGACGGAGCGCTGGCCGCCGCCCGGGGCCGCCCGCACCCTGGTGAGCTCCGTGTTGTTGTGCTGGATCTCCATCCACGTGCTCTCCTCTGCAGACCAACAGCCCAGTCACACTGAACTCAGGACGTGTACGTGAACTTGGACATGCGTGTGGAGGTCAACATACGAAAGGAACCCTGGCTGACCACGGCCCTGTGGGGGGCGGGCCTTGGCCACGGTGCGAGGGTCCGTGCGTGCGCGCTCGTCACCTGTCATGTTGCAGTAGACCAGCTGCGGCCCGACGGGCCCGCTGCCGTCCACGTCGATGTGGAAATGTCCCGACGTGCTGCCGCCGTGTTTGTACGCCTCGCAGGAGCGCTCGTACGCCGCTGGGAGGGGAAAATAATGAGATCAGCTCCGGCGTGAATCAACATCAGAGAGGCAGGAAAGGAGCTGCGAGGGGACGGAGATTACAGGCGGCACGATTACGGAGCCAGGCGTGACTCGGAAGTCCTTCGCCGCGGAGACGGAACAATACGGGAATGAATTAAAAAAGACGTCATCCCCGCATCAGCCCTTCCCCTCCGTCTCCTCTGCCTCTCTCTCCGGCGCATCCGTCACGGAATCATCACAATTCTCTGCTGTTTACGTCTTCGGCTCCGGAGCCAAAGGCGTCGTATTTATCGTGCGGATGTCGCTGAAGACGCGGCGGAAAAGGAGAAACCCGCCGTTTGTCTGGTAACCACCGAGTGTCTTGGCCCTCCAAAGGTCCATGAAGGTTCTGCTGCTGTGTTAAATATAGCCTCAACAAAAGCCTGATCCCAGACGACACCTCAAACATCCACTTTGCAAATGTGTGAAAAGTGTCGGCGTTTCGCGTAAAGATCATTTGGAAGGCTGCCAGCGAGGCGCCAACTAAAGAGCGACTTCTCTTAACCTCTCTGAGTGCTGCTTTTTCCGCCGTCTGCTCGCCTCATCTCGCCTCTACTTGATTCGGCTTGTTTTCCGCTGCCGGCGTGGGCCGGCTGCCCCGCGGAGCCGCGCACTCTGCCGATGATTGCAGTGTTTTTGAGGCCTTCGCCTCCCTGCTCCGACGCTCAGAGGTCACCGCGGAGGTCGCGTTCGAGCGCGTGCGTCACTGGGGAGCGCGCGCTCGCTCCCGCGGGCAGAAGCGGCGTCGCGGGCGACTCACGGCTGTGGCAGGTGGCGCCGCTGTAGCCGACGCCGGTGCAGTTGCAGTGGAAGCCGGTCCAGGACTGGCTGCAGCGGCCGCCGTGCTCGCAGGGGCTGGGGGAGCACCTGAGGGCACACGGCAAGTTTGCAGGAGTTCGTGTCAGGGTTCTCGAGCTTTCCCGTAATTCCTCTCTGTCGCTGCTCCGCTCCTGGAAGGAGAGGGAACGTGCTGCCGTGCGCTCTGAGGCAGCACGCGAGGAAAAGGCTTTCATTTGGCAGCTCATTTGGAAATGCCGGAGCGGGTCGTGCCAGAAATCTTTCAAAGACAACAACAAAAGCGTTTGAGGGGAGTTGACTTCTACAGTTAGAGCGACAAGGCATCAGAGACCCGTTTTATATAAATATATATTTCAGCAGTTGTTTATGTGCAGCACAAAACTGAATCTTGAGGGAGGAGGCTGCACACAAAAGAATTCTCATTATGTGACCATTCTGAAGGGCAACATGTGGGAGGCTGTGAAGAGGAGAGAAAATGTACAATAAGATGAAACTCTGCACATACTTATTTAGAATTAAACAATACGCCACCATGCTCTTGCAAATGTTTTCCTATTTTATACATTTTATTTGAACAGCCTGGTCATCTCAGGCAGCAGCACAAAGACACACTCTTCACCTTTGAGGAGAAAACAGATGCGCCTACAGAAGATCCAGCCTCCCGCTGCTCAGATTAAAGTGCTGACTCAGCAGTCGGTAATTTGGCAAGACTAATTTAACCTTCATCAGTTTTTGAGCTCTGATAACCTCTGACCACAGGAAACAGAGGATTCTAACTGACCTGCAAACCACACACACACACACACACATAATTTACTTACTTTGAAGAGTTTTCTTTGGCTAACAGTGGCCTTTGTTACCGACGAGAGTCACAGAACTGCAGACATCATAACTTGTTGTCATAACTCTGGAATTAACCAGCAGCTGAACCTGTGTGTGTGTGTGTGTGCGTGTGTGTGTGTGTTTGTGTGTGTGTGTTTATGTCCATTTCCATCCAACAATATATCCCACAGGCCCCAAATTCAATCAATAAGATTACAGAGAATGTGTGACTCGTCTTTGTGCCTCCCTCTTGGACTCTTTTTTTCTGTCAGTCTGGTGTGTGTGTGGTGTGTGTGTGTGTGTGTGGTGTGTGTGTGTGTGTGTGTGTGTGTGTGTGTGTGTGTATGTGTGTGTGTGTGTGTGTTGGGGGGGGTGGACTGGGGGATTTCTGAAGAATAATGTGATGGATAAAGAAATGTTTAAAACATGTAAATAGGGCTTTTTAATCGGACAAAGTAATCTGTGTGTGTCTATGTGTGTGTGTGTACCCTGGAGGGTTCTTTATAATTGCTATAATTGTCTCATTAATTATTCTCTTATTTGGCATGACACTACAACACCATGATGGTAAACAATCGCTTCTCTCTCTCTCTCTCTCTCTCTCTCTCTCTCTCTCTCTCTCTCTCTCTATCTCTCCATCTCTCATGCTCTCTCTCGCTCACACTCTCTCTCTCTCTCTGCAGTGGTGAGTTTCCTTCAATAATGCATATTTGAGTCTAGCTGACACAAACCAGCTGACTCCAGCAGGATGACGTAGGTTCAAGTCCCACTCCTGGTAACTCGCCTGTCAATGACTCCACACATGTCGATCTGCAGGTCGCTGTAGGTGCCCAGCTGCTTCTGCTGCACCAGGATCAGGTCGACCGCCTGCTCGTCCAGCGTCAGCAGACGCATGCAGCCCTGGAAGACGTTAAAGGGGTTCCTGCAGTCCTGCAGGTCTTCTTCAGCGGGACAACCTGGAGGGAGAAATCACAGACTTCCTCATCCAGTAGTCTCCTGAAGAACAAGCAGCTTAAGATGTTTTATTCAACAAGGCCAGACCAGTGCAGAAGCTTTCCACTCTTACCACCAAAGAAGACTCCATTTTCAAGGGTGACAGGGAGCGAGTGGCTGGCGTGAGCGCTGCTTCTCTCCTCGTTATCCACCACGATGCTCAGACGGCCTCGCCGGCCCTTCAGCTCCGCCCGATGCCACTGGCCGTCGTTTAGAGCCGAGCCTGAGAGCAGAGACACAACTGAGGAGCGTCTCTGCCCTGTGTCACCTGCCTCAGACAGCAGCAGCAAATCACCTGAGACCCCCCCCCATCTGATCCTCACCTGCGCTGAGCTCCAGCAGGCTCCTCCCAGCTCTGTGGATCTGCAGCCTCAGCCTGGCCTCGCTCAGGTACAGCCAGGCCACGCCCCCTTCCTGGGGCAGGGCAAAGGTGAGCAGAAGCCCCGCCTTGTTCCACGTCCGGAACTGGAACCCCAGCGACACGCCTCCTGATGAGGATGCAGGGACCCCCGGCAGCCAGAGGAAGCTCTGGGGGCCCGGGAAGGTCACGGCGACGGACGACGGCTCGGTGCAAGAGAAGGTCACATTACCCTGAAAGAGAGGGGGGTGCAAATTAGATGAAGATGAGGAGGGACAGGGAAACTGATTACTGGATAAAACAACATAAAACATGAATATTAATCTGTTGCGGGGGCGTGTCGGTGTGACCTCTGTCGAGCCGATCTCATCAGCGAGTCTCCTTCAGGAGGGCAGCGCCGCTTCAGGGATGGCGAGGGCAGGACTGCGCATCAGATTAGGAAAGTAAACCAAAGTCTCTGCGCTTGGGGGGAGCAGAGATAAAGACTGAGTGTGAAGGGGAGCTCAGAGTGGGCCCAGGCCTCCTGACATCTCTGCTCCAGTCCATTGTTTAGTGGAGGTAATAACTCCACTGGTGCTGCTGCTGCGGCAGCCCTGAGTTATTACAGCCACGCTTCTCCACAGGGATGATCATTCTGTCCTCTTTACAATGCTCCACTCACACGGACGACATCTAAATGTCTCTTGTGGAGCAGTAGAAATGATGCACAGTCGCTCGTGTTGGCTTCAAAAATCCAAATTTATAGCACAAGTCCCGCTCTTCTTAATGCTCAGGGCTCCGTTTAGCCTCCGTTCAATCAGACGGTAATCTGGAGGAGGTACCTGCTCCGCTCCTTCAGAGGATCTCTGTGCAGCAAGAGCAAACTTCCATTCACACATGTAAACAGCTCAAGGCCTCAGTGGCCAAGATAAGGAGACGCTATCAGAGGTCCAAACAACGGCCGTGCTGCTCATCCTGGCCTCATTTATCAAACGAAGCGAAGGAGCGGCAGCAGCTTCCACCGCAAATTCAGGCCCACTCGGGCGGACAAAGGGAATTAACAACTACATCGTTTAAAACAAAATATCCCCAAGATGAAAGGAAATGCGCCAGCCATTACATCTGGTTATCACGAAGCCACGAGGAAAAGACCAAACTGAATATTTTATTAACGTTAGAAAGCCCAGGAGGACAGATCAGCTCCTGGGGTCCTCCTCCAGGGAGTCTCTTGAGCAACATTCTGGTCTATACACAGATGATAATCCAGAGTCCTGTTAAGGTGATTCCTGCTCTTGGATCAGTGTAGATGGGAGTTGAAAAGGGAATGCCAGTGATTAGATTCCCAGGAATTGCTTGTGTGGACTGACTCACCACGGCAGCGACCTGCCGGCTCTGCTGCTGGACCAGCTCTATCAGGTTGTGGCCGTTGTGCAGCAGGTTCTCCAGGCAGCCGTGGAAGTTCCTCCCGTGGTCGCCCGGTGTCCGGGGACCGGCCCCCACCTTCAGCTGCGCGTGGGTGGAGCACAAACAGCACTTCAGCGACATTCCCCGGCGTCCCCGCCGGCGCCGCGTGGTCACTGCACCTGCTGCACGTCCCAGTGGGCGAACTCCGCTGGCAGGTGGACCCTCTCCACGTGTCTGTCCACCGTCACGTTCAGGTGTAGGCCCCGCCTCTCCACCAGCAGACGGTGCCAGTGATGATCGTCTAACAGGCTGCCCAGGGAGGCGAGGGCAGCGGCTGAGGAGGCCCGGCCTGCGAAGGAGCGAGGGACGTTAACGCGGCGCTGCAGCGGCCAATAAAGATAAGACGGCCCAACAGCAGCAGGCCAATAAAAGCTTCACTGTCGTGATGAATATTTTAATTTGCCGGTATCCCACAGAAAGGAGCGCGCTGAGGTCAGCTGTCTCAGCGCTCTCAGAACTCCAGGCTCCCCCACACAGACAACTGCAGACAAATATTTGATAATCTCTCATTCCGAGAAAATAAAGACGAGCTCCAGTAATTCCACATCATCAGATCCGTCCCTGCTGCCGCCAAAGTGCTGCGGAGGAACTCAGAGAGAGCGGAATATGAAAAATGTAGTGGAGTTTCTTTAGGGAATATAAACTTCAAACGGTTGGAACAGCATGGACAAATGTATTTTTGATATTTCATCCCATTTACTGTGAGCCGGAACTGGGGGAAAGTTAGGAAATGGAAGGAATAATGCAGCGTGTCACCAGAACAGGCACACAGAGGACAGGGGACCCCAGAGATGATGAAGAGATGATCGGAGGGTGAAAGCGGGAATCAATAAAGTTCTTTAATATGGAAAGGAGACGTGAAGGGCTGTTGAGGGCTGATGAGTGTGCAGATCAGGAGCAGCATGCTGGCGACTGCAGAAGAAAAGGCTCAGACCTGATCAAACATTTTCCATTAAAAGTTTGTGTGGCGGCCGTCTGTTAACGGCGTCGTTACGGCTGTGTCTGATTAAAGGCAGGCCAGAGTTTATCGCTGGTCACTGTAATCAGCTCCAAACTCAATAACGACACTGCAAACAGACTCTGCAAAGCAAATATTTGAGCTCCGTGACGGCGTGCTCGGATTGGCGCTGTCGGGGAGGTGAATCTGTTCCTGTTTCCATCAATTCTCTCGCTAAAAGACTTTAATGATCAAATTCTCCAGCAGCAGAACCGGTGCACAAAGTGACCCCAAACACTCTTGATATTTTCGCATTATATTCAGTGAAGATCCACCGACCTCGGATCATTTCCGGAGTAACGAGCTAATAAATATTCCAAAACTGCGACTCCACAGAAGCCAGAGCAGTTTATATTAAACTTTTTTAATGGGTAACAACTGATCTGATTTGTTCTCAGGTGAGAGAAGCAGGGAATGTAAATTCTGGGGTTAGCAGGAAACATCTCAGAGACACTGGGGACATCAGAAGACAAGGGAAAGAGTGGAAGAGGCCAAAGAAAGTGCAGAATCATGAAATAGTGAATAAACTGCAGCTGCAGAAGACGACAGTGAAAAATGAGTCTGGTTGCAAACATCCAGACAATAAGAATTTGTGTGTCTGCACACCTGTGTAATAAAAAAGGACATAAAGAAGTGTATAAAAATGGCATCTTCACAAGACAAAAGGGAACGGAAGAGGGAGAGGTGAGGAGAACATTAAAGGAACACATCCCTTCAGCAGGGACGCAGACCCTTTACTTCTCAATAAGTGGAGTGGAGGAGAAAAGGATGGAGCGAAGGATGGAGGGGAGGATGGAGGGGAGGATGGAGGGAAGGATGGAGGGGAGGATGGAGCGAAGAATGCAGGGGAGGATGGAGCGAAGGATGGAGGGGAGGATGGAGCGAAGGATGGAGTGAAGGATGGAGCGAAGAATGGAGGGAGGATGGAGGGGAGGATGGAGGGAAGGATGGAGGGGAGGATGGAGGGAAGGATGGAGTGAAGGATGGAGCAAAGAATGGAGGGGAGGATGGAGGGGAGGATGGCGCGAAGGATGGAGGGAGGATGGAGGGAAGGATGGAGGAAGGATGGAGCGAAGAATGGAGGGGAGGATGGAGCAAAGGATGGAGGGGAGGATGGAGCGAAGGATGGAGGGGAGGATGGAGGGAAGGATGGAGTGAAGGATGGAGCAAAGGATGGAGGGGAGGATGGAGGGGAGGATGGAGGGGAGGATCGAGCGAAGGATGGAGGGGAGGATGGAGGGAAGGATGGAGTGAAGGATGGAGCGAAGAATGGAGGGGAGGATGGAGCGAGGGATGGAGGGGAGGATGGAGCGAAGGATGGAGGGGAGGATGGAGGGAAGAACCTCAGCAGCAGATGGGGTTTCATGATATGAGCCCTGTGATGATTCAGCACGACAGACACACCACACACATACACACACGCACACACAAACGCAGGCACACACACACCTACTCACACACACGCACAGACTCACGCAGGTGCAGCCTAACACATGCTGCAGTGAACAGGGAACATCCATCACCGCTGCAACAGGACGAGATGAAGCCAAGTTCCCTGTAATTCCCGGAGGAGGATTCCGTGTGTGTTTCTCACAGATCCACTGATCTCAGGTGATTTTCCTGAGTTATTTCCTTGTGTTTTGGATGATCCAGGTTGAAGAGAGTCGAACATGCAGAGCGGCTGGGTTTTGGATGTTAACATAAGCTCCTTAATCCTGCTATTTCTGAAGGAATATTTGATATTTGGACCCGCAGCGTCCCGCCGTCCTTCTGCAGATAATTCTGCTGTTTACAGATATCAGCCAGATGTGGTGCAGCATCCATCAGGCGGCCTCTCTTTACCTTGTGCGAGCAGCAGCTGTAGCTTCCCCCTCTCCAGCTCCAGGCTGAGGCCCAGCCCGCCCCCTCCGTCGGCCTGCAGCAGTATTCCAGAATTCCTCACGGTCTTAAACTTCAGGGAGATGACGTCTCTGTAGGGGCGCTTCGGCGCGGGACTCGGCGAGTACGTCAGGCTGCTGCCGCCGTCCAGGCTCGCCACGTCGGACGCTGACAGACAGAGCAGACGTGGAGCAGTCAGAAACCACCCAGGCTCTCACCCGGAGGAGTGTTTGAGCTGCCGTGTTCTTGTGTTTACCCTGGATGTTGGTACAACTAAACTAACACCATAAGTTTTGCTCTGAAGCTAAGGTTCCAGCTACATCAAACATCAATCATCATCATCATCATCATCATCATCACCATCATCATCATCATCATCATCATCATCATCACATCATCACCATCATCACCATCATCATCATCATCATCATCACCATCACCATCATCATCATCACCATCATCATCATCACCATCATCATCATCATCATCACCATCACCATCATCATCACCATCATCATCACCATCATCATCATCACCATCATCATCACCATCATCATCATCATCATCATCATCACCATCATCATCATCACCATCATCATCATCATCACCACCATCATTACCATCATCACCACCATCATCATCACCATCATCATCACCATCATCATCATCATCATCATCATCATCATCATCATCACCATCATTACCATCATCACCATCATCATCATCACCATCATTATCATCATCACCATCACCATCATCATCACCATCATCATCATCACCATCATCATCATCATCACCATCATCATCACCATCATCATCACCATCATCATCATCATCATCATCATCATCATCATCATCATCATCATCACCATCATCATCATCATCATCACCATCATCATCACCATCATCATCATCATCACCATCATCATCATCATCACCATCATCATCACCATCGTCATCATCATCACCATCATCATCATCACCGTCATCATCATCATCATCACCATCACCACCATCACCATCACCACCATCATCATCATCACCATCACCATCATCATCATTGACATCACCATCATCATCATCATCATCATCACCATCATCATCATCATCATCATCATCATCATCATCATCATCATCATTACCATCATCATCATCATCACCATCATCACCATCATCATCACCATCACCATCATCATCACCATCATCATCATCATCATCATCATCATCACCATCATCATCATCACCATCACCATCATCATCATCACCATCACCATCATCATCATCATCATCATCATCACCATCATCATCATCACCATCACCATCATCATCATCATCATCATCATCACCATCATCATCATCATCATCATGCTGCCTATCCTAGCAGAGGCTGAGTCCTATCTGGGATCTGCTATCTGGTGGAGTGAAAAGGGTTAATAGTGGCTCACTGTAAGGACACCCGTACGTCTCCAGCCGGAGTCCGATCCTCCCGTTGGGGTTCCAGCCCAGAGGGATGAGCCTGAGGAAGCGAGCCACGACCGGCTGCTGCAGCTTGTACTGGACCACGCTGTCCGCGTTACTGTTACCTGGAAAAGACTGGACAGACCAGGAAGACAGCGGTCATGCTGCTGGTTCCTGCAGACGCACGTGTTCATTTCCCCCCTTGAAGGTTCCCCTGGATGTGGGGCTCAAATGAAAGCGGAGGTTTAGCGCGTTGTGGTTGATCCACCGCTGCTTTCATCATCTCTCCTCTGACAGGCTCCATATAAGCTCTGCTGCCTCGTGCAGGAGAACTTGAGAGGCTTTGCGTGAAGCGCTGCTCAGTTCGAGCAAATTGTCGGATCGTCCCTGTTTCTGAGCCCACAGAGGATTCCCTGCGCCGGGATTAGCCGGATTCTCCCAAACTTCATTTTTAATGCAAAGTTTCACATCCAGGCCTCATGCTGGGAAGTGGTTACTGGCTGCACTTGGAAGGCGTTAAGGGTACTGGTGCAGGGGAACTGTGTCTTCCTACCTCTAGATGTCACCAAATCCTACAGGCTGGCCATTAAGAGCAGGTTCAGGTTCAGGCTGGGGCTCTAAAACAATCCACCAGAAGCAAACCTGAAGGAGCCTGCTGGCAGAACCTGTTCCTTCCTGAGTTGTGTAAATGGAAACTTTCTCTTCTTCAAATACCTGATTAACTCTCCACATCCCCCATATGACCGTGACGCTTCTTCTTCCTTTGTTGCTCCTCACGCCACAAAATTTACTCAAAGAGCCGTGAGATTGAAAAGGTGTATAAAAGCACGGCGGCTGTGACTCAACCGGCGTGTTTAGTTTCACGCCCCACGCTGGCGGGCCACGGCGCACCTCCTCCCTGCAGCCGCACGGTCAGCACCGCTCTTTTATTGGTTCATCCATTATTAATGAAGAGTCAAAGGCTTCTGATGACTGTGATTATGGTCCCTGCTTTGCCTGATCCCCCGCAGCCCTGTCGCTACCACAGGAACCCACTGCCAGCAGTAATGAACCTGTCTTTATTTCTACGTGCGGTCGGCAGCTGATTCTTTAAACCGATGCTGATTCTGCACCTGAGACTATTTCACAAGAAAACCAACAGGTTCTCACGTGTAAATGAGCAGCAAAAGGTTAATGAAGCCATTTTGTCTCCTTCCTGGTGCCATTTAAACAGTTTGAGCTGCAAAATGAGCTCATTTAGACTCCGAAGGTGTCAAATCTGAGGACTGTTGAGCACTTTGAGTCGGGTAATGACAGCGATTACGGCCGTGTTCACGGGCTTTCGACTGAAATCCACGATAAATAAAGGACTTACCCCTAAACTGTCCTCCTGCCTGTACTGTTTCCAGTTGTGTCCCGTGTCGCTGAACATCAGCAGGTAGGAGGTCAGCCAGTCGGAGCTGCCATAGCGGCCCTGCGTGGCCACCGCCGTCACCTCGGTGCGCTCGCCCAGGTCGACCTCCAGCCACTGGTACCTGTCGGAGGCGAGGGGAGACCAGCCGCCGGCTCCTGCACAGGGGACCAGATCAGAAGCCAGGCCGGCTTATTAAATGTCAGGCTTGCAGTAAAATGTGATAAGGTCTCGAGTCGCTGGCGTGTTTGCACTCGCGTGTTTGTCTGGGAAATGGAGCACTTGACCTTTCAGCGTGGGCTCCCAAATAGCTCCGATGAACGCGAGAATAAAACGTACAGCGCCCCATTCTGACAGACGCGCAACCAGCGAGGGACTGGTTTAGGCCCAATAACTGAACGCAGAGTCCCAGGTGTTATTTGCACCGCTAGAACAGATGATTTCTTTCAGCCGACGCTGCGGAGAAATGAAGCAGGTGCTTTATGTGAGGTCGGTTTAGACATTTCAGTTCGTTTGTCTCCATAAATCAAAAGCGAGACAGCCAGCTGTAGGAATGGAGCTCTGTTGTGCCTGGGCGGACCACGGAGTCGCCTTTTCATTTCAGTCATCACCGGAGACGCAACGCACGTAAAAGACCCAAAACACGGTTACAGTTGCTGTCTGAAGTTAAGCCACGCCCCCCTCTGCTCCGCCCCTTCAGACCAGAGGCAGATTATTATTACGTACGCCCACAACACAAAAACATCAATAGAAGGCTGTCGCACATCGATTGGTTGTGCGGAAGAGCGGATATTTGCATGTTTTTCAAACGGGGATCGATCACCCGGTTTGCTGGCAGGTCTGGATCCTTATTTAATAACATCGATATAAGGTTGCAGAGCCGGGCATTGATCCGTTTTACGTTTCTGGAGCTATTTCCCCACCCAGCATATCCCCAAGAAAGAGCAGCGGCGCAACATAAACAATGGATCGGCTGGAGGCTGATCAATAAGAGTTATCCAAGGAGGTTTTTGTGTCACATATTTTGGGTTTCACTTATTCTATAGACGTCATAATTAACAAGAATTGTTATTGTTGACCAGAACTTTGGACCAAATTGACCCCATTTAACTCCTGGAAAGTGCACATGCAGATTAGCGCGCCTCTTTCCTGTGTGAAGTTTATAATTTCATTTACTTTGTATCTTTTTCAGACACACTCAGGTGTTTCTGTTCTTTGACCTCCTTCACCTCAGCTGGACCACCAAAGGTCACAAGGTCAAAACATACAGAATTACTGATTATAGAAGCTGTCGGGAGCTTCGGGTGCAGAGGCACTGTACAAACGTTCAACGGAGCGTCTCAGTCTTTTGTAGCCCCTTTTGGGTACGGCCTTTTTTCCTGGTGCTGGAATGAGGCCGAGCTGAAGCTCAGCGGTCCGAACCGCTCGGTGTCAGTCTGGTGGCCAACGGGGCCTGATGCTGACGCTAATAAGCAGCTTGGCTAACAGCGGCGGAGGCAGTGTAGTCATGAGGACTTGACTACAGACAAGATCAGAGGGGAAAAGACCCAGGAGCATCACAGGCTCACTTTTGCCCGCCCTGTCAGGCGTAATGGAACATGCAGAGCTGATGGCTGATGGCCGGCACGCTGCCTGTCACGGCTGTCACTTTAAATCTCTCGGCTCCTCGGGGCTCTGGCGGGGCAGCAGGTCCACGGGGGAGCTTCACCGCCGGCCAATCAGAAGCGCCGCCGAGCTTTAATTAGTGATTTGTTGCAGCTTGTTGGCACGGTTGTCCTCAATAAAAAGAGGCGCACTTCACAGAAACAGCCAGGACTCGTCACTCTGACCCTTTGAACGCAATACATCGGGTTTCCTCTGTCACAGAACAGCTCCCCTCCTTCCATCACCTCCTGCATTCACAGTGTAACAGGCGGGTGTAATGCTCCACCTGTCCACCAGATGTCCTTGCAGCTTCTTTGCACACCTGTAGCTCATCAGCGTAAAGGCTCAGCCTCAGCTTGGCTGCTTTTATCGGCTTTTTTCAGCCACCCTTTGGCCTTGTTCGCATCTGTTGTGTTTTTCTGTGTTTGTGACCGAAGCTCGTCCCTCTGTCTCCGTCCAGACCTTCAGCGTCTGTCTCCGTCCAGACGCTGCTCAGCTTTCTAAAGCCGCTGGCTCTGCCAGGTCTGATTCCTGTTCAATTGTATATTGAGCTGTCTGTAGGGAACACAGACCCTCGAGTGTCTCTGCAGCTAAAGTAGGTTGGAGAAAAAGCATCTGGACAGCCCTGACAGTTTAGTTTTTGTCCTGCTGGTGAATAAATACACACCAAGCCTGAAGATCAGCGTGGTGTGACCAACAGATGATGACTCCCATCATCTGTCATGGTCCATCCCACAATCCAAGAAGGCTCTTTTATCCCTGAAACCTTGGTTTAGATTCTGCTCTGTTTAATTGGATTAGTTCACGCTTAACCAGACCTTTAACTTATTAAGTAATGCGCCTTATCTTATACAAAGCTCAAAGGCTGTGTGTCATTCGAGTGGCGCCAGTGGTGAAAGTCCCAGGCGAAGACGAGAGCGCTCAGGCCGAAAGGCTTCAGCATTGAAAGGAAACCAAGCTTGACGAGTTGTCTCTCTGCATCCGCTGGATGTATGGACGAGGAGAGAAAGGGCTGCTGAATCACCATTAATAATGCACAGACATTCCACCTGATGGGTGCAGAGACACGGGCAAGAACACGCACCCACGCATGCTCGCAGACGTGAGCTAAATGAAAAGCCAGGATAAGCGCAGAGAGGCAGAAGACGAGGCTGGTGTCCAGCTACCAGGCAGCCCCGGCTGAGGTCGGCTCATTTGCATGAAAACACAACGTCTAAATGCTCGTTTCAGCATTCTGATAAGAAGGTGGACGGACAGTCCGTGGCGGGAAACACCACGGCCGCGGCCGCCCAAGCTCTTTTACTTGATTTTTGTAGACACGAACGCCTGGACAGGCGATTTGATCCCAAATGGGGAACACTTAAGTGCAGATGAGTTTGTTCTGTTGCTGCATCGGTGAAGCCGTCAATAGTCTCTGACTGGAGGCAGCAGCTGCCAGAAGAAGTCGGCTAATTAGTTCTTACCGGAGAAAACGTGACTGCGTGACGGGTGGAAATGATAATTGTGACGGAACAAGCGGCATTTTAAGATCATGGTTTAATGCAGGAGGGAAGCAGGAAGGGGAGTGGGGGGTTATTCCAGACAGGGGGCAGAGAAATGAGGAATAAAAACAGAACAGCGAGACCTAAACAGTCATTTATCCTGCAGCTTCCTGCTGAGACATTTCATCTCAAATTGGCTGCTGACGGAGCATTTCATCCCATTTCTGAGCTTCGAGATGCAAGAAAAAAAAAAAAAAAAGGTTGCTTACGGCGCCTTTTACCAGCCGCACTGCACATATTGAGATATTTATGCGCCACGCCGCCACACATGCGTCATGGCGGACGCATTCATCAGGGTTGAGCTGCGCGTGAAACAATGTGCGTTTGTGGATGAAGGCTTCATCAGCTCAGCTCAGCGTAATCTCTTACACACACACTCACCGTGCCAACTGCATAAACAGAGTAAAATAAACTTCAAAATAACATATTGGACAGTTTGTGTCATTCCTGCTACCTCTGAAATTCCAGTAAATATATCAATAAAACGAAGGTCTGCCCTGGAAATCTGTGGATCCAGCTGTGAAGAAATCCATTTTGTTCCCTGGCAACTGCTGTAGCTGCTCCAGCACTCCTGGGAGGAGGATTTTCTTATTTTAATGCTGTAGTCTCACCCTGAATCCTGCACACCGTTGAGCTGCTCTTTAAGGCAAAGTCACTCAGGATGATCTCTGCTGCCTGGCACCGCCCCCCCAGGTCTCCCATTAAAAACACAATATTGTCCATATCAGTTCGGCCCTCTTTAACTTCCTCAACTTGAAATTACCCTCTGATTAGTCTAACATTGCTGTTGTTGGTAAAATTGAGAACGGCCGGGTGAGTAAAGCTGTTTTCCTGGCTTCACTCAGAGACTAAATGAAGCGAGAGCTTGGCAGCTCCTCTGAGAACAACTGGGGAAGGAAGAGAATTTGCACTCACAGCGGGAGGTAAAAACAAGGCGGAGACGTTTCCTCATCGAGCTCCTCTGAATCTGTTCAGGGAAGAACCATCTCACCTGGCGCTTGTTCCCTCAAACATCACACGAGCCTGAACAACCAATTGTGCGGCGGATTACAGCCAAAGGCTGCTGTTTGCTTTAAGGCCCCCATCCATTAAACAAAGCGAGGGCGTGCACGGCGCTCCGCTGCCTCCCGGGCGCTGAAAGCCATTCCGATCCAGATGAAACCCTCCTCGCCCCCCCCAGCTGGATCTGTTCTTTGATGCTGGGATAAAGCCCGGTCCCGTGTTTCCCCGCGGAACGCGCCGCAGCAAATAGTGATCTTCATTCCGTCAGAGCCTCCGGCGCAGGACCCCCCGCTGGCTTTTCATGTTGCATGAACAAACAAGGCGCATTCATCCTCCTGCCGTTGTTTACAGCTTCAGTGTGGGAAACTCAAAAGATGACAAATCTGCCAATTTGTCTTATTTTAGCATTTCTGTGAAAATCCCTGGAGATGATGTCCCGACGGTGGAGGAGAAAAGTCACTTAGACTCTCTCCGGCAGAAGATCTCTCATTTTTATTGGGCGCAATGCTGCATTCGGGTGACCTTGGAGGTGGCTGAAGAACAGCCTGTTCTCTGACTGGACCTTCAGCGGCCTGTGTAGTCCAGGTTGGCACGAACCGTTTTTAAACGTGGATAAAAAAAAGTTTGTGGATTTGTTCAGCGGTTAGAAGGATGATACATAAATCAGCAAACATGAACTCTTTTGAAGTGAGCCAGAGTGGAGTGGAGGGGCCTTACAGCCTCTTCTGCTCTAATTGGTTTGGGATGACATGCAAATGTGGCGGAGGTGGATGGAGAGGAGGTGTGGGAGGGGTTCTCCGACACGATTCGCTCATCAGGAGGCGAACCCCCTTGTCCTTACCGTCTCGGCGGTTGAGCTTGGCGAAGCACGGCGCGTGGCTGCTGGACAGCTGGGAGGAGCTCCTGAAGGACGACGGCGGCAGGTTGGAGACCAAGGCGGTGTCGCACACCTCTGTGAGCCAATCACAAAGCAGAAACGAGGCACGTGGTTAAAAAAACTCTCGATCCATTAAATCACAAGCCTTGGAATCCGAGGTTGTCGGCCTGCGAGGTTTGTGTTGGCAGGTTTTCATCCAAGCAAAATCCTTTCATGTTACCATAGAGACCGTGACCCGACCCGTCGGGAACAAGAAGCTGGTTTTGGCGTGTCCGTTGCTCCTCAGAGCTATCAGATAAACCAGAAAGAGCCTTCGGGACACTCGGTTCCACATCGCTCCGCAAACGCGCCAAATGCTTTCGATGTTCCCATTCGTTCATTTGCAGAAACCGGCGAGATAAAATAAGCAGCGGGAGCGTCATAAAAATAACCAGACGTGAGCGGGTTAATGGGAGATCCTGACTGAGACCCCGCATTTCCAGTGCGGGGACATATAACTGCAGTTATTACGCATTCACACGAAAAAAAGGTCCATCAGTGTTCCCATTAAGGATGTGAATTAACACGAGTGTCGGTATAAATCCTAATCAATGGCTAGCAGTTATGTTAGGCAGGTATGAGCCACTCTCTGCTGTAATGGCACCATGTTCCAGCAATAATGTCCACTCAGTGGAATGAATGGTGTAATTTTGCAGAGAGGGATAAATGAACGCTGTAATCATGTCGCATTGTGGAGATGGATGCCTTTCGGGCTGCCTCATTACAGCCTGGATGCTGATGGAATGCCAGAATGAAGCCAAACGTTTCACACCGCCGCGGATGAACACTAAATATGCATAATAAACATAGATGAGCACTTCCAGTCTGTTCATTCCTGGATCGGCCCTTCTTTGGCCATCTTTGCACTGAAGACGTGAGGGATTTAAAGAAGGCAAAGTGTTGGTAAACCATGATTAGACGCGAGAGGACGGACGCAGCAGCCGCGCCGCAATTCAGGTTGTTTATTGTCTCAATATCGTTACGCTAACGAGTGTCTCTGAGTCTTTTAAGAGCCTTCAAGAGGCTTCCCTGGGCTCTGTTTAGCTTACAAGAATTTCTAATTGAGGGTAACACGCGTGGCTGCTGCAGAGGAAGAGAGGGGGCAGGAAATGATCCGTGGAGCCGCGGCTGTGACAGATGATACAAGAGGTTAAAAAAAAAAGCAATGAAAAAGGAAACTGACAGCCTCAGAAAATAATAGACTCCCTCTTTTAAGGGCTGAGAGCCTGAATGTGTCTGAGAGACAGGCCTGGAAAATTGGAGGATTGGACTGAAAAAGAATGGACGGGGCATCAACAGATGCATCCAGAGCTTTATGACAGCCGTTACTGGAGCGGTCGGGTTATTCTGCTGCCCACCAGCAGAGGGCCGCGCGCCACCGCTGTAGAGAGCAGGAGCAAACAATTCCACAGGGGGAAAAAAAGTTAGTAATTTATTCGTAAATCTAATAAGAAGGGTCAAAGAGGGAAGATTTCCAGTGTTTTTTTTTCTTCCTGCAGATGTATAAAATTTGAATAAACAGGCGTCTTTATTCATAAACAAACAAGATTATTCAAGATTTCCTTCACAGCAAGGTTGCATTATGCTGTGTTATTTTTAAATGCAAACTTATTTTATGCTCCTCGGTATGACATTCATCAGCGTTTGGCATTTCCTGCTCTCTACCCATTTTACAACGGTGGTCAAATGTGGCCTGCAAGTGTTTTAAACTGTAATCACATTTGTACTCAAACACTCTTTAACACGAGACTTGAGAAATGCATTTAAATAAAGTCTTTGAGTTATTTTGTTTTTTCCACGGATAAATCTGCTGGGTCATGGATTTAAATAAAAAAAACAAGGATTTCAAACACTGCTGTTTGATAAAAGTGGGTCCTCTTCCATCCAAGGTCAAATTTTCTCCAGGCCATAAAGGAATTCAACCAATTTATGTTTTTTTTTTCAAAACTTTCTTTGTCCACTTTTCTTTTGAATTTAAAACTGTTGGAATTCAACAGTATTTGTAGAACTGAAGCACTGTTGGTGAGTGTTAAATCAACTTTACTTTAAAATATGAATGATGCCTGGAGGGACTTCTGGTTTGAAATGGTAAAATAAAACGATTAGTTGCTGTTCTCCCACAAACAGCGAGGAATTGAACCACGAATTTCATGAATTTCTGGCTGCAGCTTTGTTTTACATTGAGGAGAGAATAAAAAAGCTGTAAACGACACTGAGTGTTTCTGTAAACAGATCACTCTGAAGAGAAGGCGTTGTTTGCTTCTGAAGACTCTGTTAATGAACCTTCTCCACATCTGAGACAAGAACCCATTACTGCGACGCTCGCTGCAGTTTAATTCCCAGATCACGAAGCTTCCAACCAAACGTCAGTCTGGATTAATCTGTCAACACGAGAGTCCTTCAGCTCAGCATCCTCACCCGCCTCCCGGATTACGGTACTTCGTTTGCAGTGTCACTTTGTACTTTGGCTTAACTTCAATACTGTAATTCTCATTTGAAAACTATGAAACGTCCATGATGAGTCAGATGTTGTGTGGTGTCTCGTACAACCCCATCCTTTCTCCTTCTTTTTCTCAGGGATGCCCCCCCCCCGTGCAGAACGGAATAAAGAGCAAAGGCTGAGCGAAGGTGCTGCCTCAGACCTCACACAAGCGCTCTGTTCTTGTACTTGGGAGAGTTTGACTAACAAATTATTCTACTAGTGAAGTGAGGACATTGTGGCTGGTCGGGGTCAGGGGGGGTCAGGGGTTCAGTTGTGATACTTAGGGTAAAGTTCTGCTGGGGGAATGTGCTATGTCTATGAACAATGATGGAAATGTGTGTGTGTGTGTGTGTGTGTGTGTTGATCCCAGCAGAGATAATAAGTGCTGAGAAACCTTCACCTCTGTGAAAGAGCAGAAAAGCACAGCGGCAGAACTTCCACACCGAGCGCAACCGCAGGCAGCTCGGGGGGGGTGGATCTAAAGGTCGGATACCTGCTGAACTCTGCAGGCGGGGCCACGGCGGTGACCCCGGCCGAGTGGGAGTCCAGCAGAACAACGTCCTCTGCAGACCGGAAACACAAACAACCGCGAGAAGTTTTGAGACGTTAAAACGGAGCTGCAGGCGCCGCCTGAAATCAACACATTCGGGATTTGATGGACACAATCAAGACTCAGACTCAGACCCCGGTGGGGGGGGGCGCTGCTCATTCACCCACTTTCCTTCACGGTGTTGTTGAGCAGCAAAGACACCACGGAGTTCGTGACTGAGACCCTGAACCCCAGCGAGCTCCATCCGTCACCTGAACAAACAGCAGTGAGCAGAAGGTCCTCCCCGACACTTCGGCGCCGCTCGGCGTGAGCGCAGCTCATTCAGCCGTTCGGAGAACAACACGTCCGCCGTCTCCGCTCCGCAGCTCCGACAGACGTCGCCGTGCAGCGGTCGTCGGCGAGCTCCGGGCTCCTCCGCCGTCCCCCTATCTGGTAGCGCATCCTTTAACATCAGAGGAATAATTGACCCCGCTGACCTGACGCAAAAGTGAAAAACAACTCATTTGATATTTACATTCTGGACCCGATAGGATGAGCTGATTAAAACTGCTGAATTATTCATGAGGATCCATCGCAGGGCCGCCTGTGGTCGACTTGTTAATTGATTAATTGAAATGCAGAGCAGCATAGCATGCTAACTAATATCCTGAAGGTAAGGACGTGGCGGGGGGGCCCTCCGCTCCTCGTTTAATTAGCATTGCTTTGACACAAAATTAATCGTGCGGGATGAGAGAGGCTGACAGGGCTCCAGCGCAGCACAGGGCACCTGCTGACTGCGGCCGGCCCTCTTCAAACGTGACATTGTCACAGTTACCTGTGAGCAAACTCGCTTCTTGATGTAAAACCTGGTGATGTAACTCTCCCACCCCCCCCTCCCCGTGGCCTACGCGCACAAACAGCCTCGTCGTCCGACAGCTTGATGGAGCGCTCGTGTAGGACTTCAAACATCTAAGCTCAAATTGAACCGCAGCCTCCCGGAGAGCGGCACGTTCGCCGCCTTCGGGCGGCGGTCTGACATCACACCCTCCTCCTGAGGCAACAGAATTATTAGATCTGAATAAAAACAAAAGGATGAATCTGACAACCAGTGATTTGACCCCCGACCCCCCCCCGTGGGTCTTTTCTCTCTGTTTCCTGCGTTTGAGTGAAAAACCCCAATTAGATGATTATAATTTGGGAGCTGCCGGCGGTAATAGCCACCATCGCTGCGGGTGGGACGTGAATCATCCTGAGTCGACTCCCTCAGCAGCAGAGACACAACAGCAAATGAAAAGTTATGTGTGTCCATCCATTCATCCATTCATCCTTCCATCCATCCATCGCCTCTGACTCGGGGCTGCGGGAGGTGGGGCCTATCGTCAGGACGACTGAGGCGCGGCTACACCAGCGCTGATGCTGAAGAGGACACAACGGTTCTCCTCTCAGATCGCTGCTTCCATTTCTGATGCAGACGCCTAATACAGGCTGATGTCTAATTTGAGTTCAATGACAGCGATATTTATAATTTAATACAATTTACTTTTATTTTGACATGTGCGGGTGAAGTGACAAGAAGGCGTCAGGATGGAGAGTGATTTGATATTTATAATTTATTGAATGAAGCAGGTGCAGCACAGGACACACACACACACACACACACAGACACACAGACACAGACACACACATCTATCCTGAAAAAAACTTGTTTCTTTTTTAAAATATATTAATATTAATGTCAGAAAAATCTAGCAAGATCCCTTCACTTGCAAGTGTTTGCACACACACAGGCACACACACACACACACACACACACACGCACAGATGACTGCAGGGACAGGAATCTGTAAAATTCTCATCTCCCCACTCACTGGCTACAAACCCCACACTTATCTTCCTCCAGGTTTCTCCTCCTTTATCGCCGCTCTGCTTCACACCTGCACCCCCCCGTGTTTAAAAACCGTCAGCTCTCTCTCGGGTGTCAGACCCCCAGAATGCAGATGGTGGCCTGTGCACGTACAGTAGAGTCGCTGAGGGATAAAATGGCAGGAGAAAATGTCACTGCAGAGAGGGGCGCTTTATCCACTCCTGCTTCTTCATTGTCTTTCTCGCTCTTCTCTCCCTCCTCCTCCTCAGTCTCACTTCAGTGTGTTTAATTCCATTTAATAATCTTCAGCCTTCCGACCTCCTCCTCCTCCTCCTCCTCCTCGGCCGTCCGCGGCTCTGCGGTCACGCAAGTGTGATTTCATAAAAAGCGCGCGGCGGCGGGGGACATTAGGCAGCATCTGCAGCAGAGAGAGGCCGACTGATGCCCCCACCGATGCCCCCCTCCACCCCTCCACCCCCACACGTTCGAGGCTGACGTCAGCCAAGCCTGCAAAGGTTCAGAATTTTCAAGGTGAAACTTCTCATTCTGAAAAGAGGCCGTATGAAAATGTGACATCAACCCCCCCATGTGACAGTAGCGTGACACTGGAGCAACTCCTGAAGCCTTCGTCTGTCACCAGCGCTGGAAATCCTGGAATCCTGTATCCATGTTCTGGCTTTTGTTTGTGAAACAGCATAAGTTGAATAAGGACACATATTTGTGTGTGTGTGTGTGTGTGTGTGTGTGTGTGTGTGTGTGTGTGTGTGTGTGTGTGTGTGTGTGTGTGTGCTACGACAAAAGCACGCGGTAGGGTAATTAGAAGCACCACATCTGTGCTGGAGGAGCGGGCCTAACCCGAGGAGACCCCCTGAAGCTGCTGTTTACGCCCTGGAAGGCTCCTTCAACTCCGCAGCCTCACACCGGCGAGCGTGAGGCGGGTTTGTGCAAGCGGAGTTTATTCAAGCTGATTCCAGGAGACTGCCGTGGTGGACGGGCCCCCCCCCTTCCCCCTCCCTCTGCCAGAACGGTGGTGACGGAGCGTCCTAACCTCCACAGATGAAAGCGGATCCACAAGTCGTTCCGACAACAAGTCATCTCAAATTATGCCGGAGTGGCATGAGGAATGGCTCTACTCCCGGCCAGCCATGCGCGCCCGGGACCGGCCTTGAGGGAGCGGCGCAGCGGGGCTGCAAACGGCCTCCCTTAACTACCTGTTCTCGAGTTAATAAACCCAGATTCACGACCTGTGGCTCCACCTGCGCTCGGTAACCTTGACTTCATCAGGGCCCGCTCATGGCTCCGCTTTATCCACATGCATTTCCATAAATGACACAGAGGAAGAAATATGGCGGGGATTTATCGTCCACGCTGGCTCATGAATCATAAAGGGCCCGGAGGTTTACATTTCGCCGTAGTCAAGCCTAATGCCTTTTCTTCACAGCCGAACCAGAGGCTCCCTGGAAGGTGATAAATCCACCAGACGCACCTGAAACAGGCTGCTGGATTTGCAGCCAGCTCAGCGCTTTCTCTGCCAGATTAATCCCAGAAAAGATGAGTAAAACTTCAGGAGCGCAGAGACTTAATGGAGGGGCCCCTAACGTCCCCCTGGAGCCCCCCTAACTCCGTCAGAGGGTCAGATTTCCATTCATAACTCCACCCAGCTCATCACGCTTTAGTTAAAATGAGATCTGTGCCGTTAACGTCCACTGATTATTACTCCTAAAAACCTAATATCTGATATTAAATTGGCTTCCTACCACATCGGCAGTGATATTTCACCAAGTTCACTTTACAGAGTAAAATACTTTCAGCAATAAAAGCATCTAAACCTGCGGGAACTCAAATACTTGTTCATTTCAAATCCCATCAGTCTTGAACTTGACATACTTCTGGTCTCTGTCACCTTCTAATTGAATTTCCATTTAACGGCTTTTAAGATAATTCCGTTTTCCTCTCCTCAGCAGGCGGCAAAACTAAAAGGAATGCTTGTGGAAACTTTAGTGTTTAAACTTCTGCAGTCGAGGATGAACCTTTGAGCCGCGTTCGTCTTAACAGCCGGTAATAATGATGAAAATGCAAATCAGCAAACACAAAGCAGCGGGAGAGCGGCGGTATTATCTGTTATTAGGGCTGGATTAAAGTCGTTTAGTGTTCTCCAGATTATCTGTCATTAGGCTGTGATTATAGCGCGCATGCTGGTGGTTTTAGCCCCAGGAGAGACGAGATGGGAGGATAGAGCAGGGACACCTGAAGAGAGCGCCACGCGTCCTTCACGAGCACTTCCTGAGCAGACCTGTGTGAGTAGACACTCTTGAGCCTTCTCTCTGTCTGCATTCAGACAGCGTGGCTAAAATAAAGATAAATATGATGAAGAAAGCGCCACACTGAAGAAAACCAAGCTTATTAATTTTATGTTAGTGAGCTGAACCATTTTTGGTATTATAGTCCAGACTCGATGCATTCTCGTCTGAATTTAACGAATTAAATCAGCACTAAATAGCTGCTGCTTGTTTGAACTTACATTTCAGAAAAATGCATCAATGTTGCGTCATATTTTTGCACATTAAGACCCTCCAAGTGTCTTTCTCTGTCAAAATGTAATGTGGAATCTCAAATTTGAGAGTTAATTGGGTCATTTCAGCCACTTCCCCGTGGCAAACGTCTGCCACTGTTTCCGGCTGGTTGCAGAGCATATGTAAATACTAACAATATTTCGGAGGTTGACGCCAACATAACGAGCAGCAAATGTCCTTTTGATTCCACATTATGATTTTTGCCAACGGTAAAAGCTGCACAGACGCACAGATTACTGTAAGAGAGGAAAAACAAACACGCAGCCCCCCGAGGACGTGTTTCAGCTCCTCTGGTTCACTCTGATAAACATCTCTGGACTGAGCTCGCCCGTGGCTCAGTGAAGCGAACGATGTGTGAAGAGAAGTCACAGACGATGATTTAATGAATGATGAACAACAGGCGCTCCGTCAGGGATAAACCCACGCTGAGGACCTAGTCTTCTACGGAAGGCATGAATAATATCGGCTGCTGACGCCACTAATGTGATATCTTCACACTCCCCGTTTTTGGCTCTTTGGGTTGCAGAAACTTCTGGAGCTGCTGGCCATCACACCTGAGGAGGGTCCAGCTTGGCTCTAGTTCGGGCGTTTAACTACCAGCTGCAGAGCAATAACAGGTTGCTCTAAGCTGGCCTCGGTGTGTGTGATTGGTGTGTGTGTGGTTCCTTCCTCTTGTTGAGAGAACCTGGCTTCCATTCCCACTTGGACGGTTTGATGAACGTGGGAAGTGACTCGAGGCGTCCATAAAGAATGCCCAAACCAGACATTTCTCCCCTGATTTCATCTCCTTGTACGTCCGCTGCACAAACACACTCTGGGGATCTTCTCATATGCATTAAACCCTCTGCTGTCGGACCGAAGCTGCACTCTAATTTACCGCTGGAGCCCGGGGAGGCCTTTCCCACAGACATACATTCACTGCTGTGTGGAAGCAGGTCAGGTTTCTCTTTCACCTGAGGCAGCTACAGTATATCTTCATGTTAATGTGAGTACATAAACTTTAACCCCGTGTTTGCCTGGAACACCTGAGGCCCATCCAATTAATTTAAACCCACAGCGGAAAGAGGAACATAAATGAATTCATTACAGCTGCACACCCACTCACACATGTGAAGCTCAGTGCTACATTTATAAGTTAAAATGTGCAAGTAGCGGAAATATTCAAAAGTACGAGATTAATCTGTGTAAATCTCACACATCAGCCCAATTAGTCTTAACTTATGGATCCCTTATTCTCGATAATTAGCTACTTTTGGTGCACATTCATGGCTCTTGCACATCAGTACTGTGAAGCATTAATAATTAAAATATGATAAAAATGTGATCTGGATGTGGTCTGAAGGAAACACAGAAGCACAGTTCAATTCTGACGAATTAATCTCCAAACCAGCAGGAAAATAGTGAGAAATAGGCATACAGTTGTAAATTAGTTTTGGATGAGCGTCAAGATGAGCACAAACAACACGACTCAGAGCAGAGCTGGAGTTTCTTCAGGCAAACAGAAGAGCTGCAACGGGATCTCCACGGAATGCGAAAGAATCCCAAAAGATGTTTTACCGGGATGGACTTCAGAAAAACCAGCCTGAACCTGACTTTCTGGCATTTCACGAATCCATTTGGCGTCCCACAGGATCATCGGCAAACTACTAACCTGAGCAGAGCGACCTCTAGGTGGCAGCCCCCCCCCCCAAATACTGTCCTGCACTTCTCAGATGACATTTTCATTTCCCTCATTATCCGACACCAGCAGTCCCGAACACACGGAACAAAGCTGGGGAGGCTTGGTCGCCCCCCCGTTGGTGGGCAGCAGCACAGGTAAAAAGCCAGCACGAAGCCCCCACGGGAAAAAGCTGCTGCTTCCATTATCAGACGGGTTCACTCTTTTCCACCTTCGCCATCACAACAGCGCAGTTACAACTCAGAATAACAACGTTTGTGTCATTACGGAAACTGTCAAGGAAAATGACTCCATTCTCCTCCACGTTTTTATTATTTCCCTCTAATTATGCCGCATCTTTTTTTGAAACATTTACAACCTCGCCAGGCCTCGATTGTTGTTTTCAATAAAATAGCATATGGCGGCATAAACAAGTCTCCTTTGAATAACTTATTTCTGAGCCCACGTGTGCTTTGTTTAGAGCCCGGCGGGTGCCTTACTGAGGGGAGTGAAAGGTGAAGCCTTCATCATGTGAACATCACGCCAAAGCGTTCAATCAGCAGAGTCTGAGCAGGCGACGGGGTGACGCCCAGGAACCTTCGGCTCACTTTAACACGCTGGCGCACCAGCCACATCTGGTCCAGCATCTGGGAGGAGATGCTGCACCTTCAGGGAGCATCCTGCACCTCCACATCATCATCATCATCATCATCGCGCCACCGCCCCCACGCACCGGCCCGCTAAAGGGATGACAGGTGGGCATCTGACTGACTGATTGACGGTTTACGCCCCACTGGACGGGTCGTTACCATGACAGCAATCACGCGTTTAATTTAAATCGTTATCCGTGCCGACGATCGCTTAAGGCGTCCTCGTCCCATCGCTGAGCTCCTCGTCACGCCGTTAGCACCGGGGGGAGATTGAACGCTGCGACTTTACTGCCCTGCTGGTTCTACTCGGCGACTTCCTTGAATCTCATTACACAGAGTCGCAGAGATGCACGGGCGGCTTATCAGCGCGCCACGCAGCTGTTAAAATATGCATTTACCCTGTTATCATTCAGCAGCGCCCACGTAACAAACAGCACGCCGCCTCCGAGAGGAGGAGGCCGAAAGGGGGGATTATCTCCCCGCTTTTCCTCCCGATGGGGTGGACACGACGGTAAAATTACACAAGATAAAGAAGAGGAGAGACAGAAAACAAACAAACAACCGGATCTCTGTTGCCCTCTGGTGGCGAGCTGCAGTAATGGCTCTCCCCACCCCTCTCAGGTTATGGAGCAAACATTCTGAATTACCCTGATGTAATTTCACTCCTTCTCACCCAGATGGGAGCAGCACAGCAGCTACGATCACTCATGGCACCAAAGTTCGGCTCAGAGTGGCTGCACAGAAGGAGGCAACGACAGAAATATCAAGGCAGGAGGAAAGCAGCAAAACAACAGCAGCTCTGATTCAGGTGCAGCAGGAGGGCAGGGATGCTGGGAGAGGAGAGAAGGATGGCAGAGGGAAGAGAGAGGCAGGCAGAGGCTGAGCAACAAGAGGGGGAGAAGATGGTCTGTTTGGAACAAATGTGAGTTCAGAGAGGAGGCAGCGCTGAGGAGGAAACAAGGCAGAAGTTCAGCTATTTTGGTGAAGCTGCAGGAGGCTGAATCATTTTATCATCTCCTTCCTCATCCGCGCCGCTGCGCAGGAGAAGATCACTCTCCTGCCTCTGCCCTAAAAATTTTACAGGCAGCTGCCTTTTTATTAAACCGCCGAGGAGACCAGCAGACCTCAATCGTCGCAGCGCACCTTGCTGCATGTGACATTCTCCTGGCAGGTGGCAGGAAGAAGGAGAACGAGGAGAGAATGAGGAGAAGGTGAAACAGAACGGAACTGCAGAGCCACAAAGGGAAAGATCTGTCACATCTGCTCTGGCTGGAGGGATATCGGGAGTGACTGACGGGAGAGGAGAGACGCTAAATGAGACACGAGGGCGAGGATTCGTCAAGGAACCGTGGAGCGATGTTCGTTACGCACAGACGGGCGTGCGCGTTCAGGGCCGAGATCAAAGTTGGAACAGGAAAAAAAAAACTTTATTATCCAGCAACGCCACTTATAGCATTTCTCTTTCGCGCACACACGCACGCACGCACGCTCTCCTCTGTGGAGTGCGCGAACACAAGCACGACCATCACGCTGCGCTGAGCGCCAAATTAACCAGAAAACGCAGCGATAACGTCCCTTTGCGCAGCCGGGAGGCGACTTTTCTGACACGTTCGAGCGACTCGCTGATCATTCTATAATTAATTGTGTGGAGAGAAAGCACTTTCTAGCGTTTAACTTCGCTGAATTAAAGAGGGGTTCAACTCGGGAGGAAATTCTGCACGTTGAAACCCTCCAAACAAAAGAACATTTGTCTGCAGCGCACGGAGATCTTAAACGAGCCCACTTTATCTGGACAAGCATCGGGGTGCGGGATTAAACTCCAAATGCCGAAATGAATAAAGATGGCACATCAGGAATCAGCAGCCGTCGGTCCGCAGAAGCGCACGGCTCCGCTCACCTTCTCCTGCTGCCCCGAGCGAGCTGGACAGAACCAGCGCGACCCGAACCACAATCCCAGCGACCCCGCTGGCGCGCAGATCCATGGCGAAGGGGCGGGGGACGCGCTGGGCACCGGGAGGCTGCTGGAGGAGAGAGACGGCCGAGGAACCTCTCCGCTCCAGCTCTAAGAGAGGTCTCCTCTGTTCCCCAGAACGGAGGGAGGGAAGGGGGGCAGAGAGAGAGAGAGAGAGAGAGAGAGCGAGAGAGAGAGAGAGAGAGAGAGGGAGGGAGAGAAGTTGTCTTCAGAGCGTTTAATTTGCACGCACACGCACGGTTTTAACCTCGTGTTTAAGTATGATTCTCAGCTACAAATAAACAATCTTGTTGGGACACAAAAACCCACAATCAAACGTTGGAAAAACACGCGCAATTACGATAAATTCAGCGGTGGGCGGGGCTTGTGCCTTCACCTCTTCACGCAACGGAGGGGTCTGTCGGAGGTTTATCTCTGTTGAGAGCAACGCTTCCTTGCCCCTCTGACCCTTTTCATGTGGTGTTTTATCAATAAAAGTAATTGAACTAATTTATCTAACTCACTGATACAAAACTTGAGCTTAATTTGTATTGATGGTAACTGTTGCTAAGATGATAACTGCTTATCTACGGCATGCTTCTGAGTATTTAAACGTGGATATTTTCTTTATCTTTACATTAATGTTTATCATTACATTAATAATTATCACCCAAACTGTTTGAAGGCTTGATGGAAGGAGGGATCCACTGACTGGAGATCACATTTATTTGACTTTCTGCTACAAGTTCGTAACAAGTAACAGGAGCCGAGGGGGCGGAGTCACGGCCAGGTAGGTCAACTGAGCAGGTAGGAGAGGCTGAAACAGACGCCAACGTTTCTCAGTCCGCGTCCCTTGAAGATCAAAGGCGTGAGTGTGGTTCAGATCTACTGGGAGCAGGAATGAAAACAGGACCCCGACCCGGAGTCACAGGAGGCGGGCGGAAGGAAGCGTGCTCACAGGAAGGTGAGCGCACAGGTGAGCCGTCACCCGGCCAGCAGGACACCGCGGAACAGGCGGCTAAATTTAACACAGGTTGCTGGGGTTGGTTTCCATGGAGACACCCGCGATCGTCAGCCGGACCGAGTTTTCTGACTTCTGAGAGGTTCGCACCGACGAGGCGAGATCGGGACGCTGAAGTTCCTGATGGCCCAGGTACATGTCCATCATCCATCCATCATCCATCCATCCACTCACCCATCCATCAACCATCCATCATGTTCATCCATCTGTCCACTCATCCACCCATCATCCATACATACATCTATCCATCCATCCATCATCCACTCATCAATCATCCAACCATCCATCCACTCATCCATCATCCACTCATTCACCCATCATCCATACATACATCTATCCATCTATCCATCCATCCATCATCCACTCATCAATCATCCAACCATCCATCCACTCATCCATCATCCACCCTTCCATCATCCACTCATCCATCCACCCATCATCCATACATCCATCACCCCTTCATCCACTCATCCATACATCCATCCATCATCCATACATCCATCCACTCATCCATCATCTACCCATTCATCTCACACTCATCCACTCATCGATTCATCATCCCCATTCATTATCCCTCCACATATCCATCCCTCTTTCCATCCTTCCATCTCTCCATCCCTCCACCCATCCATCCCTCCCTCCCTCCATCCATCCCTCCGTCCAGCCCCAGTAGCACTGACAGAACTCTGCGGCCTTTCATTAACTGGTGCAGCCTGGTCTTCATGCAGCTCACGTCAGCGTCCATGAAAACTCGAGGCAGTTCTGTTGGCTCAGACGAGCGGTCCTGTTTGTGGACAAGAGAGGTTCTGTAGGGCTTTGTGTTCAAGAGAGTCCTGAGGAGAGAGGAGAGGGAGTCAGTGGGGGAACTCATAATGACGGCCTCCTGAGAGGGGGGGTTAGAAAGGAGATGAGGTCAGAGGTGAGATATAAGTGAAACGCCTCTGTTGACGAGCGTCACGCCGAGAGCTTTGTGTTTACATCGGGGGGGGCTTCTGAAGCAGGTCAAACCAGCCCCTGAGTGTGAATGGATGCGTCAGCAGTGAATGCTGGTTTGCGGCCCCCTGGTGGTGGTCTGCAAAACAAATGTGAGAGACACCTTCTGTCATGCACCAGCTGAGATAAGACCTAAAAAAACCCATAATAAATACATTTAAACCATTTGTACTTTTTGCACAAGGAGCTAATTCCAGCTGTTAGTGGAGGCTGATCGTGGTTTTAAGTTTTAATGAGTCGTTTGTTATTTATTTAGAAATGAGAGAACTGAATTAGAAAAGCTGAATTTGCCCTGCAGTAACTTTTAAAATGACTCTTGCTGGAGGATGTGCTGGCTGATGTTCCAAGAGGAGGAGGACAAAGACGCTTAAAGAGGAAAACGCGACCATCTTGGAGGTTGAGGAAAACGTCCCCCGAGTCCCCGCGGGGTGTTCTGACTGTGAGGCGAAATGACTCCTGATCCACTTGGACTCGTCTCAGGTGGCTCCTAACGGCTGGATCAAAGGGGGCGCCAGCGCTTGATGTCATTATCTGGTCAGTGAATAATTAGGAATATACCCCGGTTACATTTTTCATCTGGTTTCCTTCAGACTGAATTTATTATCGCGCAGTGGCTGCAGCATTCATCAGTTACTTTGGGAGCACTTATAATGAGAAGGGCTTAATTATTTATGTGTAAACATTGTGAACATTTGGCCGAGGGTTTGCTAATTATTCTGTTTGATTCTGTGGTTAAATATTGATAAGAAGCAGCTGAATTATCCCATTAATCACTTTAAGTTCTCTGTCAAAGGCAACGACAGGTTTTGTGGCAGTAAGTGAATCGTTCTCGCTCGTTTTTCTTCCCCTGATTGATGTCTCGGCTTTTTTTCTTTCATCCATCTGGACGGGAGCTCGGTGGGAGCTGCCGGGATCGCCACGGCGGCGGGCTCCGCCCCCTAACCCAACCCGCCGATCGTTTGGGGGGTTCGGCCCGGCTCCCTCTCACGTCGGCGGCGATGATGAAGACGAGCTGCCGATGGCTGCACTTGGCGGCGCGCTTTGCATTCACGGCGGCAGCTGCAGGCTGCGGCGCCGCTCCGACGCCCAGTTGGCTGAAGCACAAAAGAATGTGCGGCTCCCTTTGAGTGGAGAACAGAGATCAGGCTGCTGGAGGCCAGAAGAGTGTGAGGAGGCAGCACGCTCCAGAGGAGTCAGGGCCTCTCTGTAGCGGCGCCTTTACCCCTCCTCCCCTGCAGGTGGCGCCGTCTGCCCCGCGGCTCGCAGGCTGGATTTATTGATGTTAACAGCAGCGGGAAAAGGACGCCAGAGTTCATCCGACAACGCGGTCCTCTTCATCTGTCTGCTGGTTCCGCTCCTCGGCTGCTTCGTCAGATCTCGATGCCGCCGCCGCCGCCGCCATTTTTCTGGCTGCAATTAAATGTCATCCGTGGAGAGGGCGCGTAAATGCTCTCTGCTGGAGAGCGATCACAGCCGCAGCAGGTACAAAGTGTTACTAACAGGCTGTCAGACATGTTACCGCGCCGCTGTAGCACCACGAACCGAGCAGCCGCAGACCTCTGGACACTCGGGTGACGCACTCGTGGAGAGGAGACGAGGGGAAGGGCTTCGGCTGGGACCTGCAGCCTCTAACCCAGGGGTCTCCAGGCCCCCCCCAGGGGTCTCCAGGTCCCCCCAGGGGTCTCCAGGTCCCCCCCAGAGGTCTCCAGGTCCCCCCAGGGGTCTCCAGGCCCCCCCAGAGGTCTCCAGGTCCCCCCCAGGGGTCTCCAGGTCCCCCCCCAGAGGTCCGTGAGGCTGCAGGTTCTGGTCCAACCCAGCAGCAGCAGCACCAGACTGGACTCACTTCAACAGCTGACTGGTCAAACTGGGTGAGCTGGACTGGTGGGACCAGAACTTGCAGCCTCACGGCCCCTCTGGGGGGGACCTGGAGACCCCTGGTCTACAGGCAGCACTAAAGACTTCCTCCGTTACATGAGCAACCTGACATGATCTCACTTCTGGAGTTTCCTTTCACACACAACGTTTGCATGTTGGTGCAGTTCCCACCGCTGGCACCAGTAGGAGCCTGGCAACTGTGGGCTGAAAATGACTCAAAACTGAGCTTCTCAGAAGCTTCAGAGCCCGACTGAACTGACCAGAGATCAGATTCAGCACATCCAGGCTCTAAAGGCTCAGTGGCTAACTAGCGGGACTGGACTGGAGCACGTTTCTGTGCGTAAGATCTGATTATCGGTGAGAAGTCAGCGCGCGGCTGGGGGTCTCCTGCTCATTACCGTCATCAGGAGGGTCAAATTAAATCAGGACTTCTGCTGTAATGAACCAGCAGTCGGAGCTGAACGCGCCCGCTGCTGCTGACAGCACCACCAAGTTTAACGCCACAGAAACTCTATTTTGACGTACTTCAAAGCTTTAATTAGAGCTAAATTGGATCAACTGTTTCCTGAAATGACTCAAACCACATTAATCAGCTGCTTTTCCCGTTTTGTTGAACGCCTCCTTTCTGCTCACGGTCAGATCTTCTGACACAGGCGTTGATCGCGCTCACTCCTTCAGGTTCACTATTGATTTTAATCACTTCTCAGGGGAGAGCCGGCCTTTGTTGATCGCAGCCTCGTCATTAAAGGCGTAGAAAATGTAGAGAGGACGTTAATCAGAGCCCAAATCCTCATCAGCTGTGAGGAAATTAATTGTGGAGGAATTATCCGACTTTTAAAACACGTCTTTCCTGCAGTTTTATCATGAAAATGTGTAGAAGTAGGCGGTGGTGCTAAGCTAAGTAACAAGGGGAGTTTGATTCTGTCTCAGGTCATTCCCTGTTTGGACCTTCTGTCCCTCCAGCATCCTCCCACACCCCCAAAACGCCTCACAACATTCCTCTTCTCCGCTTTTTATGTCAGGAAGCCTGGCGGTGATCAGACATCGACCTTAAATGAGCCGGCGGTCTCCTCGCAGAGTCGCCGACAGGAGACCCGCTGATGAGGAGTCCGGTCCAGGACAGCAGGAGCAGCTGCGGGAGCGCGGCTGTCATCAGCACCAGGAATCATCTGTTTCACCACCCCGGCGGTGACGGACTCCTCAATCTGCCCCTATTTACGGGGCGAGCGAGCACCCGCCCCAGACTTACACTGGTGTCATCACGCCGTCTGGAGTGTTCTTCCTCATCACGTCCCGATCCATCAACCCTGACAACACGTCCTCTTACCGGGGACGGTGGCTCCGTCATAATCACGTCCCGGGTCCTCTCGTCCCTGTTCCGCGCCGACGGCGCTCCCTCTCCGTCTTCGGCGAGGAGGTCGGCTGTTCTCGGAGCTCTTTAGGCCTCCTAATTCCCCCGCGGTGAGGCTCAGGGTCTAATATCACGCTTCACGACACTCCTCAGGGCTCAACAGCTGGACGCAAACCTCAGAAAAATCAGCCAGTCAAGCAGGCGCTGGAGCGCCCCGCCGCTCAGCCGGGCCCGCCGTGCAGCGCCGGGCCGATGTCACGCTCCACGGCGCTGTCGGCGCCCCGCTGTCACGGCGATAGTGAGCTCATCAGACAGGAAAACGGAGATGGAGCCGCGGCGAAGGAGTGGAGCCGCGGCGAAGGAGTGGACCCCGGCGGTCCGACGTCGGCCCGCACCCGCGCGTGGACCCGGAGCTGCGAGGCGAAGCCGCACGTTTAACTCACACCCGGTTATTTCCACGCGATTGAAACGGACAAACGAGTCGCGCCGCTCCGACATGGCGTCGAGCAGATGGGATGCGTCCGCGCAATGGCTTTAATTTCGCTACGGCACAATTGATGAAACGGCGCCCGTCGGCCGCCAGTCGGGGAGACAGAACCAGTCCAACACGTCCAGCATCCTAATTAACGACAATTTAAAGAGCCGCTCTGGACTGGGCCCTTCTGCTGCGTTCGGGCTCCTCTGTGTTTGTCCAGCGGAGCGGCGTGGAGCGGGCCGGGCCCAGACGCGCTTCCATTTGGATGCGAGCGGCCCGCTGGCGCCGCGGACCTCATTCAGATGTTTCCGGAGTTATTAAAATCGCTCCGCGCGTTTGTTTTTTTTACGGCGCTGTTTGAATTTAATTCGACTCTTTTCAGAGACCGCTATCGCCCCCGAAGAGCAGCAAAATGGACGCGCACCCACTTCCTGCTCTAATTAGCTCTGGATGCGTCCTCTCTGGGCACGCGAGGCCGCGCCGCAGCGCCCCCGCAGGGACCGCCTCGCACGCGGCCCCGCGCACTCCAGAAAACACTTACCCCCCACTCGGTTTTGATTTCAGGCGCTCTGAAGGTCACTTGAAAAGTAAATGAGACGTTTGATTGGTCCGGGGGTTTTATTGTGAAAGGCCTTTTATATAAGTGAATTAGCCAAATGTGCAGTTTTAATAAGCTGAACTCCTCTCAACACCTTTATTGTTGCCTCTGGCTGCACCATCAGACATTTCCATCTCTCAGCAGTTCTGCGCCATCATCCCCCTCTCTCTCTCCCCATCTGTCTGTCCATCGATAATCACCCCCTCTCTCTCCCCCTCTCCCTCTCCCTCTCCCTCTCTCTCCTCCGTCCATCCTCCCAGTCACTGGCAGCACTTTCTTTCTGTTTCAATAATTCCCTGATGCGGCAAAGTTGACCGGAGTCGATGCAGCGTTTGCTCCTCTCGGGTAAAACGACCATCGCTGACCAATGGATGACAGAGAGAGAGAGAGAGAGAGAGAGAGAGAGAGAGAGAAGGGGGGGGCTCCAACCATTAACTTCCTCTCCAATTATGTGACATCACCTTCTTCAGGCGACCACGAGGGCTGACAGGAAGCAGCCCTGCCTGTTTACGATCGCGCCCGCGCGGCCGTAGCGATCAGCCTCGACTTATTTGGCGTTCCCGGTCAAATCGGGGGGGCTGCTACGCGTGGGATTGAAGCTCGGAGAACGTCTCACTCCTCGCCGACGGCTGAATGTCAGGCCGTGGTGCTTTTAGCTGACGCCGGAGCTCTCCTCGCTCCCGTCAAAGGTCAGGCTGGATCTTCTCTGACACTAATGGGGGGGGGCAGTCCCACCATGGAGGTGAAGCACCTCATTCCTCTCCAGCGTTTTCCAGCAAAGGTCAGGCGGGCGCACCACGTTGTGCGTGGGGACGCCCAGGTCGGCCCCGTCTCTGAGGACGGACGTCCGCAGGGGCCGAACTGACGGGCCCGTAATTAACCACGATCCCGAGGAGCCTCCTGAATCACAGCAGGGTCAAAGGTCAGCTCTGATGACCTCATTGTAACCAGTGTTTTTGGTTCACGCTTGTTTTAGTTGCAAAGTTGTTCAGATTGAGTCTAATAGTCCACCTTCACACTATCATTACTTTATACTCGTTCTTTAATTCTAAAAATATTTGATGTTGTTCCAAACTGTCGTGTTTCTATGGAGCTCAGACCCCCCCCCAGACCCCCCCAGACCCCCCCAATCATCGTGCTGCTGTCTCCCAGCTGAAGTCAACTATGTCAGTCTGAGGATGTAATTAGACTCAGCCTCGTGTCCTTCTCTGTGTTCAACATCAACAGGTCTCACCTGGGTCTCGTTATTGGCCCCGCCCTCACCTGCTGCTCCCGCCTGAGCGCCGGCGCCCTCTCGGTCTATTTAAAGCCTGCGCTCGCCTCGCCCTGGTTTTGTTATGTTGGGAGCGTCAATAAAGGCTCTCTGGTCTTTTTATTTTAGGGTTTCTCTGTGTGTGTGTGTGACCGGGCCCTCCATCATCTTGGGTCTGTCCAGGTTCTGCCTGCTGGAACGGCCAAAAATAATTTTTGGACCTGATTTGAAGTCGCAGGAGAGGCATGTGGCGCTCCGGTCCAACCAGTGTTCCCATCAGCGGAGCTGGCCTGGCCGTGTGAGCGGGCCGCTCTCGGCTCTGTAATTATCACCCATTTGTCGCGGCGCCAGCGCTTCCTCCAGAATCTCAATGAGGAAGCGGATCCTTCCACCTGAATGAATTATCAACGCCTCGGTTCTCATCAAAGTCCTCGCTGAGCCTTTGCTAACACACAATCATCTCATTTGTGGCCACTTTGCTTCTTCACACGCTCAGACTGGTAATTTGCTTGTGTGTGTGTGTGTGTGTGTCTGTGTGTGTGGGGAGGGGGGGTGGCGTGCCTCCGCCACTGATGTTGGGATTCGGTGGTTAATCACACGGGGATCGGGCGTAGGCGCCGAGGGCAGTTTGTCATCACTTCCTGTTTGCTCACTTTGCTTTGACAGAGTTTGAAAAGTCCCCGCGGGACCCTTGACCCCCCCCCCGGCATTCCCGGCCACACAAAGGTGTCCTTGTCGCTTAAATCCGCCCTTTCATCCTGACCCCAGCAGACAGTCGGCCTCGCTGAAGGCGCTGTGACGCGTCTGACGGGGAGCGCTTTAATTGACGCGACTCTTCTGGCACCGGGGGCACGGGAGCGCCGCTTCAAAAATAGTTTGTGTCCCCCCCCGTGTCCAGACTCCGGGACCAACAGGATCCCGCCTTTCCTCTTTGAAGACCTTTTCACACCGGAGGATCCTCGCCATCGCCGCCGGAGGTGGTTCCTCCGGTTCTGGCCGGTTCAAAGACGTGTGTGGACGTCCCGTCAAACCCGGAGTGACGGGCTGATGGCCCCCCCTCGTTGCTCCTCAGCTCTTCCTCCTCTCAACCCTCAAACTTTGAAGTCTCATCTGATCTGAAATCTGAAGGAGGCGCAGGACTCAGCCTCGCCTGGCGTGTGCTGACGCGGGGGCTTCCTGATCAACTTGAGCGGTCGCCCTCAATAATCGGGCGGACGAGTGATTCATTCGCTCCAGCAGCCCCAGAACATGCAACATGTGTATTAGCCTGGTTGGATGTGCTGACCCCCCCCGGTAACCGCGGTGACAGACTCCAGGACCTCCTGTGACCCCGATTACAAGATGTACGGAGGGACGCTGTAGTTTTTCAGTCCGCAGCTGTGACCATCAGAAGAGAACTGGAAGCTTGGGGGGGGGGGCACACATGCGCCCGCCCCTCCTGTCGGGGCTTCGGCGCCACGCTGCGAGTGCCCGTGCACGGCTGGCGTCTCCGTTTCTAACAGCAGCGCCCATCTGGCCTGTGAGAGGGGCTGCGCGCTCCGCCGGACGCGTGCAGGAAGATGACCTGATGATCGGGGGCTCCGTTACTGAGACAACAGCGTGAGAGCGTTTGGTTCTGGGGGGGGCGAGCCCAGGAGGGTCAGGCTGAGCCCAGAGGGGGTTCGTGTTCCGGCGCCGACAGACGGGACACGGAGGGACGTGAACGGGGCTTCTGTGGTGGGACACACGGACCTGCCTGGACAGGGCGGGGCCTGCGCTCTCCTGTGGGTCTGAGCTGGGACGGGACAGCGGGGCCGTGTGTTCAGCTGCTGAATGGAGGTCCCCGGGGACGCCGTCCTCCCGCGCTCGTCCCCGCCTGTCTCGTCCACCGAGCCTCGGAGGTCATTGTGTCAGGATGAAAGCACCTGAGATCTGATCCAGAGGACGGGAAAGGGACGGGAAAGGGACGGGAAAGGGAGGGGAAAGGGAGGGGGAAGGGAGGGGGTGCTTCCAAAGCCTGAGAACCACGGTGCCTGTGAGAAAAGGCCCGTGCTGCTGGTCGCCATGGTTACTGTCATGGTCATATGTCCCCTGGAACCTGTGATTGATCGACGTCCGGTCACGACGTCTGAGACCTCTGGTTGGAGGTTTAGAGTCCATTCTAGCATGTCAAATCTGACCTTTGACCTCTGGCCGTCTGTAAATCTGCTCCATCTTTGACCTCAGACTTCAGGACCACGTCAGAAGAGTCTAGATTGAAGATTTAAACGCTCCAACAGCCTCTTTTCATACCAACAAACACTCATATTGTCACTAATTGGACAAGTTATGTTTATTTGCTGAATTTTATAACAAAATGGTGATGAAGCGGAACGCTTTATCAGACATTAAGAGCAGCTGTTCACTCATTCTCTTCACTGTCCAAATACTACCGATAAAGGGACAAACTATCACTTTAAGTTAGTGTCTGCACCAAACAGATGCTTCAAACCTGCAGTTTCTTTTTACAAGCATTCAGAACGCTGAAATCACTCCGCCAAAAAAAAAAAGCAAATAATTTCCCTTTAATCAGCAGCAGTGCGACAAATATCAAAGTTCTGTGTTGGAGAACGGAGCCCACGCTTTCCTGTAGACAGTGAACGCATCGCTGCTTGTGGAGGTTCAAAAACTGTCTTTTCAGAGTTGCTTCACAAGCAGTCATGAAGTTTTAATAAAGACTGATTTCCTTTTCTGTTGGGGAGGAAAACATTTAACCTTCAGATTTCTGGTTACAGAAATGGCTGAATAAAAGACAATTTCCCTCCACTCCAACAGATATTGATCTGTTTGCTCAGTTCTCTTGAGAATTATGGCTCAGACTGTGAAATCCAGATTAATGCAGGTGTTCATGTGCGGCCGACATGCAGCATCACGTGATCAACCGGGCCTCTGTGGGAGTTTATGAGTCCAGGAACACGTGATCTTAGCGGAGTCAGAGGAGAGCCCCACTGCCCTTTAAACTGGGAGGACTGGGGTCTTCTGTCCTCCCGCTGCTCCCTTCTGGAGCCCCTCACTCCAACCCTCAGCTGCATCCAAGCAGCCGAGCTGAGGGAGAACGATCCTTCAGCGCTGGTTGTAAATGTGAAAAGAGAGCTTCCTGCTCCAGCTGTCGGCTACAGATGTGCTGATCAAAGGCATTCAGGAGATTGTGACCTGTTTGGGACAGTTTATTTCACAACTCTTGGTGGTAATTAGGTATATTTACAAACTAAAAAACAGGTCCATCACAAACGGCGTGCAGCAGAGGACCACCGCGCTCCTCCGTCTGCGTCCTCACGGGGTTAAAAAAAAGGAAAAACATCAATCAGAGCAGCCAATCAAAGGATTGTAAAGCTTTGTTTCTGCCATCTATCATTTCTTCCCTCTGGTGTTGATCCTGGCTGAAAGAGACTTGGAACATCAGCAGGACAATGTGCTGAAAGGAGACCGTGGGCAGATGCCGCCTGCAGGATCGTGATTCGAAATGGAGGCGCCGCGCGTCGGAGACGTGCGGAGACACTCGCGAGCGGCTGCTTTCTCCACCGCCAGAGTTCAGATCAAATAGGAGAGATGACAGGTCACATTCATCAGAGGAGAAAAGCGTGACCAGGGAGAACAGAAGAGCAGCCCCTGCAGGCGGGGGGCTTTGGAGGAGAAGGTTAAAGCAATTTCAGCTGCCGCGCTGCCGAGGTTCTAATTGGAAAAAAGGTTTTTACTGTTATGATGCTTCAGCCGCAAGTGTGAAGAGCAACGAGGCAGCCGGGGAGTTCTGAGAGGAGCTCATCAGAGGAGGCTGCAGGGACGAGCACGCGCGACCCTTGGCTCTCTGATCAGACTGGAGCGGGCCGGAGGAGGAGCTCGTTAGGGGTGGGCAGCACAGCCCCTTCCCAGTGGGGCACCTTCATCGTCATCGTCATCATCCGGCTCTTCCAAAAGCCACCGGAGGAACGTGGGAACCCTGCTGAGGAGGCGCTGATGTTCAACCTGTTTAACGGGGCTGGAAATGCACGCGCCCGACGTGCAGGCGCCTGACGTGCACGCGCCCGACGTGCACGCGCCCGACGTGCACGCGCCTGACGTGCACTCTGAGCCCCCGTCTGTCCTGCAGCGCGTCACGCTGCCCTGATCGCCGACGTCACGGACAAACCGGACGTTCGTCCCACAAAGGCGAGACGGCCGTCGCGGGGCGCTCCCGTCTCCCTCGCGCTGACCCTCAGGAGAGACTCCCGGGTGGCGGGCGCCTAATGAACAGTTTGCCAGTTTAAACGCCGCCTCATTTTCTTAACCAGGAACGCTCAGACCTCTGTCAAGGTCCAGCAGGCCCCTAAATTAAAGCCCCCCACATCTGCCCCCTTTATCAGCATCAGCAGTGGAACTGTGCGGGCTTCTGCTCGGCTCGCTGCTTCTCCTCCCGCCAAGATTCGCTGAAATCCATCCAACAAAAGCCTGCCAAGTTTAAAATCCCCACTATTGTTTTTTAATTATAAGCCGCACGGCTCAGCAGTGCGAAGCAGTTTTCATGCAACAAATGCAGCAAAGTTGCATAAATTATTACGCCAATTGAGACATAAAGTTCATTGTAGAGTTTCAGTGTCATTTAGAAGGCTTTAGCTGGAGGAGTTAACCTGAACTTTGGGTCCAGACGATCTGGAGATCATCAGTGAGGAGGTGTGTGCTGAACAGGTCAGAGGTCGACCTGCAGAGCCAGACACTCCTGAAGGTGGCAGAAGCGGGAAGGCTGGACGGGGAACGCCTGCTCGGTGGAGATCGGGTCCACGTTAACGACCCGGTTCCTGGTCGCCATCAGCGACCTCCAGCCACACAGTCAGCGGCGCCTCCTCCTCAGCGGCCCCGCAGAGAGCCTGATTAGCATCAGTCGCCTCGGCTCGGGCAGAAGTTAACTCTGTAAAAACACTCCAGCCCATCTGAAATGATTCATTAATCTTCAGGCTGCACAGCAGCTCCAGGCAATTTCACACTTATTATAACTGTTAGCTTTAGTGTTGGAGATGTATTCCTTCAGAAATGACACTTTATCTGCAGGACAGAGGCTCTATTTCTTTATTTGAGCTTAGAAATGAGCAGAACGTCCTTTCTCTCCGTTATCTGAGCCCCAGAAAACCAAATTCAGCAGCATAACCCGATTTCTTCCCGTCACTGTCAACACCCCAACGTGAACAAAAGCACGAAAGGAGCGCTAATGTTTATCATCTTTCACAGCACGTCGCCGCCACGGTGCCGCTTTTGTGCCTCGGGCAGCCTCATTTCCAACGACGGCGGCGGCTCGACTTTTTAATTTTTCTTTTGCTTCTATCTCATAAATAGTTTTGAAATCTCTTATCCTGTGTCGCTAATGTTCTCTTGTACATTATTCAGGCAACGTTAAACTGCCTTTGGATGGCAAATGTGAGTCTGTGTCTCCCTCCGCTGCACTTAAAAATATTTATCTTTGTTTTTTTACTATAAAATCTTTATATTAAGGTCAATTTATTCCAGAACGGTGAGTAAGCAGGTTCATCTTGGTCAGGCTGAACTTCATTTTACAAACCAAAGTGTTAAAGGATCAACCTGAGATGTTTAATTCTCCCCGACAGAGAAGAAATTAATAAAAAAAAACAACCTCTTCTGCTTCCTGAGCCCACACAGCAACGTCTGAGGGTTTAACCCAACGCTGTTAAACCCTCGTCCCCTCTGGGTCATTAAATAATGCACAATTTGTGCAACATCCTGCTAATTACAATGTTTTTATGGTCTAAAAAGGAGGAAAAAATGACACGTGCTGCATGTTGATTGTGGTGATCCCCGTTGACATGACGACCGCTCCTACCAGCAGGTCACAAGAGTGAATTATTTATCATCTCACCGTCTTGCAGATTCTTTTGTTTCCATGAGAAGAACTTGCAAAGGGTCAACAAGATTAATTCATTCATTTAAATACAGAGGTGAAGTCAAGAGCCCACATTGGTGCTTAACTTGGACTCATTTGAGGTCAGGAGTGAATTTCGAACGTTTAATCTTGGCTTTTCTGCGGGAAAACCGAAGGAGAGCCGAGGGTAAAGGGAAACAAAGGAGGAGTTAATGGAGTGGAGAGGATCCGGCGCCATGTCGCCTCCAATGTTGGATCCTATTCTTCACAGTATTGATCAGCGCACATGATCACAGGAGGTCAAGTGTGCTCAAGTGCAATCAGCAGAACAGATGAGTCCAACACGCTTTGATTTCCACTGGAACATCTGAGTGTGACCCGCGAGCTGCTGCGCAGTCGATGTCTCTGTCTGCCGCCGCCGGGCTGCACGCTGACGCACACCCGCACGCGTCTGTTCGATGGAACCTCCTCAGGTGCATCGAATTCATCAAGGGAGGGGCCGAGGGGGGGGCGCCGGGATCTCCGGGTCCCAGCTGGATTAGTGAGGGAAAGACGGAGAAAAGGTGCAGGTCCTGCAGCCAGACGCGCCCACCAAGCATCTGCGCCTGCACGCTACATCTGAACAGGCGCCGCATTTCACAGTTGTTGCAGGAGGCCTCAAATAAGACTTCCACGCTGCAGGACGGATGAAAGAGACGCTTTCCTCTGGAGGCCCGGGGCGCCGGAGCGGGCCGCCATTATGCAAATGATCCCAAATATCAAAGCGTGGGATGTTTTCAAGCGGAACCTGTTGACAGCGAATGAGCGGAGGAGCGGAGCTTGTTGGGAGTAATCAGGCGAGACGGCCGACATGGTGGTCGGACGTGGAAATCACCACCAGCCGTCTCCCAGAACGCCGTTCACCAGTTTCCCCTCCAGCTCGCAGATCCGCCGCCGCTGTTCGCCGTGAATGAATTAACTGGAGACGGCGTGGTGACAAATCCCAGCAGCGCCTCGGCGCTCCGCGCTAATCTGCTCCATCATTCGGCCTTTATGGAGGCAGCTGCGCCCTCGGGCGCCACGCGCAAACATCAGTATTGATCTGACGCTGCGCCTTTGAGCACCGATCCACGTCGGAGGAGCAGTCGGCACACGTCTACGAGCTCCGTCGGCGGCGCGATAACGCAGGCTGGGGCGCGCCATCATCGCCGCCGCGGCTCCGCAACCACAGATCTTGAGCGCTCGTCCTGTTTGAGGGTGAGACGGCGCCGAGGGCTGATGACGGCTGACTTGTGTAAGCGTTAAAGTCACACTCGCGCGTCCTCCTGTTGCTGCATCTGCTCGGGAAATGATTCAGCTCAACGCGAGGTTATCCTCAGAAGACGAATTAAACGTCCATAAAAACGCTTTTTATAGTGTAAAATCTAGTTTCTCTGCGTTCCGCCCAAACACCGATGCAGCACCCCCACGCTGTTGCTCCACAGTCTTTCTGCTGGAGCCGGGGATCGACCATCGAACGCCGCCCGACAGCAGCATACATCACATCTAAGCGCTGCTCGAACGTAGCGTTCGACCCGTTGTCATAACGACTGAAACCGAAACGCTTGCGACGGCTGCAAGCTGAATTCTGAAGGATGGAATCGCGTCTCACCTGCTTTAAAAAAGAAACCAGGGACTCCGAGGTGCCCGACGGCCGCAGCCTGAGATTCGAGCGGTGAAATCGAAGGTCGGCAGATTTCACGGTGAAGTGAGTTCGGCTATCGAAGGCGGGAGAAGGGAGCTTCGCCGAGCATTAAATTACCATTTATTAAACAGTGAAATGAGCGCATGGATCTGAAAAGGCTCGGGGTCACTTTAGTCAGGGTCAATTTAGCCTTTATTAATCCCTTCAGAAAATGAATATTGCAGTCTGCAGACGGCATTCAGGGCTAAACGTCTGTAATATCGTGCGGGAAAGGAGCCCGAAGGGGCGCAGAACTGTCAAAGCCTCGCCGTCACATTGACGCCATCAATGCAAATACGGCTGTCTATTAGCTCACAGTGCGTACTCCAGCCGGCCGCCATCTTCGTCGTCACGGTGGAAGGCCTCGGCGGGGGGAACGCTGCCCTGATTGGCTCTCACGTGTTTTAATTACACATCATTTCTGACTGTTTTTGCTCATTAAATTCAACGTGGCTCATTATCAGCCGCACCATCTTGAGATGAATATCGGCGCAGCGGGAACGGAGCCCGTCATTACCCTCCAGCCCGCAGGACGCCAGCGCCGCATCAGAGGACGCCGCAGGACGGGGCTGCACTGCCCCCCCCCGCCGGGCTCTGTGGCGTGGCGTGCAGGCAGGGCTAGATACCGCAGCCGTGCAGTTGCGGTATTTTTATTTTTCTTCTTCGGTTTGATGACGCTCTGGGTGAACGGGGCTGCGGCGTGAGCGTGCGGGGTGTTGACTCAGCTCGCCACGGGGAGCGCTACCCGAACACAGAGCTCAGCAGAGAGGCGGCGGGGGGGTTGTCCTGATTAATGGGAGTGGGGATCACCATATGGGATTTGAACAAAAGAGAAAAAAAACACTTGTGACGGAGACGCTCTCTGACTGCGAAATAGGAGTCTTGACAGTGGGGAGCGCCGCAGTACCCACACCCACCACTAGACGTCCCCAAATCAGACACACTTTTATGTTCGCGTCTGTCGGACCGGCCCTGGTACCCTCCCTGTGACTCTGCGAGGGAGAAGCGGCTAAGAAAAGAAATTCTGGGAACATGAAGGACAAATCCCGCCGTTGGAGCGGCTTTCCCATCCTGGATTTCCGCTGCTGCTGTTGATTCGGTCGCCAGTTTTCGTCGTGTTTTGGGATTTGGTGCAGCTTTTGTAGCCACTAAGTCAATCTGTCACCCCCCCCTCCTTTTGTTTCAAGCGCACAGATGTTGGCTGTGTACACCGTTCCGTACTGGAGCATAACAACAGGCCGGGGGCCACATTCCCGTCCCCTTTTGTCCCGATGGAGTGGACAGCGGCTCGGTATGGGGATGTCATTTCCCGACAGCGCGGCGAGCCAGCAGGTATTAGCTCGGCGTTATCAGCAGCGGCCACAAAGGGCTGAGGTGAAGCGGACTGAATGCTGCGAGAGGAACTGCTCCTGGGGGAGGCAGTTAGTGTCCCCAGCCCCTGTTGACGGGGCCTGACACCGGTCCAGCAGCAGCATCCCGTCTGGAGGACGGACTGCTGGCAGCTGTCCTGTGACACCCAAACGCAGCGTGATGAATCACCAGGGCAGGAGCAGACCATCGGAGATCTTTATTACATTTGTATTATTGTTTCTGTGGCTCTCAAAGAACCTGGGGAGGCCGCTTTTAAAGGCCAGAGAGGATGTTTTCACCACAGAATAGAAGAACACATCGTTTACCTGCTGGTGAACGAAGCAGCGCTCTGCTGAAGTTTGGATCCAAACTTCACATCAATGTTGTTGATGTTCACTTTCACTGATGAATTATTTGGATTTTGGACACAAAAACACACTTTGTTCTTCACATCAATGAGGTTTAAAGTTGGTTTCAAACCGGAAGAATCTGCAGCTTTTTTCTGCTTTTGGAATCCCCACACACCTGCTCCTGAGGTGGCAAAACACAAAAGTCTTGTTTTGAACTAAATGTCACAACATGAAAACATTCAAAAGTAAATGTATTGTAACTGGTTGATCAGAGTGAATAAAAAAAGCACCAGGAAGGAATCTGTGATCATATCCTCACTGATAAAACGTAAATATGAGCCCAGTTTTATATTTCCAATGGGTTTAATTTATCCCCATTTGGTCAAATGTCGGGTTTAATCTCATGATTTAGACGTGTTCTTAAACTCAACATGTCTATATATGACAGGCTATTGAACAACTGAGAGACTTTAAAACAATACTTCTGTGAGCGGCGCCAGTACAGCCGAGAGTGAACAAACACTGAACCCGAAGTGATATTGTTCTGCATATTTTATTCTATTTTCAGATGTTGCAAATGTAAATCTGATGAAAACAAACATCATAGGGGCGAGACACGCTCCTATGATGTACTGTCATCGTCGTAGGGTTATGGTTTTCTTCTGCATCAGACGGTGACTCAGTGCACCACCACACTCCATCTTTCTCTCTATTTCTGTTTGATATTTCCATCACAAGTTGTCTTGAAAGTCTTGTTGGTCAACCATTATAAAGTGCTGCAGAGTTAAACATTAACATTGCTTCCATAAAATACACACACACACACACACACAACTTTGTTTCCACATGTCAATTGGTGACAGATCCACTGCTGAGCCATCAATGCTAAAGAGAGACCTTTTCATTCCGCTTCAATTTTAAAGAAACTGCGTTATTGTTTTGCCCAAGAAATGGCATCCCCCCCCCCAGGTAGAGGGTATGAACTTCCCTGTGGAGCAATCAATGCTATGTTATGGTTGAAAGGGCGATTGTTGTTATTCTTCTTATATGATTGAAGTTTAAAAGGTTATTGCATTTTCCAGAAATCAAACCCTGACCTCCTGGTGGTTCACGTCCTTTTGCTATAATGATGCCACATTTACCCCCAATGCTTTGAATAAGACAAAACTGTACACGTGTTTATTCATACATTTGCAAAAAATTATAATATGAAGAGAATAAAAAATACACGTATTTATGAAACATGTGTCAATCTAATCTGCATCTTTTCGCCTTTTTAATTTTAATCTCGCGCTACTCGTGTAGTTCTCTAATCCGCCTGTAGGGGGCAGGCGAGACTCCGGCCGCCGAGCTCACCGGAAGAAAGCCTGGTCACGTGACGTTAACGGGAAGTAAATAAACCTCTTTCCCGCGCAGACGCGACGCTGTCGGACTGTTGACATGGACGATTTATATTTGGACAACATCGACGAATTTGTCAACGATCACAATAAGATCGTGAGTGTACCCTCCCATGGCGATCGGTTGCTTTAGTCGACCTCCCGGGTTGGATAATGCCGCTAGCGTTGACACGTGTGTGAGTGTGTGTGTGTGTGTGTGTGTGTGTGTGTGTGTGTGTGTGTGTGTGTTAAAAAAGCTGAATAGAGTCGTGGAGAAAAAGAAGACGAGTAAACATGAGCTCCTTCATCTGGAGAGGACTTAAACTCGTTATTTTCCGTTTGTCAGGTGACTTACAAATGGCTCAGTTTCACCCTGGGAGTCCATGTCAACACCGCAAAACAGTGAGTTTTACTCCTTTTTTAATTAAATCTCATATTCTTAAAGCTAGAGAAATAATTAAGTTATAATCACAGATTATTTTATCGTTTCTCATTTGCATTCGCCATTTTCCAAAAGTAAAATGGATATGAATAAAAAGGTAATTGATAATAATATAACAGGTGTTTATCGTTCATCCTACTGAGATAAAAATTCTCAGCAGGAATATTGTTAATGTAATGTTTATGCAACACTGCAATTGCACAAAATGTAAGCAGTGCTGGACAATCAAGACTTTTGTGTCTAATGTTTAGGATGCTTTATCATTACTTGGATCACAAGAGGAAAGAAAGTTCAGCTCAGATCCACGCAACCTACCTTGTGTCAGGAAAGTTTGTGGATAATGAGCAAACGGTAAGAACCGTCATAGATGATCCCAAAAAGACTGATGCAAACGGGCATTTGTGTTGATCAGCTGTTTCTTCAGGGTCACAGGGTGTCTGTTGTCAGAGAGGACCAGCTGGAAGGTGTGTAATGATGCATCTGGTTCAGTGATGCAAACAAAGTTTCATTTATTGATTTACTAATTTTGCTGTAATAGGAATTCACATTTATAGTGAGTGACTGAAGAAGTTCAAATGTCAACTGGTGAATTTATTGTGCAGAAGTTAAATCCAGGATGAGCCTGGTCGTCAGTGTCCATGTTTACAGCGTGCAGAAAGCCCTACTGAAGGACAGCGGCCCGCTCTACAGTGTCGACTACGATGCTGTGAAGGACAATCTGCAGAACTGCAGCAGGTTTCGCTTTCACTTAACAACCCTTGCATTACATTAGCGTTGGAGTCGTGTGTTGACACTTCCTGTTCGCAGACACGGTGCCATCCGCTGTTCCAGTGCAGTTCCGATGTCATCTGTGGAGCTGCAGCAGGCGAGAGGGGCCCATCAAGCTCTTCCACCTGAACCTGAACAGAAAAAGCCTCCTGTGAACAGAGATGTTGCAGCTTCGAAGCCACCCAGCAAGCCACAGAAAGGCATCATGGGAATGTTTGCCAGTAAGGCTGCTCCTAAGGCCCAGGAGAGCAGCAGAGACATGAAGTCAGAGCAGGAGGAAGCCTCTCAGGTGTGGATCCGTCTTACATACAGTTTCAAAGTTAGATGTGAGAGGAAGAGTTTAATAGTTTCTATATTTATACATCAGGCTGATCCTGTCCAAAGTAAATCAGCTGGAAAACCAAACCCCATGGCAAATTTCTTTAGGACTCAAACATCAAGTGAGTATACAGCTTATTTGGCACTGGACAGAGTGCATAATGGACCTCACAAAAAACCCTCACAAAAGGAAGGAACTTCAATTCTTCCCAATTCTGTTTTTATTATTTTGTCCTTTTTTCAGAAAAATCAGTGGAAGAAGAGAAATCATCATCATCATCACCCCCCGCAGCCGAACAGCAAATTCTGACTTCAAAACCCAAAGAAAAGCAGGAACCTGCAGCCGTGGAGGCTCCAAAAGGCACAAAGAGAGAGTCCAGGAGGTGTGAGACACTCATCAGCTTTGACTCTGGATCGGTGTCAATTAAGCGTATCTGACATGAAGGGATTTTATAGATTCGTGTCATTTAAAACTGAAGTGTACAAGTGCAGGTTTTGAGGCTTCAGATGTGAATGTGAATCCAATTGTCTTCCTCTCAAAGCAAAACCAAACGAGTGGAGTCTGACAGCGAGGAGGAAAAATCTGAGAAAAAGAAGAGGCGTCGGATTAAGAAGCCTGAACCAGACAGCAGCGATGAAGATGGCGAGTTTCTCTCCGTCCAACATCAAGAATTTGTCTGAAGAATCGTCAAATGACAAAAATAAACAACATTTTATTTCTGCTTTCAGTGATTCCAGATTCTCCACCAAGAATGGAGACGAGAGGACCGTCACCAAGTCCTGAGAAGGACGTTCTGCCCGCTTCGCGTTCGCAGGTCGGTGGTTTGACTCTTCGGTTCTGCTGATGCTCTTTTAGTCTGGAAAAGGTGAAACCTGTTTTGCTTTTTTAACAGAGTGGAATCTCTGAGGGGAAAATGAGGAAGAGGAGGCGTGTCCTGAAAACGCACACGTTTGTGGATGAGGACGGATGCATTGGTATAAAAACCAGACAGATGCTTTTAAATATTTAATCTGCACCTGCGAAAATCAGTTTTCTCTCTCTCCTGTTCAACAGTCACAGAAAAAGTCTATGAGAACGAATCGTACTCTGAGACTGAAGATGAGGTTCAGGCTACCAAACAAACTGTTACAGACCCTGTTCCAGCAAAACCATCAGTCAGTAACAAACAGGAGGACAAGAAAGGCCACAAGAAGAGTTCAGTAAATACAAATAAAGGAGCTAAGCAGGCTTCCATCATGGGATTTTTCCAGAAGAAATGATCAATGCAGAAAAACAAGAACACCTGGAGGACTTTGTGTACATGTACCCCATCCTTTCATAGATGTACTTAATAAAAACTAAAATCAAACTGTTTTTCTTCTGGATTAAAGCCTTGTTTTTATAAAAGTAATCAAGTGTTCACTGCAGATGCCATCAGCTCAACACTGGCTCCATCCACTTCCATCGTTCTCTTCTGCCAGGCTGGATCTTCTACTGCACGACAACCAGCAGCCAGACGCTGGAACGATTTTACCACAGAAACCATTAAGACATATGCGTCTGTGTTGATCAACCAGCTGGTGGTTGAGGTGGATATTTACCTCTCTGAAGCTTCCTGTTGTGGAACACAGGTGTATGACGACCCACAGTGGCACCATGATGGCGGAGGAGAAGGTCATCATCCATCCCAGCACGTATGCCCAGTCGGGGTAGACGTACTGGTCGTTAATCTTCAGGTCTCTGTAGTTGCTCAGGTAGAGGATGTAGGAGATCTGCAAAGTGTTGAAATGGTTTGGGTGTACTCCATCTATCGTTCCTATATCTGTGCTGGTCTGAAGGTCGTTTACACCTTCCAGTGTATAGGTGGAAGCTTCAGCCAGTACTCGATATATAAATATAAAAATATGTCATCTGCATATCTAGAAATTTGCATTGTGCCTTTTGATGATGTGAACGAACAGATTGAGTTCAAACTCAGACTGATGTGTTTCAGACTGACCAGTGACAACGCAGGAGTGACGTATTTCCAGCAGAGTTTGAAGAAAACAGACGGCCTCTGTCCGACGTTGTCCCCGATGATGTCCAGGAGACGGTCAGCCCCTGACAACAATCCAGGATTACTCAAAACCATGACTATGGATCATATCTTTTCTCAAAAGACAACAGTGTGAACGAAGTCAAGCAAATGAGACCCACCAAAAATCCAGCCCACTGTCACAGTTGCACCGATTGTCAAAAAGTTATGACAAACTCTGGTTCCACCGTAATAATCGATAAGATGGAAAATGTAAATTCCTCCCTAAAAACAGAAGTGAAACTGAAATACAAGATCAACATTTTACAGAAGAAGTTCCAGAAATGGATTTTCTCACCTCAGTAACAAACAAAATGTGAAACAGGAAGTTGGATAAACAGACGACCAGGACAAAAATCTCATGTTTTATGGGGGCGTGCAAGACCTTTGGGAACAAGTCGCTCACCGTGGTGATGACGCTCTCCACAACTGTGAACTGAGGACAGAAACGAGTTTCACTTTCACCTGAAGAAATTGTCAACAGGTGACCTGAGAGCTGATAGTTTTTATTACGTGTGTATCAACAGCCAGCAGAATGAGCATCAGGAAAAAACAGACAGTCCAGACGTGGGGGAATGGCATCAGAGCTGCTGCCTGAGGGTAGGCGATGAAGGCCAGACCTGGACCTGAGAGGTCAGAGGGGAGACACCCCTCAAACACAACTACCTTGGGTTTCATTGTGTAAACCCTTCAACAGTGGAGTGTGTTTGACCTGAATCAGCCACGGTGTCGATTGTGACGCCCTGTTTCTGTGCCATAAATCCAAGAACAGAGAAAACGACGAATCCAGCAAGGAAACTGGTGCAACTGTTGAGCAGACAGATCCACATGCAGTCTCTGGAAGAACCAGAAAATACTGTTCAAATATTTGATTAATTATAAGTTTTTCCTCTCAGCAGCTTGTACTCACTTATAACAGTTGTTGCTGTATTTATTGTAGCTACCCAATACAATCAGATTTCCTTCAGCCAGGCTGTATGAGAAGAGGATCTGAGATCCTGCCTCGATCCAGACCTGCAGGACACAATGTACATCCAGTGTGCAGGTCTGGTAGATACCCCCAACACCCCTCAACCCCGTCATGTATTCTGTATTCGTGTACCTCAAGGTTGGCGAGGCCTTCTAAACTGGGATAAAGGTAGAAGTAGATCCCGTTGAAGGCTCCGGGCAGAGTCAGCCCCCTCATGAGTAAGATCAGCAGCATCACGTACGGGAACGTGGCCGTGAAGTAGGCCGCCTTTGAGGAAAGGAAACGGAAAATAGTAGGAAACAGGAGCTGGCTGTGAGGTTTCAGATGTTTTCACAGACCTTTCCAGTGGATCGAACTCCTTTCCAGATACTGAAGTAGCAGAAGACCCAGCTGACCAGAAGACACAAGCTCAGTTCCCAACTCACGCTGCCCAGCTCCTCAATGCCTCCGGACATGCGGAGCATCCTCCGCCTGAGGAGACGGGAGATATCAGACTGAAACAGAGCCGACAGAGTTGGGTGTTTCTGTACTCACTCCCAGAACTCGACAGCAGCAGAGGTGCTGTTGGGGGGCGCTGTCTCGTTTGCTGTCAGGTTGGCCAAATCCTGAAGACTCACACAGTTGGCTGGTTTATGGGAAGAACAAATGACACTTGATCACTGAACGCAACACAACTCTCATCCAGGTCGGTTCATGTTTTTCACTTTTGAGTTTAGCTGCATTTCAAAATAAGTTACAGGTACAATAAATCTGTCCCGATGAAAAAACAGCAGTTTAACATCTATTATCAAACATAATAAATAAAAATGGACAACCCTCTTTGGTTGAACTTTAACAAAAAGATGCTACATCCAAAGCAGTTCATGACATGTATGATGAAAAATGTTAATCTTCCACACAAACAGGTCGGTGGCCGTTATCAGGGTTTACTAACGTGGCTGCTGGCATTAATTCACTGAAGAGAGCACCGGGCTTCGACTGTCGCAGCATTTATGTACAGTAATGATATTTGTAGAAGGTAAATATGCCAATAGTTGCCATGGTAAAAAAAATAATAATTCTATGAAAAGCATCAGCGTTGCACTCAAAAAGAGTCTCCCAATATAAGATATAACAGATGACGTAAAAATCGAGTTTTATTACACGTGTGTTACTAATTAAATTTGCATGTTTTTAACTGTTTTTTAATGACTCTGATGGACTTGCAGATGAAGTTAATGTCTCAGATGTAGTTGACTGATTTACCTGAAATTGTCACTTTCAGTTCAGAGTAATGGAGCCTCAGATTCATCGTCTCACCTGTGTTCCAGGTATTGTTGCAGGTGGCCCAGGGAAGCTCTGATCTGAAGGAGAACACCAGGTAGAACAGAGCCCATGCTTGGACGATGATGTATACAGAAACATAAAATTTTAGCACCAAGTATCCATATCCAACCCCTGAAATAAAGAATGTAATTTTTTCCACTATTATACACCACAAAGTTTTTTTGTTCATCTTGTTCCATCTCCTGTCTCACCTTGAGCCAAAGGACAGACCTTCCTCCAGCAGGTGATGAATCCTTCCTGGGTGAACTGACCCAGTGAGGTCTCCAGTAAGAACAGGGGGATCCCAAAGACCACAGCCAGCAGACAGTACGGGATCAGAAAGGCTCCTAGAAATCACTCAGATGCTTCAGAAATTGACCACTGAAGTAAAATCCTGTCAAACATGGTAAAAGACTACATATGGTTACCTCCACCATATTTGTAGCACAAGTAAGGAAACCTCCACACGTTGCCCAAACCAACAACATTTCCTGCAACAACCAGGATGTATTCTCTCTTACTGGCCCACTGTCCTCTGGCTCCAACACTGGTCTGCTCTTCTCTTTGTCTTTTCTCCATCCTGACTTCAAAATCCTTCTAGATTCATGAAACCAGCAGAACTCTTCTCTCTATGAAGAAGCCAGTATTGCTTTTATTGTTTGACTCTGAAGAAAATATTAAAATCTGAATTTAGCCTGATAAATATGCTTAATTTTTTTGCTTGCCAGTGTCACATAATCCACCAAAGAAACCTGACTTTTGAATATTTCAGGTTGATCTTTTCCACAGTAATCTGAGTTTTTACAGTCAATGTTGACTTCTTCCTGTTGAGTCACTTCCATCCCTCAAACACATCTTTTCTTCAGCAGTTGCTCCTCCACCTGGTGGTTCCACCTGCTCTTCACCTCCATTCACCTTAAGATATAAGCAGCCCTGATTCACTCCATCTCACCAGAGAGTCTTTAGATCAGTGCTGGACTATCCTGCAGGTTTCTTGGCTTTGACTTGGTTCATCTCGGACCTGCTGTTTCTGAGAACCAGTTCTACCTGTGGGTTTCCTAATTGTGGTCTTCCTTGCGCTGTTTTACCAGCTGCTCGCTCTCCTTCTAGCGCCTGGTTCTCAGCCAGTATCTGCTTGTCAATAAAGGTCATTCACTTCTCCTTCAGGCTGGATTGTGGTGTGGTGACTCTTTAGAACTTTGGTGGTTCTCAGAATCCTGCTCACCTTAAAGGGTCTAAGCTTCTTCAGACTCTTGTCAATGTGTAATTTCAAATTCTCTACAAGTTTCATCAGACGCTTATTTAGATGTTGAATAAGATATTAAACTGTGAGTCAATGTTTGCTGGTAAGTCTGCTCCTAACAGAAATGAGGTCAGAGCAGGAGGAGACCCCTCGGGTTTAGATTTTCGTCAAATACAAATTATAATGTTGTTCAAGAGGAAGAGTTTCTTTAATTAATATTTTTTTTAATTGTAATATTTCAGGTTGATCTGGTCCAGAGTAAACCAGCTGGAAAACCAAACTTTCGAAAAAATTGCTTTAGAGGTCAAAATTGAGTGAGTATATAGCTGATAAAGCAAAAAGGAAAAAGGAGAACAAGGAAAGCCACAAGAAAAGTTCAGGAAATATGAATGAAGGAGCTAAGCAGGCTTCCATCATGGGATTTTTCCAGAAGAAATGATCAGTGCAGAAAAACAAGAACACCTGGAGGACTTTGTGTACATGTACCCCATCCTTTCATAGATGTATTTAATAAAAACTAAAATCCAACAGTTTTTCTTCTGGATTAAAACCTTGTTTTTAAAAAAGTAATCAAGTGTTCACTGCAGATGCCATCAGCTCAACACTGGCTCCATCCACTTCCGTCGTTCTCTTCTGCCAGGCTGGATCTTCTACTGCACGACAACCAGCAGCCAGACGCTGGAACGATTTTACCAGAAAAACCATTAAGACATATGCATCGATGTATTGACTGACTGGCTGGTAGTTGAGGTGGACACGGACCTCTCTGACGCTTCCTGTTGTGGAACACAGGTGTATGCCGACCCACAGTGGCACCATGATGGCGGAAGAGAAGGTCATCATCCATCCCAGAAGGTACACCCAGTCAGGGTAGATGTACCCGTTGTTAATCTTCAGGTCTCTGTAGTTGCTCAGGTAGAGGATGTAGGAGATCTGCAAAGTGTTGAAATGGTTTGGGTGTACTCCATCTATAGTTCCTTTATCTGTGCTGGTCTGAAGGTCGTGTACACCTTCCAGTGTATAGGTGGAAGCTTCAGCCAGTACTCGATATACAAATATATAAATATATTGTCCCTCATTTAACTTCATCCCTCAATTCACTGTGAGGAGACAGCTGCAGCAGCAACGATTCTAGAAAATGTGGCATCATTTTGTTGTGCACACATGTATACCTGAGTGTCGTCTGCATATCCAGAAATTTACATTGTGCCTTTTGATGATGTGAACGAGCAGATTGAGTTCAAACTCAGACTGATGTGTTTCAGACTGACCAGTGACAACGCAGGAGTGACGTATTTCCAGCAGAGTTTGAAGAAAACAGACGGCCTCTGTCCGATGTTGTCCCCGATGATGTCCAGGAGACGGTCAGCCCCTGAAAATAATGCAAGATTACTCAAAACCATGACTCTGGATCATGGTTTTGGGAAAGATGATATTGTGAACTAGATCGAGCAAATGACACCCACCAAAAATCCAGCCCACTGCCACAGTTTCACCCATTGTTAAAAAGTTCTGACAAACTCTGGTTCCACCGTAATAATCGAAAAGATAGAAAATGTAAATTCCTCCCTAAAGACAGAAGAGAAATTGAAATACAAGATCATTGTACAGAAGACGTTCGAGAAATTGATTTTCTCACCTCAGTAACAAACAAAATGTGAAAAAGGAAGTTGGATAAACAGACGACCAGGACAAAAATCTCATGTTTTATGGGGGCGTGCAAGACCTTCGGAAACAAGTCGCTCACGGTGGTGATGAAGCTCTCCACACCTGTGAACTGAGGACGGAAAACGACTTTCACTTTTACCTGAAGAAATTGTCAGCATGCGACCTGAGAGCTGATGGGTGTTATTACTTGTGTATCAACAGCCAGCAGAATGAGCATCAGGAAAAAACAGACAGTCCAGACGTGGGGGAATGGCATCAGAGCTGCTGCCTGAGGGTAGACGATGAAGGCCAGACCTGGACCTGAGAGGTCAGAGAGGAGAGACCCCTCAAACACAGCCACCTTGGGTTTCATTGTGTAAACCCTTCAACAGTGGAGTGTGTTTGACCTGAATCAGCCACGGTGTCGATTGTGACGCCCTGTTTCTGAGCCATAAATCCAAGAACAGAGAAAACGACGAATCCAGCAAGGAAACTGGTGCAACTGTTGAGCAGACAGATCCACATGCAGTCTCTGGAAGAACCAGAAAATAATATTCAAATGTTTGATTAAAACTACCATTTTCTTCTCAGCAGCTTGTACTCACTTATAACAGTTGTTGCTGTATTTGTTGTAGCTGCCCAACACGATTAGGGTCCCGGCAGCCAGGCTGTACGAGAAGAGGATCTGAGATCCTGCCTCGATCCAGACCTGCAGGACACAATGTACATCCAGTATGCAGGTCTGGTAGATACCCCCAACACCCCTCAACCCTGTCATGTATTCTGTATTTGTGTACCTCAAGGTTGGCCAGGCCTTCTAAACTGGGATAAAGGTAGAAGTAGATGCCGTTGAAGGCTCCGGGCAGAGTCAGCCCCCTCATGAGTAAGATCAGCAGCATCATGTACGGGAACGTGGCCGTGAAGTAGGCCGCCTTTGAGGAAAGGAAACGGGAAATAGTAGGAAACAGCAGTTGGCTGTGAGGTTTCAGATGTTTTCACGGACCTTTCCCGTGGATCGAACTCCTTTCCAGATACTGAAGTAGCAGAAGACCCAGCTGACCAGAAGACACAAGCTCAGCTCCCAACTCACGCTGCCCAGCTCCTCGATGCCTCCGGACATGCGGAGCATCCTCCGCCTGAGGAGACGGGAGATATCAGACTGAAACAGAGCTGGCAGAGTTGGGTGTTTCTGTACTCACTCCCAGAACTCGATGGCAGCAGAGGTGCTGTTGGGGGGCGCTGTCTCGTTTGCTGTCAGGTTGGCCAAATCCTGAAGACTCACACAGTTGGCTGGTTTACGGGAAGAACAAATGACACTTGATCACTGAACGCAATACAACTCTCATCCAGGTCGGTTCATGTCTTTCACTTTTGAGTTTGGCTGCATTTCAAAATAAATTACAGGTACAATAAATCTGTCCCAATGAAAAAAGCAGCAATTTAATATAAACATAGTAAATAAAAATGGACAACCCTCTTTGGTTGAACTTTAACAAAAAGATGCTACATCCAAAGCAGTTCATGACATGTATGATGAAAAATGTTAATCTTCCATACAAACAGGTTAGTTGCCATTATCAGGGTTTACTAACGTGGCTGCTGGCATTAATTCACTGAAGAGAGCACCGGGCTTCAACTGTTGCAGCACTTATGTACAGTAATGATATTTGTAGAAGGTAAATATGCCAATAGTTTCCACAGTAAAAAAAAATAATTCTATGAAAAGCATCAGTGTTGCACTCAAAAAGAGTCTCCCAATATAAGATATAACAGATGACCTAAAAATCGAGTTTTATTACACGTGTGTTACTAATTAAATTTGCATGTTTTTAACTGTTTTTTAATGACTCTGATGGACTTGCAGATGAAGTTAATGCCTCAGATGGGGTTTACTGATTTACCTGTAATTGTCACTTTCAGTTCAGAGTAATGGAGCCTCAGATTCATGGTCTCACCTGTGTTCCAGGTATTGTTGCAGGTGGTCCAGGGAAGCTCTGATCTGAAGGAGGACACCAGGTAGAACAGAGCCCATGCTTGGATGAGGATGTATACAGAGACATAAAATCTTTGCACCAAGTATCCATATCCAACCCCTGAAATAAAGAACGTCATTTTTCCACTATCCTACACCACAAAGTTTTTTGTTCTTCTGATTCCATCTCCTGTCTCACCTTGAGCCAGAGGACAGACCTTCCTCCAGCAGGTGATGAATCCTTCCTGGGTGAACTGACCCAGTGAGGTCTCCAGTAAGAACAGGGGGATCCCAAAGACCACAGCCAGCAGACAGTACGGGATCAGAAAGGCTCCTAGAAATCACTCAGATGCTTCAGAAATTGACCACTGAAGTAAAATCCTATCAAACAGGGTAAAAGACTACATATGGTTACCTCCACCATATTTGTAGCACAAGTAAGGAAACCTCCACACGTTGCCCAAACCAACAACATTTCCTGCAACGACCAGGATGTATTCTCTCTTACTGGCCCACTGTCCTCTGGCTCCAACACTGCTCTGCTCTTCTCTTTGTCTTTTCTCCATCCTGACTTCAGAACACTTCTAGATTCACTAAACTAGCAGACCTCTTCTCTCTATGAAGGTGGTGATATTGTTCTTGTTCTTTGACTCTGAAGCAAGTATTAGAATCCAAATTTTGTCTTGTATAAATATGATTAATTTCTTGTTTGCCAGTGTCACATAATTCATCAAAGGAACCTGACATTTGACATTCTGTGTTGACTTCTTCCTGTTGAGAACCTTCCATCCCTCAAACACACCTTCTCTTCAGCAGTTGCTCCTCCACCTGCTGCTCTTCACCTCCTTTCACCTTAAGCTATAAGCAGCCCTGATTCACTCCATCTCACCAGAGAGTCTTTAGATCAGTGCTGGACTATCCTGCAGGCTTCCTGGGATGAGTTCCTGGCTTTGACTTGGTTCATCTCGTATCTGCTATTTATTGAGAACCAGTTTTACCTGTGGGTTTCCTAATTGTGGTCTGCCTTACGCTGCTTTACCAGCTGCTGGCTCTACTTCTAGCACCTGGTCCTCAGTCAGTATCTGCTTGTCAATAAAGGTCATTCACTTCTCCTCCAGGGTGGATTGTGGTGTGGTCACTCTTTAAAACTTTGGTGGTTCTCAGTATCCTGTTCACCTGAAAGTGTCTCAGCTTCTGCAGATTCTTGTCAATGTGTAATTTCAAATTCTCTTCAAGTTTCATCAGACGCTTATTTAGATGTGGAATAAGATATTAAACTGTGAGTCAATGTTTGCTGGTAAGTCTGCTCCTAAGAGACATGAGGTCAGAGCAGGAGGAGACCCCTCGGGTTTAGATCTCCATCAAATACACATTATAATGTTGTTCAAGAGGAAGAGTGTCTTTAATTAATATTTTTTTAATGTTAATATTTCAGGTTGATCTGGTCCACAGTGAACCAGCTGGAAAACCAAACCTTCTGAAAAATTGCTTTAGAGGTCAAAATTGAGTGAGTATATAGCTGATAAAGCAAAAAGGAAAAAGGAGAACAAGGAAGGCCATAAGAAAAGTTCAGACAATATGAATAAAGGAGCTAAGCAGGCTTCCATCATAGGATTTTTCCAGAAGAAATTATCAATGCAGAAAAACAAGAACACCTGGAGGACTTTGTGTACATGTACCCCATCCTTTCATAGATGTATTTAATAAAAACTTTGAAATCAAACTGTTTTTCTTCTGGATTAAAGCCTTGTTTTTAAAAAAGTAATCAAGTGTTCACTGCAGATGCCATCAGCTCAACACTGGCTCCATCCGCTTCCATCATTCTCTTCTGCCAGGCTGGATCTTCTACTGCACGACAACCAGCAGCCAGACGCTGGAACGATTTTACCACAGAAACCATTAAGACATATGCATCGATGTGTTGATCAACAGGCTAGTGGTTGAGGTGGATATGGACCTCTCTGAGGCTTCCTGTTGTGGAACACAGGTGTATGACGACCCACAGTGGCACCATGATGCCGGAGGAGAAGGTCATCATCCATCCCAGCACGTAAGCCCAGTCAGGGTAGATGTACCGGTCGTTAATCCTCAGGTCTCTGTAGTCACTCAGGTAGAGGATGTAGGAGATCTGCAAAGTGTTGAAATTGTTTGGGTGTACTCCATCAATATTTCCTTTATCTGTGCTGATCTGAAGGTCGTGTGCACCTTCCAGTGTATAGGTGGAAGCTTCAGCCAGTACTAGATATAAAAATATAAAAATATACTCTCCCTCATTTAACTTCATCCCTCAATTCACTACGAGCAGACAGCTATTGCAGCAATGATTCTAGCAAATGTAGCATCATTTTGTTGTGCACACATGTATACCTGAGTGTCGTCTGCATATCTAGAAATTTGCATTGTGCCGTTTGATGGTGTGACCGAGCAGATTGAGTTCAAACTCAGACTGATGTGTTTCAGACTGACCAGTGACAATGTGGGAGTGACGTATTTCCAGCAGAGTTTGAAGAAAACAGACGGCCTCTGTCCGATGTTGTCCCCAATGATGTCCAGGAGACGGTCAGCCCCTGACAAAAATATGGGATTACTCAAAACCATGACTCTGGATCATATCCTTTCTCAAAAGACAACAGTGTGAACGAAGTCAAGCAAATAACACCCACCAAAAATCCAGCCCACTGTCACAGTTGCACCGATTGTCAAAAAGTTCTGACAAACTCTGGTTCCACCGTAATAATCGAAAAGATAGAAAATGTAAATTCCTCCCTAAAGACAGAAGAGAAACTGAAATACAAGATCAACATTTTACAGAAGACATTCCAGATATTGATTTTCTCACCTCAGTAACAAACAAAATGTGAAACAGGAAGTTGGATAAACAGACGACCAGGACAAAAATCTCATGTTTTATGGGGGCGTGCAAGACCTTTGGGAACAAGTCGCTCACCGTGGTGATGAAGCTCTCCACAACTGTGAACTGAGGATGGAAACACGTTTCACTTTTACCTGAAGAAATTGTCAACAAGTGACCTGAGAGCTGATAGTTTTTATTACGTGGGTATCAACAGCCAGCAGAATGAGCATCAGGAAGAAACCGACAGTCCAGACGTGGGGGAACGGCATCAGAGCTGCTGCCTGAGGGTAGGCGATGAAGGCCAGACCTGGACCTGAGAGGTCAGAGGGGAGACACCCCTCAAACACAACTACCTTGGGTTTCATTGTGTAAACCCTTCAACAGTGGAGTGTGTTTGACCTGAATCAGCCACGGTGTCGATTGTGACGCCCTGTTTCTGAGCCACAAATCCAAGAACAGAGAAAACGACGAATCCAGCAAGGAAACTGGTGCAACTGTTGAGCAGACAGATCCACATGCAGTCTCTGGAAGAACCAGAAAATAATATTCAAATGTTTGATTAATCATAAGTTTTTCCTCTCAGCAGCTTGTACTCACTTATAACAGTTGTTGCTGTATTTATTGTAGCTACCCAATACAATCAGATTCCCTTCAGAAAGGCTGTATGAGAAGAGGATCTGAGATCCTGCCTCGATCCAGACCTGCAGGACACAATGTACATCCAGTGTGCAGGTCTGGTAGATACCCCCAACACCCCTCAACCCCGTCATGTATTCTGTATTTGTGTACCTCAAGGTTGGCCAGGCCTTCTAAACTGGGATAAAGGTAGAAGTAGATCCCGTTGAAGGCTCCGGGCAGAGTCAGCCCCCTCATGAGTAAGATCAGCAGCATCATGTACGGGAACGTGGCCGTGAAGTAGGCCACCTTTGAGAAAAGGAAACGGGAAAACAGTAGGAAACAGGAGCTGGCTGTGAGGTTTCAGATGTTTTCACGGACCTTTCCAGTGGATCGAACTCCTTTCCAGATACTGAAGTAGCAGAAGACCCAGCTGACCAGAAGAGACAAGCTCAGCTCCCAACTCACGCTGCCCAGCTCCTCAATGCCTCCGGACATGCGGAGCATCCTCCGCCTGAGGAGACGGGAGATATCAGACTGAAACAGAGCCGACAGAGTTGGGTGTTTCTGTACTCACTCCCAGAACTCGATGGCAGCAGAGGTGCTGTTGGGGGGCGCTGTCTTGTTTGCTGTCAGGTTGGCCAAATCCTGAAGACTTACACAGTTGGCTGATTTATGGGAAGAACAAATGACACTTGATCACTGAACGCAACACAACTCTCATCCAGGTCGGTTCTTGTTTTTCACTTTTGAGTTTGGCTGAATTTCAAAATAAATTTCAGATACAGTAAATCAGCCCCCAATGAAAAAACAGCAGTTTCACATCTTTTATCAAACATAATAAATAAAAATGGACAACCCTCTATGGTTGAACATGAACAAAAAGATAATACATCCAAAGCAGTTCATGACATGTATGATGAAAAATGTTAATCTTCCATATAAACAGGTTGGTGGCTGTTATCAGGGTTTATGCTGCCAGCATTAATTCACTGCAGAGAGCGTCGGGCTTCAACTATTGTAGCACTTATATACAGTAATGATATTTGTAGAAGGTAAATATGCCAATAGTTGCCATGGTAAAAAAAAAAAATCATTCTATGAAAAGCATCAGTGTTGCACTCAAAAAGAGTCTCCCAACAAGTGACTTAACAGACGACCTAAAAATCAAGTTTCATTTCACGTGTGTTACTAATTAAATTTGCATGTTTTTAACTGTTCTTTTTAATGACTCTGATGGACCTGCAGATGAAGTTAATGCCTCAGATGGGGTTTACTTATTTACCTGAAATGATCACTTTCAGTTCAGAGTAATGGAGCCTCAGATTCATCGTCTCACCTGTGTTCCAGGTATTGTTGCAGGTGGCCCAGGGAAGCTCCTTTCTGAAGGAGAACACCAGGTAGAACAGAGCCCATGCTTGGATGAGGATGTATACAGAGTCATAAAATTTTAGCACCAAGTAGCCATATCCAACCCCTGAAATAAAGAACCGCATTTTCCCACTATTTTACACCACAAAGTTTTTTTTGTTCTTCTAGTTCCACCTCCTGTCTCACCTTGAGCCAGAGGACAGACCTTCCTCCAGCAGGTGATGAATCCTTCCTGGGTGAACTGACCCAGTGAGGTCTCCAGTAAGAACAGGGGGATCCCAAAGACCACAGCCAGCAGACAGTACGGGATCAGAAAGGCTCCTAGAAATCACTCAGATGCTTCAGAAATTGACCACTGAAGTAAAATCCTGTCAAAGATGATAAAAGACCACATATGGTTACCTCCACCATATTTGTAGCACAAGTAAGGAAACCTCCACACGTTGCCCAAACCGACAACATTTCCTGCAACAACCAGGATGTATTCTCTCTTCCTGGCCCACTGTCCTCTGGCTCCAACACTGCTCTGCTCTTCTTTTTGTCTTTTCTCCATCCTGACTTCAGAACCCTTCTAGGTTCACTAAACCTGCAGACCTCTTCTCTTTATGAAGTCTGCACTATTGTTCTTATTGTTTGACTCTGAAGCAAATATTAAAATCTGAATTAAGTCTTGTATAAATATGGTTAATTTGTTGTTTGCCAGTGTCACATAATTCATCAAAGAAACTTGACATTTGACATTCTGTGTTGCCTTTTTCCTGTTGAGAACCTTCCATCCCTCAAACACACCTTCTCTTCAGCAGTTGCTCCTCCACCTGGTGCTTCCTCCTGCTCTTCACCTCCATTCACCTTAAGATATAAGCAGCCCTGATTCACTCCATCTCACCAGAGAGTCTTTAGATCAGTGCTGGACTATCCTGCAGGCTTCCTGGGATGAGTTCCTGGCTTTGACTTGGTTCATCTCGTACCTGCTGTTTTCTGAGAACCAGTTTTACCTGTGGGTTTCCTAATTGTGGTCTGCCTTATGCTGCTTTACCAGCTGCTGGTTCTACTTCTATCACCTAGTCCTCAGCCAGTATCTGCTTGTCAATAAAGGTCATTCACTTCTCATCCAGGGTGGACTGTGGTGTGGTGACTCTTTAGAACTTTGGTGGTTCTCAGAGTCCTGTTCACCTTAAAGGGTCTCAGCTTCTTCAGACTGTTGTGAATGTGTAATTTCAAATTCTCCATGAGCTTTTATCAGGCAATTATTCACATGTTGAATAAGATATTAAACTGTCAATATTTGCTGGTAAGTCTGCTCCTAAGAGACATGAGGTCAGGGAAGGAGGAGACCTCTCTGGTTTTGATCTCTTTCAAATACACATTGTAAGTATTGAGAGAAACAGTTTCTTTAATTCATATTTACTTAATGTTGATATTTCAGGTTGATTTTGTCCACAATAAACCAGCAGGAAAACCAAACGTTCTGAAAAATTGCTTTAGAGATCAAACATTGAGTGAGTATATAGCTGATACAGCCAGCAGCAAAGAGGAGAACAAAGGAAGGCCACAAGAAAAATTCAGCAAATATGATTACAGGAGCTAAGCAGGATTCAATGATGGGTGATAACTGCATAAAAACGACAACACCTGGAGGACTTTGTGTACACATACCCCATCCTTTCATAGATGTACTTAATAAAAACTAAAATCCAACGGTTTTTCTTCTGGATTAAAGCCTTGTTTTTAAAAAGTAGTCAAGTGTTCACTGCAGATGCCATCAGCTCAACACTGGCTCTATCCACTTCCATCATTCTCTTCTGCCAGGCTGGATCTTCTACCGCACGACAACCAGCAGCCAGACGCTGGAACGATTTTACCACAGAAACCATGAAGACATATGCATCGATGTATTGACTGACTGGCTGGAGGTTGAGGTGGACACGGACCTCTCTGACACTTCCTGTTGTGGAACACAGGTGCATGACGACCCACAGTGGCACCATGATGCCGGAGGAGAAGGTCATTATCCATCCCAGCACGTATGCCCAGTCGGGGTAGATGTACTGGTCGTTAATCTTCAGGTCTCTGTAGTTGCTCAGGTAGAGGATGTAGGAGATCTGCAAAGTCTTGAAATGGTTTGGGTGTACTCCATCTATCGTTCCTATATCTGTGCTGGTCTGAAGGTCGTTTACACCTTCCAGTGTATAGGTGGAAGCTTCAGCCAGTACTCGATATACAAATATATAAATATATGTCATCTGCATATCTAGAAATTTGCATTGTGCCTTTTGATGATGTGAACGAGCAGATTGAGTTCAAACTCAGACTGATGTGTTTCAGACTGACCAGTGACAACGCAGGAGTGACGTATTTCCAGCAGAGTTTGAAGAAAACAGACGGCCTCTGTCCGATGTTGTCCCCGATGATGTCCAGGAGACGGTCAGCCCCTGAAAATAATGCGGGATTACTCAAAACCATGACTCTGGATCATATCCTTTTTAGGAAAGACGACATTGTGAACGAGGTCAAGCAAATGAGACCCACCAAAAATCCAGCCCACTGTCACAGTTTCACCAATTGTCAAAAAGTTCTGACAAACTCTGGTTCCACCGTAATAATCGAAAAGATAGAAAATGTAAATTCCTCCCTAAAGACAGAAGAGAAACTGAAATACAAGATCATTGTACAGAAGACGTTCGAGAAATTGATTTTCTCACCTCAGTAACAAACAAAATGTGAAACAGGAAGTTGCATAAACAGACGACCAGGACAAAAATCTCATGTTTTATGGGGGCGTGCAAGACCTTCGGAAACAAGTCGCTCACGGTGGTGATGACGCTCTCCACATCTGTGAACTGAGGACAGAAACGAGTTTCACTTTTACCTGAAGACATTGTCAAGAGGCGACCTGAGAGCTGATCGTTGTTATTACATATGAATCAACAGCCAGAAGAATGAGCATCAGGAAGAAACCGACAGTCCAGACGTGGGGGAATGGCATCAGAGCTGCTGCCTGAGGGTAGACGATGAAGGCCAGACCTGGACCTGAGAGGTCAGAGGGGAGACACCCCTCAAACACAACTACCTTGGGTTTCATTGTGTAAACCCTTCAACAGTGGAGTGTGTTTGACCTGAATCAGCCACGGTGTCGATTGTGACGCCCTGTTTCTGAGCCATAAATCCAAGAACAGAGAAAACGACGAATCCAGCAAGGAAACTGGTGCAACTGTTGAGCAGACAGATCCACATGCAGTCTCTGGAAGAACCAGAAAATACTGTTCAAATATTTGATTAATTATAAGTTTTTCCTCTCAGCAGCTTGCTCACTTATAACAGTTGTTGCTGTGTTTATTGTAGCTACCCAATACAATCAGATTTCCGATAGCCAGGCTGTATGAGAAGAGGATCTGAGATCCTGCCTCGATCCAGACCTGCAGGACACAATGTACATCCAGTGTGCAGGTCTGGTCGATACCCCCAACACCCCTCAACCCTGTCATGTATTCTGTATTTGTGTACCTCAAGGTTGGCGAGGCCTTCTAAACTGGGATAAAGGTAGAAGTAGATCCCGTTGAAGGCTCCGGGCAGAGTCAGCCCCCTCATGAGTAAGATCAGCAGCATCATACGGGAACGTGGCCGTGAAGTAGGCCGCCTTTGAGGAAAGGAAACGGGAAATAGTAGGAAACAGGAGCTGGCTGTGAGGTTTCAGATGTTTTCACGGACCTTTCCAGTGGATCGAACTCCTTTCCAAATACTGAAGTAGCAGAAGACCCAGCTGACCAGAAGAGACAAGCTCAGTTCCCAACTCACGCTGCCCAGCTCCTCAATGCCTCCGGACATGCGGAGCATCCTCCGCCTGAGGAGACGGGAGATATCAGACTGAAACAGAGCCGACAGAGTTGGGTGTTTCTGTACTCACTCCCAGAACTCGATGGCAGCAGAGGTGCTGTTGGGGGGCGCTGTCTCATTTGTTGTCAGGTTGGCCAAATCCTGAAGACTCACACAGTTGGCTGATTTACGCGAAGAACAAATGACACTTGATCACTGAATGCAATATAACTTTCATCCATGTTTTTCACTTTTGAGTTTGGCTGCATTTCAAAATAAATTTCAGATACAGTAAATCTGTCCCAATGAAAAAACAGGAGCTCTATGACGACCCTCTTGTCGAACTTTAACAAAAAGATGCTACATCCAAAGCAGTTCATGACATGTATGATGAAAAATGTTGATCTTCCATACAAACAGGTTGGTGGCCTTTATCAGGGTTTACTAACGTGGCTGCTGGCATTAATTCACTGAAGAGAGTACCGGGCTTTGACTGTTGCAGCACTTATGTACAGTAATGATATTTGTAGAAGGTAAATATACCCCAAGTTGCTATGCTAAAAAAATATCATTCTGTGAAAAGTATCAGTGTTGCACTCGAAAAGTGTCTCCCAAAATGTGACTTCACCCTTAAAATCAAGTTTTATTACAATTGTGTAACTAATTAAATTTGCATGCTTTTAACTGTTCTTTTTCATGACTCTGATGGACTTGCAGATGAAGTTAATGCCTCAGATGGGGTTTACTGATTTACCTGCAATTATCACTTTCAGTTCAGAGTAATGGAGCCTCAGATTCATCGTCTCACCTGTGTTCCAGGTATTGTTGCAGGTGGCCCAGGGAAGCTCCTTTCTGAAGGAGAACACCAGGTAGAACAGAGCCCATGCTTGGATGATGATGTATACAACACCATAAAACGTTCGCACCAAGTATCCATATCCAACACCTGAAATAAAGAGCATCATTTTTTCCACTATCATACACCACAAAGTTTTTTTGTTCTTCTGGTTCCATCTCCTGTCTCACCTTGAGCCAGAGGACAGACCTTCCTCCAGCAGGTGATGAATCCTTCCTGGGTGAACTGACCCAGTGAGGTCTCCAGTAAGAACAGGGGGATCCCAAAGACCACAGCCAGCAGACAGTACGGGATCAGAAAGGCTCCTAGAAATCACTCAGATGCTTCAGAAATTGACCACTGAAGTAAAATCCTGTCAAACATGGTAAAAGACTACATATGGTTACCTCCACCATATTTGTAGCACAAGTAAGGAAACCTCCACAAGTTGCCCAAACCAACAACATTTCCTGCAACAACCAGGATGTATTCTCTCTTCCTGGCCCACTGTCCTCTGGCTCCAACACTGCTCTGCTCTTCTCTTTGTCTTTTCTCCATCCTGACTTCAGAACCATTCTAGGTTCACTAAACCAGCAGACCTCTTCTTTGTATGAAGTAATCACTATTGTTCTTATTGTTTGACTCTGAATAAAATATTAAAATCCGAATTTAGTCTTATAAATATGCTTAATATTTTTGCTTGCCAGTGTCACATAATCCACCAAAGAAACCTGACTTTCTAATATTTCAGGTTGATCTTTTCCACAGTAAACTGGACAAGATCTGGAAAAACCAAACCTCATTGGTGGACCGTCAGGGCCAGCACAGCATTCTCTGCTAGCCTAACATAATCAGAAATCACGATAATCAATTATGATAAAAGTTAATTCAATTTTAATTTACTTTCCCTAAATAGATAAATTCTCCTCTTGTCATGTTCTGCTCCTTCCAGGGTTGTTGTTTTTAGGTTAGAGGGTTTTTTTTGATTATTTTTATTAGACAACAATTAATTTGTGCAGTTGAATAAGATATTAGTCTGTTCCAGTCTAATAAGATCCACAGCAGAATAAAGCATGAGGGTGATAGCGCACCCTTTAATGGATGTATTTCTAACCTTAATTGAATGTTCACTGGTATACCAGCAAATATTCCAATCACCAAGTGGCTTTTTAATGATGTTTAATATTGTGACATCCATTTGCATCACCTCCAAATCTGTGTATTTGCATCAAAAGTCTCATTTGGCTTATGTTTACATACTTCGTAAACAGTTTTTACATTTTAAACATGAAATAATTTCTTTGAAATGCTAAAATTCTGTTGCTGCCAATGGTGTCTGTCTGTCATTCCCTCCTTCAAATGTTGTCCTTTGTAGGACTACGGTAGAACTTCAGAAGGCCGACAGAGGACAGTCAGGCGCTGGAACACACAAACATATGCAAGTTTTCAAAAGTCCACCTTTCTGGAGGTATTTTAGGTCACTTCTGTTCAAAGACCTGCTGTCAAGTCTCTGACCTTTCTGAAGGTTCCTGTTGACGTACACATCTGTCCAACTGCGTTTATTGGTACCATAGTAACTGAAGAGAGCGTCATAGCCCAGCCTAGAACGTATGCCCAGTCCGGATAAATGTAGTAGTTGTTGACAAAGAGAGGTTTGTAGTAAACCATGTAGAGAATCAAGGAAACCTGAGGGAAACACAGGAAAACACAAAGTCTGGTCAAGCTCTAGTACGTTTTCACATTAGCTTTGATCTCAGTAAAATAAATTCTGACCAGTGAGAGCAGAGGACCGACGTACTTCCAGCACATTTTGAAGAAAGTGGAAGGTTTGTGTCCCGTCATGTCTGCGATGAAGTTGATCACATTGTCAGCACCTGGTGACAATCCAGTTCAGTTGGCTTTTAGCGTGTTGTCTGAGAATGATATTTGTTTTTAGAGAACACATTCTCTCATTATTAACCACCTCAGGGTGATATTTATCTTTGAAGAGCGCTTTGCAAAGACGTTAAGTAAGTTAATAAATTAAGTTAAGTTAACTTTATTTTTTTAGTTTTTAATCATGTCCGTTTATGTGGTTGCCCTCGAGCTAATGACGTGTATTGATTAGATCTTTGTTCCACGTCTCATTTTATGATTTTTCAGTCCTCTATTGTGTTTTCATCTTGCATTAATGTTTACAGGAATTTACATTTAAGTTAGTTTGTGCTCTTATCTGTGGTCTGGTTTACTTTGTTCCCTATATAATATTGAGACAAAGATGTGGGAGATTGGACAACTGGTGAAGAAGTTGGGTTGGACCCCCGTTGTTGGCTAGAGATGTCCACATGGTTCCTATCGCTGCTCTGATGGTTGGATCTGCTTTAAACTCTGGACTGAATGTTGCTTTTGCAAAATGACCTACTCACCAAATATCCAGCCCATGGCAACACATTCACAAATAGCCATAAAATTGTGACACACCCTAGTGGCCCCGTAGAAGTCAACAAGCAGGAATATGTAAAGTCCCGCCTGCAGCAGAAAGAGAGATGATTAGATCTCCGTGTCATTCAGGATAAACTGGTGCACATTTAAAAAATTTGGCTTACCTGGGTAACTAAAGTAAGATGCATGAGGAAGCTGGATGCACAGATGATAAAAACAAAGATCTTATGGTGTCCTGGGGCACGTAACACCTTTGGGAATAAATCAGTCAAGGCGGTGATGAAGCTCTCCACAATGACAAACTTGGTAAAAAAGAAAAGAAAAACATACTCGTTTTAATTACCTGTTGGAAGATACCAGTTGTTTTCCTTGTGATATAATGTGACTATACTCATTACGTGTGTGTCAACAGTCAGAAGAATGAGCATCAGAAAGAAACAACCACTCCAGAACTGTGGAAATGGCATCATAGCTGTCGCCTGGGGATACGCGATGAAGGCCAGACCTGGACCTGAGAGGACGAGCAGAGAACCAAAGTTCAGAACCAGTCAGTTTTCTTTTCTTTTCAGTATTCCAACCATCCTATTATCCACGCTCATCCTTCTCCTCTGCTCTCTATCGCTCTCTTGTGGTAAACCAGTTCAAACTGGAAATTCAACTTTTATTCTTTGAGGTTGATGGATCACATACATGCTGTGATTCATTCAGATTTGTGGGGTAGTACCAATGAGGAGAATATACTTTACCTGATTCAACCACATTGTCAACACTAACACCTTGTTCTTGGGCCATGAATCCCAGTATGGAAAAGACAACAAAACCAGCAACAAAACTGGTCCCACTATTGAGCAGACAGAGCCAGAAACAGTCCCTAGTGGAGATGGAAAGAAGAAAAGAAACAGGTGCTTAAAAGACACCGTTTTTCATTTTAATAAGTTTGCTTAAACTTATCCATCATCTGAGCTCAGATTTCACCACTTACTTATAGCAGTTGTTCTTATAATTGTTATAACTGCCCATGACAGTCAGAGCCCCAGCGTTCAGGCTGTAGGAGAAACATATCTGAGATCCTGCATCGGTCCATACCTGGAGTGTTTAAAATAGACACACACATATATAGTTATAAATGTAGGCACATAAATTGACTGCTGAAGAGGAAAAAGGAAAAACACCTCAATGTTAGCCAGGCGTTTCAAGTCTGGTGACAGGTAGTAGTAGATCCCTTCCAGGGCTCCAGGTAGAGTCACTCCTCTGATCAAGAGAATCAGCAGCATCACGTAGGGGAAGGTAGCTGTGAAATATGCTACCTTAAAGAAGAAATTAAAGCCAGAAGTAAGAGACACTATTAGACTTCCACTTGTAAATTTAGTCATATAAATATTCATTTTGTCAAGAATTGTGAAATATTACTTTATTTTTGCAGGTTCTAACAGAACACATCATAAACACGTCAGGAGCAGTTGGAAGTAAATATTTTCTTCTTAGAGGATTTTGTCCTTGTCTTGCACAGGTCCCGTTTTATTTTGAAGTCTGGTGTCATCCTTGCCTTCCTGTCAAGTTTCTTGCTCGCCTGATTAGATTACCTGCCCTAACGTTTCCCACCTGTGTCTCACTTTCTGCTCCCACCTCATGTATAAAGGTTGTGTTTCCCTTCCCTTCTGTGCCAGAAGGTTTTGTCATTTGATCTGAATGGCCACTAATTTTTCTCCTTGTAAATTTCCCAGTGTATAGACCTGATTTCTGTTTTATTGAGCTCTATTTGTGATTTTCTACCCCTGCCTGATTTTTCTGCCCACCTAGTTCTAAGGTTTTTTTGGCCTTTGATTCACTCCAACTCTAACTGTACCTGTAGCCCTCAAGTACTGAAGTTGAATGGCAGTGGGCCGAGCGTGTAGCCATGCTGTGTCCCAATTAGCACAAACAAACAAGTGGCTAAAGCTGAATTTCCCCTGACCTTTCCAGAGGATTTGACACCTTTCCAGATGCTGAAGTAGCAGACGGTCCAGCAGGCCAGGAGACTCAAAGCCAGCTCCCATCTCACACTGCCCAGCTCCTCAATGCCTCCAGACATTCCCAGCATCCGGCGTCTAAATTCCAGATTAATTTATAAATTATAACAAATAACAATTGTTGTCTGTGATGAAACAGATAATTGCAGATGTTAGATATCCACTGTCCTCATTCCTTAACAACATGTGGATTTGATAAAGAGGTTTTGATTCACAGATGGTTTTGATGAGGTGTTGTCAAAATCCATCAGCTGATAGTTTGACTTTAGTTTTGTTTCTTTTTAATTCTTTTTTTCTCAATTTTTCCACTTTTGGGGTTTGTGGGCTATTTTCTTCCACCTTTATTGGGACCTGAGGACCATTTTGTTGCAGTATTTTTTGCCCACATCTTTTATTTATTCATGTTTAGGTGAAATGAGAGATAAACAAGTCAAATTAATGGAATAAGAGACTCACTCCCAGAATTCCACAGCAGAAGGGGTGAAGTTTTCTGGCAGTGTCACATTAGTTGATGAATTGAAAATTTGAAGAGCCACACAGTTTCCTAATTTAAATCAAATTGAGATGATTTACACTCCAACGAGATATTTGGACATTAACAAATATGGAAAACCAAATACTGGAAAATCAAACAATCTAAATAGGACCTGTGTTCCAGGTGTTCTCACAAGTGGCCCAGGGAAGTGGCCATCTGAAGGAGAACATCAGGTAGAAGACAGCCCAGACTTCGATTAAAATGTAGGAAAAGTCATAAAATTTCATCACCAGATGTCCGTATCCAATTCCTTAAACACAACACAAAACACATCCAGACATTTCACAGGTTAATACACATAAAACAGTGCTTATGTACTCACCTTGGGCCAGTGGACAAAGTTTCTTCCAACAGGTGACAAATCCTTCCTGAGTGAACTGACCAATTGAGGTCTCCAGCAGGAACATGGGAATTCCATACAACATGACTAACAATCCATATGGGATCAGAAAGGCACCTGAAGGGATATAAATTATTATACTGGAGGATGACTCAGCAAAAAAGAAAGAAGATGACTTCCAACCAAAATCAAATAATTCTGTATTTACCTCCTCCGTTTTTGTAGCACAAGTAAGGAAATCGCCACACATTTCCCAAGCCGACCACATATCCTGCAACGACTAGAATGTACTCAGTTTTACTGGCCCACTGACCCCGATCTGACCGGCTCTGGGCCACGTTGGAGGCAGGGATGCTGTTGGAAAGAGCTTTATTAAAATGACAAAACTATCAACAGTATTATACCGTAGACCAGCTAGTTGTACTAATGAAGGACGTTTGGTTAACTCAGCATTGCCACACATCATTTTACTGAAAGGCAATATTGGAGAAGATTTGTTCTTTCACAGCAGCTCTCTTGAAACAGATTTTGAGTTGACCGAGATCACTGGAAATAGCAGTTGACTACCCTTGAGCTAAGTTAAGTTTGGACTTTTTTAAATGTCGTAGTAGCTAAGGTTGGGGTGTTCAGTAACATTTTGAGCTGCTGCCAAAAAGCTGATATTTTGCCTGGATAGTAACTCCATACATATGCTTGGGTTGTTAAATTTAGATGAGTTGATGAATCTATATTTCATATACATTCAGATACTTTTATGACCATCTGATACCAATTTTCACATTTTAATTCACCAAATTCAGGCACATACACACAAACACGTGCACATATATGCATACACACCCTTGTACTTCTATCTTTGTGAGGACTTTCATCGACATAATGCATGTTAATGTATACCAAAAATGTCCTCTCTTTGCTAGTAGAAAGTGGAATTTGGTACTCAGTATGTTGCAAGTGCAGGAACACATGCACACACACACGACACACACACACACACACACACACACACACACACACACACACACACACACGCACACACACAGTTTAAGTTGAAATCTCTGTCTTTATTTAAATTTGTGACATGGCTCTATCCTCCATATGAATAATTTAATTTAGATTTTGGATACGTTAAAAATGAGACAAAAAACCTCTGAAAATAAACTTCATGTGGTAATTTTTTAACTCACCTGTCCATCAGGTCACAGCTGCAGCACAGAGGTCCAACAGAAGGGAAGAGTCATCGGCTAAATGTGGACTTGTATTGCAGACTGGTGGTTTATACTGCTTTTCCAAGAGGTGCCACAGTGGGTCCCACTGCACCAGTTACTAGTATTGGAGTATAAATAGAAATAAACATTCATCCACGTGATTGCCCATACATATTCCTTAACATTGATATACTTTATTATCTTTAGTCCAGCCTTTATATCCATACATTCATACTGACCTGCATAGGAATTATGCTCAGCAAAGGGTAAAGATGTTTTTAATCCATTTGTCCATGTTGACATGTTAATATTAATTTGAGTAGTAGTAACACCCGAAGAACTGGGAAACACTCAGAAAACCCCTTGAAGCTAGGCAGGATTCGCAAACTGAGGGGTCACAGTATTTCACATTTCCTAGCACTGCAGCAGACAAATATTGGGGTGACTGTTATGTGTTTAGCTTCCACTTATACTGCAGCAAAGAAACTCAGTAAAGCCCCCTGATATCAGAGTCTCTGGGGTGAGTTTGAGAGGTTGGTCAGAATCTAGTGCTGTTGATCAGAAGATCCACAATGGGGCAAGTGGAGCTTTTACATTTTTACTGAAACCCAAAAGCAAATAAGAACATGCAGACAACATTATGACAAAGTTTATTGCTGGAGCAGTCTATCAGATTAAAACCTAAATGTTCTTTTGAATGTCACATGATCTACTACAAATATTTACAATATACCAAATGGTGAACAATTTAGTCAAAACTACAGGAGCAGATTCATGCAGTGGAAAATAGATTTTATAGATAGATTTCGATTATGCTAAAGTGTCATTTCAGCTGTTGTTAGTTCAACGTTCACTCCCTCATCGTCCTTCGTTCTTTTCAGCTTTACTGGATCTTCAGCGGGACGACAGAGCACGGACAAACGCTGTAACAATCAAGTCAGAATCAGGGCAAGACGATTTAGTGTCTTTAATATGTGGCCATACTGAACACAAACCTCTCTGAAGGTTCCTGTAGTCCAACACATCTGAATGACAGCCCACAGTGGCACCATGATGACCGAGGAGGTCGTCATCATCCATCCCAGTGCATATGCCCAGTCAGGGTAAACATACCAGTCATTAATCTCCAGGTGTTTGAAGTTGACGGCATACAGAATGATGGAAATCTGCAAAAGTGTCATGAGAACAACAGTGAGTGGTGTCATGTTTGGTGGTGTCCTACCCTGTCCACTTCTGACTTTGGCCACCTCAGAAAGCAGTAGGTCTAAAATCAACTAATTTCTCTGTAAGATTTCTACCCCAGTATTAATTTCAGGGAGGAAACTGCACTTCCAGGATTACACCAGGATACACCAAGAGTAATAAGGAGACAGTTAGATAAAGGTCTGGAAATCTAGCTCACAGTACAGGTTGACTCACCAGTGACATCAGAGGAATGATGTATTTCCAGAACAGTTTGAATACAATACATGGTTTCTTTCCAACCATGTCTTGAATGACTTTCATGAGACGGTCAACCCCTGAAAAAAGATTATTAATTCAGTAATTGATTCATCTTATACATATATAAGTGTATATGTCCATTTAACTTGATATATGTATATATACTATTTATTTGTTTGTTTGTTTGTTTGTTTGTTTTTGTCCTTTTTGAAACATCCATCTATGTAGTATTCCAAACTCCTTCAGTATGTCTCACAGCAAACACAAATCCCTTCAAACACTCAAATTGACTAGATCTCAGCTGCCTGCCTCATCACTCAAAACCCCCTCCACCCACCACATCACTCCCATCCTACAGCTCCATTTGCTCCTTGTAAACTTCTGGGCTGATTATCAAAATCTTTTGTTCATTTTCAAAGTCATCCCTTCTCTACTTAAACTGGTAGTTGGAGGGTTATGCACCATTTCAAATATAATAATGGAAGCATATTTTAATTACAAATTTTACACACCAAAAATCCAGCTGACAACCAAACATTCACAGGTAGCCATGAAATAGTGGCAGAATCTGGTTGCACCATAGTAGTCGATGAGCTGGAACATGTAAATTCCTCCCTAAACCAGGAAGAGAATTTAGATTTCACTGCAATGACCTGTTGGATATGTTTACACAAAAATGACCTTCGGGACAAGTTGTCACAGAATATATTTGCTCACCTGAGTAGCCAAAATGAGGTGAAGCAGGAAGTTGCATAAACAGACGACCAGGACAAAGATCTCATGTTTTATGGGGGTGTGCAGCACCTTCGGAAACAAGTCGCTCACTGTGGTGATAAAGCTCTCCACAACTGTGAACTGAGAACAGAATCAAGTCAAACCAAATGTACTTTTGCCTGAAAATACACTTGACATGAGAGTTATTATTACATGGGTATCAACAGCCAGCAGAATGAGCATCAGGAAGAAACAGACAGACCAGAACTGAGGAAATGGCATCAGAGCTGCCGCCTGAGGGTAGGCGATGAAGGCCAGACCTGGACCTGAAAGTGCAAATGGGTTGGTTACTTCCAATATTACTTGGAGATATTGAGTATTTGATCAAATGTTTGAATGTGAGTTACCTGAATCAGCCACGGTGTCGATTGTAACACCCTGTTGTTGAGCCATGAATCCAAGAACCGAAAAAACGACAAATCCAGCAAGAAAACTAGTGCAACTGTTGAGCAGACAGAGCAAGAAACAGTCCCTGGAGGACACAGAACCATTGTTAATATCATTAATATCATGTTAGTTTGGTTAAATAAAGTAATTAACCTGTGTATGAAATTTGTCATTAATGCAGGTTATAGTAATCCAATAATATCCATCAGAGGGACAATGGGACTGAACTCAAGAAGCCTCCAGGTTGAGAGGTGCAAGCAGACTCATATAGAATTTAAAAGACTATTATCACATGCCTTGTAACACTCACTTATAACAGTTGTTGTTGTATTTATTGTAACTGCTCAAAACAATCAGATTTCCAAGAGCCAGGCTGTACGAGAAGCAAATTTGAGATCCGGCCTCGATCCAAACCTACAGTAACACAAAAAAAAGTATCCCAGAATATCAAATATGATCAAATAAGAGTTAAACCAGTCAAGCTCATAAAATTCTACAATTACTCCAGAATATCATCAACAGTTTTTCTGAGAGATTCCATTTGACTTTGTTGATCATCCCATTGTTATGCTGATGATAGTATAAATATAAAAGAAGGGGTTGTCTTTGTAGAAGAGGGGGGTCTTGAGTGTACATTCTTTGCAGAGTTGCCTACAACACCTCAAGGTTAGTGAGGCTTTTCAAGCTTGGATAAAGGTAGAAGTAGATCCCGTCAAAGGCTCCGGGCAAAGTCAACCCCCTGATGAGTAAGATCAGCAGCATCACATACGGGAACGTGGCCGTGAAGTAGGCCACCTTTGAGGAAAGGAAACAGATATTCTCTTTGAATTATTTTTGTTCCACAGAGGCTTCACGGTAGAAGATGGAATAATTGAACGGTCTCCACTGACCTTCCCAGTGGATCTCACACCCTTCCAGATGCTGAAGAAGGAGAAGACCCAGCAGGCCAGAAGACACAAAGCCAGCTCCCATCTCACACTGCCCAGCTCCTCAATACCTCCAGACATACTGAGCATGCGCCGCCTGAGGAGATGTGAAATTCCACTCTTATACCAAAACTGATGGTAACTACATTTTATGGGCCTTTACTATTTGAAGGAAAGGGTGACCCAAATGACAGAAACTCACCGCCAGAATTCTACAGCAGCCGAGGTGGTGTTTCTGACTGTGGTCTGATTCATCGTTACATTTGTTACCTCCTGAAGACCCACACAGTTGCCTGGTTTACAGAATGGACAGAAACACAGTAACAACAGTTTTGATGATGCAAAATATAAATGTGCCTGTGGAACTAATGGAACAACCAATGGTATGCTGAGGACTGGTCACAGTCCTCAGCATACTGAGGTGCTGGAGAGGAGAGTTTATCCATCAGGTCACTCTAGATACATGCGAAAGAATAACAGAGTTCATTGTGGATGAGGAATATTTGACCAGCTCTATACCCTAAAGAGGGTTGGAAGTTGCAGGAAATTTTGATCTGCGTGTATTTTGTAGAAAATTAGGCTGATGATGATGTCCCTCCATATATTTTGTAGAGGGCCCCCAGTGGCTATGGGGTGAATTACTGAGGTGTGGATCTTTGTACTTTTGAACAGAGAGCCTCAGGGAACTTGGGGAACTATCATTCCAGGTACGAGCTATTGCCTACCTGGTAGGAGGGACGACCCTGCTGGATTGTGGCTCTCTACTGGGTTGGCCACCCCTGTCCTATTTGCTTGATCCATTAGCGCACACCAGAGTTACTAACTAAATAGAAGCACCTGTAGAATTTTCACTATGTAATTTTATTAAAAACTGGAAATATTTATCATTATTTGACTAGAATAACAGATGTGATCACCTTTTTCATTCGATATTTATCATCAAACTCTCACCTGTATTCCAGGTATTGTTGCAGGTGGCCCAGGGAAGCTCTGATCTGAAGGAGGACACCAGGTAGAACAGAGCCCATGCTTGGACGATGATGTAGCAAAAATCATAAAGTTTTATCATTAAATATCCGTATCCAATCCCTGCAATGAGGTTGAGTTTTCATCATGACACTAATTTACACAGAATAAGATTTGATTTTTTTTTCTGCTCATCTCACCTTGAGCCAGAGGACAGACCTTCCTCCGGCAGGTGATGAATCCTTCCTGGGTGAACTGACCCAGTGAGGTCTCCAGTAAGAACAGGGGGATCCCACAAACTGCAACCCAAAAACTATACGGCACCAGAAAGGCACCTAAAGGTTCCAGACGTGAATTGAAACCTGACACAACAATTTCAATTCAGATTTGAGAGCTTAAATATTTACCTCCACCATATTTGTAGCACAAGTAAGGTAACCTCCACACGTTGCCCAAGCCGACAACATTTCCTGCAACAACCAGGATGTATTCTCTCTTACTGGCCCACTGTCCTCTGGCTCCAACACTGCTCTGCTCTTCTCTTTGTCTTTTCTCCATCCTGACTTCAGAAATGTCACCTTTATAGGTTACTCTTACTTTATCTAGTCAGGTCGAATTTATAATGTTTACTAAATTATTCACTTGCTGGTGTCACATGATCCCCCATCAGAAATTAATGTTGATTTAAACAATACCTAAAATTCCAGTTGAGTGACTTTTCACTTACATTTGGGTTTGCATAACAGCAAATTTGATCAAATGGGAAGTTTCACAAATTTTCACAAAGGTTTCATCTTTTACCTCACACACACACACACACACACACACACACACACACACACACACACACACACACACACACACACACACACACACACAAAACCTCTCACTTTGAGCCAGAGGACAGACCTTCCTCCAGCAGGGGGATCCCACAAAATGCAACCCAACACTATTCTATTAAATGATATTTTGTCACAGTTCATGCCATTCTGCTCACCATCTGCTTCACCCATCTAACCAAGGCACCTCCACTTATCTGCTTTCAGTCAACCTGTCCTGGTATTCTCCCTCTCTGCACACACTCAGATTGTTCTTTGCTTCCCTCTAATGTAAGACTCCCCATAACCACTTCCTAGGCTGACTTCCTGATGCCCACCGGGTCATTTTGAGACACATTTACTTCTCATTGACTTTGTTGTCAAAGCTAATATTTGAGGGGTGGGGAGCCACCCCTGATACACAAATAAACTAAAGCAGTGAAAGTGAGTTTTGCACATTATGTCCCTTTAATTTAAGCTATGCACATGTGACAAATTATTTGGGGTTTTATTCATGAGTTCATCTTGCATCTTCAGACTTTAGTTTTCAATTTTTCAGGCTGTCTAGACCTGCTGTACAGATTTAGAGAAGCAGTGGATTCATGGAGACAAACATCTACACACTCCAGCCTGACGTGTCATAAACCAGGTCCAGAAAAAGGAATCCTGTCACAATGTGACCGTCAAGCACGTGAAAGCACTTCATATGTTCAGGTTAATATCCCACATCGTAGATTGTGTGTTTGCATGATTCTGTGGAGCTTCATGTCTCGATGACCGTTCAAAACAGAGGGACGAAGAAAATTGGCGGTCAATGAGGACTAGCCACTCCGTCTGACTAACCAGATCATAAAATTAGTCGAAATGTTCCATCACGTCTAAATAAAACTGATGTAATGGGACACGGGACTGTTAACTGGGACAGGACAAAAAAGCAGTAAACAGTTGTGACTAAATAAAACTCTCGGGTCCTGTTGCACAATGCGTGAGGTTTGGCACCATCTTGTGGTTAGAAGAAAACTGCAAGAACTTTAATTTTCATTAAAAAATGAACACTGGAATTTGAAAATTAGTTGGGCAAAATCTATATTTCCAGAAAGTCTGTTTGTATCAAGCCTGAGCTGAGTCCGCTCCTGTCCTGGCTCAGAAAAAAGATGGAGCTAACCCTCCCCTCCAAGAGAGGATTTTGGAAACTGTACAAAGTACCCCCAAGTTTGTGAGCCAGCTCAATTGCGGATACAAGTAATGATAGATCCCATCTGCAGCTCCTGGGAGAGTTGCTGCTCTGCTGAATAAGACCACCAGCAGCACATACAGGACTATGGCTGTGGAACCTTAAAGAAAGACGACTGAATAGTTCATGTCGTTTCAGATTGATCGTGCTTTTTGTGCGGCGCTGAGGCGTCCTTGCCCATGGATCTGATGCACTTCCTGATACTGAAGAAGCAGAAGAACCAGCAGAGCAGAAGATACACTGCCCAGCTCCTCCACACCTCCAGACTGTCCCAGGAGCCAGATTTGGAACATTTCATTCTATTTCCTTATACTCTCCCTTATTTTATTGGTCTTGAAGAAATACATGATATTAGATTAGCTCATTCAGAAAGACTGACTAACTCCCAGAACTGAGTGCCAGCAGGTGTGGGGTCTGATATCCTGGTTTCATTTGCCATCTGTTTGGCTGCAGCAAAGTGCCAAACATCCTGAAAGTTGTCTGAGATGAAATTACAATTTAAATTACTTTTATACGAGTTGAAACTATTATCCAAAAGCCTGCTTCACCATAACATCCTCATTTTTACATTTTTATAACCATTATTTTAATGACAAAGTCATTTTCCTTAGTTGCCATGTTTCTGTGTTTTACCTGAAGAGACAGTCATGCCACACATTACCTTTAAATTCAATTTTATGTGTTGTAAATTTAAAAACAACATTTAGAAATCAAAAGAATAAATATAAAACATACTCCCAGCAACCTGACCAAAGCTAACCAGAGGAAAACAAAAATTATGTTTTAGAAGTCTTTGCAATATTTATGCAATTATATTTATGCAATTATACTTTCTAAGAATGTCGAGAATGTGTTGAGGTGGAAGGTATGCATACAAAGTCTGTGTATCAACCATGATACTTGAACTATAAATATGAGTGTATGGATAGAAAGTGTACGAGAGTGTGGATAGAAAGTATCACAGATGAGGTATGGTGTATGATAATGTCATGTCTAAGCATATGAATGCACTGCACTTGAGCGCCCTTTGGCTTTGCTACTCAAACATTTCATTGGAGACGTCATCTCAGTAGCTGTTTCATTATCTCCATCAGGTCCTCTCCACCAGGCAGGATGTTCAGCAGGTTGACAAAGGGCGGAAACACGCTGAAGCCATTGACAGAAAAGACGTTGAGAGATTATAAAACTGAGCAACTTCAGGCGACCTTCTGCCTCTTGTCTTTGGACAGAGCAGCATGTGTCCTTCCTCTGCAAGACTGCTAAAGGTGGGTACCAACCTGTCTGAAGGTCCCTGGTTTCAGACACAGTTGAGCAACCACAACGAGCGGCACCACGATAATGGTGGAAAATGTCATCATCCATCCAACAATGTAGGCCCAGTTAGGGTAGACATACCAGTCGTTCACCAAGAGGTGTTTGTAGTTAATCAGGTATACGATAAAAGAAATCTGTGAATGCGTGGAGAGAACAAGTTCACCGAGGCTGAAGTAAGCTGCTAATGTGAAAATACCATAAAAACATTGGGAAAATTGTTCATATTTAATGGATTAATAATATAATATATAAAAATACATTTACTTACTTAATAATATATATGTATTTATTAATACCCTGCCTCACCACTGATATCAGGGGGATGATGTATTTCCAACAAAACTTGAAGAAAACCCCTGGTTGATGACCCGTCATGTCCTTAATGATGTTCAGCAAACGGTCAGCACCTACACAAACCACACTTGCAGTTAGCAGATGCTACAAACCCACAATTAACCCAGCTTTGTTTTTGGGAAAACCTGCTTTAGCAAAGACATAAAGACTGATCTCACCAAAAACCCAGGCCACAGCCAGACACTCGCTAAATGTCAGAAACATCCGAGAGACTCTGGTCGTGCCGTAGTAATCAACCAGTTCAAAGACAAAAATTCCTCCCTAAAAAGATAAACAGTTTGCTTTTAGAGTTTAGATAAAAATAATTCCATCAAAAACTATGCTGATGTTTCCAACTTGCCTCGGTAACCAAGAGGAGTTGCAACAAGAAGAAGCTCACACAGATGACAAGAACAAAAATCTTGTGTCTTGTTGGTGAATGCAACAACTGTGGGAAGAGATCCCTGACTGTGGTGATGAAACTCTCCACACCCACAAACTGGAGGAAGGAAAAACAAACAACAGTTGGTCTGAACCATCTTTCATCCACCGTTACTCACGCGGTCATGTTTTCATTACGTGTGAGTCAACAGCCAGCACGATGAGCATCAAGAAGAAACAAACGCTCCAGAACTGAGGAATGGGCATCAGAGCTGTGGCCTGAGGGTAGGCGATGAAGGCCAGACCTGGACCTGCAGGGTCAAACAGGAGCCACTTAGATCTGCCTTTGCTTCTCAATATTTTGATTTGATAGTGAGCAGGAGCAACATGTACCTGACCTGACCACAGTGTCCACCGTAACACCCTGTTTCTCAGCCATGAATCCCAGAACAGAGAAGACGGCGAATCCGGCTACAAAGCTGGTGGAACTGTTGAGTAGACAGATCCAGAAACAGTCCCTGTAACAGTCATTGTTGGTGGGACTGTAGCTGCCCAGGACCGTCATTACTCCGGCGGACAGGCTGAGAGAAAAAAACACTTGTGATCCCGCTTCTATCCACACCTATAAAGGAAGAGAAATTTACTGACAAAAATGCATCTTGTATACATGGATCACATATTTGGATATGATGGTGAAGATGACCCCTTTTGTGGTCTTCATAAACATTCACATTCACACACTATCCACATTCAAGCACCTCAATGTTAGCCAGGCCTTTCACATCTGGAAACATGTAGTAGTAGATGCCACCTCCAGCTCCAGGGAGAGTAACGCCTCTGATGAGCAGGATCAGCAGCATCACATATGGGAATGTGGCCGTGAAGTAAGATGCCTAAAGAACACAAAAGGCCTCTTTCTTTTTGCGAGACGCTTGTGGAATATTCTGCTGGGTCCTAAATGGATGCCCAGTTAACCTTTCCAGATGATTTGATGCCTTTCCAGATGCTGAAGAAGCAGAAAACCCAACTGGCCAGAAGACATAAAGCCAGCTCCCACCTGACGCCGCCCAGTTCCTCGATGCCCCCGGACATTCCCAGCACCCGCCGTCTGGAGGGAAGGGGGTATACAATGAAAATGGTGCATTGTTCAACTTCTTACTGCCACTAACTGGAGTTAGCAGTTAACTTCTAGGTTGTGGATGACATCAAACTAAACAAGCAAGCATAAGACCCAAACAGTGAGAGCTTTTGTTTAATTACTCAGTGAGCCAAATGTTACTTAAAGAGTTGACTAAGAGCAAAGAGACACTCCGTACCTTTACATCCAACTGTAAGGGTTTTACATGGTCACGAGATAAAACCAAACAAAAGGAAAACACTCACTCCAAGAACTCGGTGGCAGCAGTGCTGCTATTGAGTAACACCGTCTGAGCAGTGCGGTTGTCTTCAGGAGAATCCAGATCCTGCAGACTCCTACAGTTCTCTGGTGTAGGGAGGGAATGATTGAGCACTCTAGTGCTAAACTCACCAATTTGGTGTGATGTTAATATGATACATAAAATTAATATGACACATAAAATTTTTGGTGTAGCATTGCCTGTGGATATTTGTTAGGTTAAAAAAAAAGGTTATTGAGACTAACAGTTTATTTTACATTTGATAGCCAAATCAACTTCAAAAACATAATCGTAGGCTAATTAATTATAAAATATGAATACAATGGTTCAGCATAACCGGTCCATTCTGGTAAACTGCTGTTTACTAGTAATACTCCTGAGCTTTGGTTATTGCCCAAAGACACAAGGTGAGCTCAATGCTGAGCCGCTATTCCTTGGAATTCCACTCAGGGGGCTTGTGGAAGTGGTTGGTGAAAGGAATGTCTGGACCTCACTGTTTAAAATACCCACGATCTGGACCCAGAGAAGCATTTGGAAAAAGGATGGACGGATAAATATTAAAAATATTCCATGATCTATCTTCGTATTGTATTGTACTGTATTGTATTGAAAAAACTCATTCAACTTTATCCATTTCTGTTACAATCAAGACTGTCCATTTTAACAGGAAGAAACCTCAAACGGGCCCAGACTCAGATGGAGGTACCCTCATGCTGATAAACAGCTGGCTGAAGGAGGACGAGAGGGGGAGAAGGACAGAACAAAAGTGCCTCTGCACTCTGTGAGGAGCTGCACTGGAGGGGAAGTTCAGAAAAGAGAGTTCTACCTGTGTTCCAGGTATTGTTGCAGGTGGCCCAGGGCAGCTCTGACCTGAAGGAGGACACCAGGTAGAACAGAGCCCAGGCCTGGATGAGGATGTAGCAATATCCGTAGAGTTTAGCCAGGAGTTGTGCATATCCGATGCCTAGAATTCCAGTTGAGTGACTTTTCACTTAGTTTGGGTTTTACATAACAGCAAATTTGATCAAATGGGAAGTTTCACAAATTTTCACAAAGGTTTCATCTTTTATCACACACACACACACACACACACTCACACACAACCTCTCACCTTGAGCCAGAGGACAGACCTTCCTCCAGCAGGTGATGAATCCTTCCTGGGTGAACTGACCCATTGAGGTCTCCAGCAAGAACAGGGGGATCCCACAAACTGCAACCCAAAAACTATACGGCACCAGAAAGGCACCTAAAGATTCCAGATGTAAATTGAAACCTGACACAACGATTTCAAGTCAGATTTGAGAGCTTAAATATTTACCTCCTCCGTTCTTGTAGCACAGGTAGGGAAACCTCCACATGTTGCCCAAACCGACAATATTTCCTGCAACAACCAGGATATATTCTCTCTTACTGGCCCACTGTCCTCTGGATCCAAGGCTGTTCTTCTTTTCTGGCTTTCTTCTCTCCATCCTGGAAACTCAGCTTATACTCCCGTGTATCCACAATACTATCAAACCTGCTTCTCTAGCATCAAAGCCTTAAAGCTAACTCTTATGTTAGCCTATGGAAATTAATTTTTTGCTGAATTCAAATGGCTCCAAACCAACCAATCACCTGCCTGTTGACCTTTGGCAGCGTCCAACCAGTGGAACCAAGCATCAATACATCGTTGGTGTGTTGAGGTTAGCTGCAAAAACTCATTACACCAACTTTCAAATACATATTAGTGAATGACCGAATGTTTTCTTGATTATGATTATTACTGGTGCTACCATCCCGACCACCGCACTCATAATGCGGCAGGACATTTTCCTTTATGCCTGCTGAGTGACTCATTATGAAAGTAAACCTACACAAGACAATAATAACCAGGACACAGCTGTCAGCTAATAGGCTTAGCCTGAGCATGAGTCCTTTGGTACACAGTCGCTGGGTCAATGGTGCAAGCTGCCGGATAAATATGTAACTTTATAAACAGCCCAGACTGTTTTTATTATCTTAAGGTAGCATAATGGCCAAAGAAAAGAAATGTGGTCCGTATTACTGATTCACCCCTGCGTTCTCACAGATAAAGAACAGCAGCCAGTATTCTCTAGGGACTTGTTGTCTTGTGACAATCAAACCTGTTAGTTCACACAGAAGCAACACGCCCTCCAACTTCCTCTGTGAGGGCAGATTGGCCAGTAGAACTGGTATTTGGACTAGCTCAGCACTCCAACGTGGAAAAAGGATATCCTTCGCTGTGGCAGGGCGTGGCCAGACACTGTGCTCAGGCGTGGGTGCTTTTTGCTCCATTACAGCATCTGCTGGCTGAGATCAGGCGTCTCCCTTTAGGAGGAGAACTCGCAGCTGCAGCCGTCGACGTGAGGACAGCTGAGCGCGAAGCTGCGACGGTGTCTGCAGTGGGCCGGGACAGTGGAACCACTGTTGATTTCATTTCCCGTACAGTTTGCTTCGAGCGGCTCGCATAAAAGGCTTTTCAACTGGTGGTTTTTCTTATCTCACATCCAGGAAAACCACTGAGTGAATGGGTTTTTGTTCTCCTATCCCAACAGAGGCACCGTTTAGGTCATCCTAATTTTTTTTTCAAATTTCATGCAGTTTATTTACTGAAGCAGATTATGTCTGTAATCTCACACTTGAAGTTAGAACTTCTGTACAGGATTTGGAATCTTAATTTTTACTTTTGTCAAATAAAGGATCTGAAAGTTGAATAACTGTATCTGCACAAGGCCAGCATTCACTTCAGCTAACCACAACATGGTAAAGCTTGTTGGAGCTAAACAAAGATGATTAATGGAGGAAAGTGACGATAGGGAAGTTTGTATGCTTTGAGATGTTGAAGCGCTGAACATTTGTCTTATGCAGAGAAGTTAGTGTGGACTGCAAATTGTCTAATTCAGTTTGGGTTATCTTTCAACATTGACATGTGCTCGGACTATAAAAAGTTCAGAATTATTGGCATCCTTTTTGTAAGCTGCCAATCATCTGCTGCACATTCTCCACAGCTCCACGATTTAGGAAGCGAACAAGCGCCGTCGTGTTCTCCTCCGGTTTATGACCGAGGTACAGGGGTCAGATTAGTCAGGTTGATAGCCGTCTTAATCTGGAACACAAACCCACATATGAAGTATAAACACAAGGCTTGCCATTCCAAACCACGCTGCCGTAAAGCCTAAAAACTGACATTTATTTAGACCTGATCTAGATGATCTGCTCCTGTGTTCCACTGCTTCTCACTGTCTGAAGGAGCTTGTGTTGAGGCTTTTATGCTGGTGATATATTGGAACTTTTTAATGCTTTCAGATGTGATGTGACCCCAGATGTGTTTTTTTAGGGTGTGTGGGGTGGGCATTGTGGGTGTTTTTAGGTGCTTTTTGAAGCGACTCTGCGCCCTTGTGCTCGGAGCGCGGCGGTGACGTCACCGCGGAGCGGCGGCCGACGGGGCGGGGCGGGGCGGCTCATCCACCGGCGTCATGGCTCCGTAGCGGCGGTGGCGGTGGTGGGGGGGGAAAAACGCCATTGTGACGGAAACAAGGACTTTTCGCTCGGACGGTCGCGCTTCCCAGCTCCCGACGTCGCCACAGCGGGGCCCGGCCTCCCCATCCGTCGCCCAGGACAGCCCACTCGTGAGGTTCAAACCCCGGCGGAGACGCAGCCCGTCAGCCGCGGAAGATGGCCGACCCGGCGGAGTGCACCATCAAAGTGATGTGCCGCTTCAGGCCCCTCAACAGCTCCGAGGTGACCCGCGGCGACCGATACATCCCCAAGTTCCAGGGGGAGGACACCGTCGTCATCGGGGTGAGTCGGCGGACGGCGCCCGTCCCGCCCCGGCCCCCCCGGCGGCGAGGCCGTCGGTGCGCCATTTTTTGATTGTCGAGCTCCGGGGCCTTAGCATGCTGGCTAATGCTATCACCCCCCCACACACACACACACACACACACACACCCGCTCCCTCGGCCTCCGTTTTCGGCCACCGACCCCCCCCCCCGGGTGTGGCGGACACGCGGCCGGTGGGGGGAGGCCGGCCTGCCCCGGAGCCGCCGCCCGGCTGTCAAGTCAACAAAGCGGCTCACGCCTCTAAGATGTCGCCCGCCGCTCCTGCACGACACCCCCGCACCGACGACCGGGGGGGGGTAAGGGGGGGTCAGACCTGGGGCCCTGGGGGGCCCCGGCAGCCCTGGGGGGCCCCGGTGGAGTGGGGGGGGTCAGACCTCCCGGAGCTCAGTTTTGATTTGCAGCCGCGCCGAGGCCAGATTAGCGGCCTCGGCTAGCTGGCGAGAATTAATCTGAGCCCCAGCTCAAATGTGTTACTGGTAGATTAACTAGTCGTTTTCCAGATTAACTCCAGGTCATCCATTGACCAAATAGACTGAATAATTGAGTGGCAGGCGGCGGTGGTGTGCAGTAACACCGCTATGACCTTCTGGAAGAAGTCACTCTTCCTCCCAGTTATTGAGATTATGGTTCTTTCGTGGGATTATTCGATTTTGGAGTACACGGCAGTTTTGATGACGTCCCACTGTATATTAGAGATTATCTCAGATGGTAATCGGGATGACATGGGCAGTTTTTGTAGGCATGACAATAACATATTCAGGAATTCCTGAAGTCGTAATCCCTACTCGGTTGGAATCCACAACAAATTGGTGTCTGCTGATTTGCTCTTTATTTGAGTTTGAAGGCAAACGCAGCATAACTGACACGTTTTATTTCACGTTCCATGCTGCCACAATCACAAGTGGGAAGAGAACGGCCCCAGGTTTTGATCGGTGTAGCTTTGACCCCCCCCACCCGGATATTTCATCTAAATCTAAAAGCACATGACACACATCTATGAAAAGTTAAAGATTAGACACGTCGTCTCCCTGTGGACTTTGGTTCCTGGGCCCGGCTCTTGTTTTTTAACGACTTGACGAGGCAGTAGATCCTGATCCGGAATTACTTCTGTGAGGTTGCGCTGTTGGACTGCGTTTATATGACGACATCCTCCCGTTGTGGTGCTGGTTTTCTGGTGAGGTCAGGGTGCAGCAGGGCCGTTATTTTTCTGCAGCGGAGCAGAGTTTACACCGACGATGCTGTAATCTTCTTGGCTTGTTTGGCTCAAAGTGACTTCAGCAGGCGTAACGACACAATGTGGCCGAGCCCGTTCACCGGGCCTCGTGGCACCAAAACCACCGGCGAACATTTTGAAGAATGCAGAATTGCAGGCTTGATGTCTTTGGCATCTACTCACCCATCTGCTCTGAGACGGTGCTCCTGAGGCCTCCTGGGTAATCCCTATGTGTTTTCTATCCTGGTTACCAGCTGTTTGACCAATCAGAGCAGGCAAGATGGGTGCTGGGAAATTTCTCTGGATGGAGAGGGTAATTATTATGTTGATGCCGTACGTCCATGGCCGCTCCCAGTCTGTGGGGAAGCTGATGACATGAGATGCTTTACAACCAATCACAGAGTTCAGGGAAAGCCAGTGATTCTCCCCACCAGGACTGTTTCTTTGCAGACATGTCTGAACTGATCCGGTGATTAAATGTCACATTTTAATATTATTATTGGGTGAAAGAGTCAAAGCAAATAGTCGGTCGGCAGAAAAACTCTAATAAGTTCAAGAATTATTTAATTAATTTTTGGAAAAGCATGACTGGGCCAATTCTGCGCAGCGTAGAAGAGGGAGAGATCAGAGGTGAACTTTGAGATTAATTTTAGTTCATTCAGGTATTGATTATCCTAAAAAGGCCTCACCTGTTGTTACCTGTCTTGACAGCAGCCTAACTTCGTTCACGTTCCATGAACAAAGCTGAGGACTCGAGTTCACCTGTGATGTGGTGAAACAAGGCGGAGTACTTCTTCCTACTATCACGGTGCTTTGAGCTGTAATTACACTTTTCGGGAGTAATCCCATTAGACGGACGTGTAGGTAATGAGGACGGCAGTAACGACGTGGACTCTAAACTGGGGCTTTGCTGCTGTTTGCAGACGCGGTCCGGCAAGCCAGATAGTGCTTTATAGCACGTGTTATTGACAGGTTTAACTGCCAGCATGTGGCTGTGAAGATAAAAGAAACAGCTGGAGTGCTGCAGGTCTGCAGAGCTGCGCAGTGAAACGACTGCCAGGGGGATGTGAATGTCCCACCGTACTACCGTCATACTGCTGTCTGTGGGTTTATTGCTTTTTTGGATGCAGTGGATTGGAACCTTACTGCGTCTAGGCCCAGAAATCAGCAGCAGCCAATCAGGATGAAGACATGATCATTAAATTTTTCCCATCAAATGAGGATATCTTTGGTTTGAGGCTGAAGACTTCCTGTTCCAACAGTTTTGATTGTTGTGATGGCAATGCCTGTTATTCAGGGCCTCGCTTTCACGTTTAATCACTCAGGATATCGTCACAGGAAAATAGAGATGGAGACTTTCCTGTTCTGTACTGTTGACGGGAGGCAGATTAGACTTCCTGATTATGTCCTGATGGAGTGTTGGGACACCCAGAGGCTGTAGACACCGCTGACAGATATGTAGTCGCCTTCTAACGTCCCCTCTTTTGTCTTTTTCCAGGGGAAGCCGTACATGTTTGACAGAGTTCTGCAGCCAAATACATCACAGGAACAAGTGTACAACACCTGCGCCCAGAGGATTGTTAAAGGTCTCGCAGCCAAACTGAATCAATTAAATAAGACAAACAATCTTTTTCTGAATCCTTACAGTCTTTTTTGTGGCTTGCAGATGTCTTGGACGGATACAACGGGACAATTTTTGCATACGGTCAGACGTCATCAGGAAAAACACACACCATGGAGGTAAGAATGGACCCTGATGATTCTGTTTAGATGCATTTGCATGACGTGCTGTTAATGATCGTTTACGTCTGCGTAGGGAAATCTCCATGACACAGATTCAATGGGAATCATCCCCAGGATAGTGCAAGACATCTTTAACTACATATATTCCATGGATGAAAACCTGGAGTTTCATATCAAAGTGAGTAAGAGAAAGCTCGTAGTGATGATTAGAACATGGTCATAAGTCTGAGGATAATAATGATGCTCTTTAATCTGTTCACAGGTTTCATATTTTGAAATTTACTTGGACAAGATCCGGGATCTCCTGGATGGTAAGTGTTGTTGTTCGTGTTGGAGGTGTTGATTATATTGGCTGTTTCATGGTTGTGCTACACTAAGAAGGCTGCAGGATTACCTAGAATCGAGGTTGTGGTGAACTTTGTTTCTTTCTTCTCATTTCCAGTGTCAAAGACCAACCTGTCTGTGCATGAAGACAAAAACAGAGTGCCCTATGTCAAGGTGAGGACTAAGCTCCAGTCAGGACTCGTATTTATCCCATAAGAACCCATCATACTCATTCTGTTTGTTTGTTTGTTTTTTTTGTTAAAGGGTTGCACTGAGAGGTTTGTCTGCAGCCCTGACGAGGTCATGGACACGATTGATGAAGGCAAATCAAACAGACATGTAGCAGTTACAAGTAAGACGCCGTCGTTCTTCCTTCAGTTTTCAACGTCCTCGGCCGGGTGCATTCTGAAGGCGCTTGTGTCGTTTCTCTTTCAGACATGAACGAGCACAGCTCCAGGAGTCACAGTATCTTCCTGATAAATGTCAAACAGGAAAACACTCAGACGGAGCAGAAGCTCAGCGGCAAACTTTACCTGGTGGATCTGGCTGGCAGCGAAAAGGTACAAAAATAAACACAAGTCTGGCTGATTAGTGATACTAATGAGTCATTTTTCAGTATTTAGTAGTTTCTTTTTGTCTTTATAAATAACAGGTCAGTAAAACTGGAGCAGAAGGAGCTGTTCTGGATGAAGCCAAGAACATCAACAAGTCTCTGTCGTCCCTGGGAAACGTCATCTCAGCTCTGGCTGAAGGAACGGTCAGTGGTTTTAGGAGTTCGGTCACAATCTGAGACGATGATCATTCAGTTCTTGACGAGTCCAGATTTGTTGCAGCAGGGCTGCATGGTTGATTCAGCAAATATCTCCCTCCTCTGTCTTCAGACCACCACGTTGCTCACATGTTTTCTAACAGTTTGTAGCAGTCAATGGAAAACCAGCACCTTTTTTTAGCTATCTGGTTTGGAAATGCCATTTTTAGCCATCTGTAGGTCTGTTGACTGCAGAGACAAACTTGGCTCCAAGCAGCGTTGCGTTCAGCTTCTCCAGTGTGACACCACACATTGTCCTCAATAAACCAACATTTTTTTTCCCTGTGTAAACAACCTGAGGGATGCTGCGGCTGATAGATTTGCGGTGTTCTGAAACAACTGCGCTCTTGTATTTCACTCTGCACAGATGAGTCTAATAGAATTTACGATACTCAGAGCTGCCTCAGCTTTGCTGTTAGGATCAATATCACAATATTTATTAGATTATATCAGCTCAACAATATCAGGGAATGGAATTAAACACATCTATCTGGATACATGTGCTACATGGGTCATTTTGACTTGTTTAGAATGTCAGTTCTTTTCACAGCCTGAAAGCTTTTTTTCTCTTTGTGCACGTTAGGCTTACATCCCCTACAGAGACAGCAAGATGACCCGTATTCTGCAGGACTCGCTGGGTGGTAACTGTCGAACCACCATTGTCATCTGCTGCTCCCCTTCCTCCTACAATGAGGCTGAAACCAAATCTACCCTCATGTTTGGACAAAGGTTTGTAGGCCAGCAGCCACAAAGAAGACACACTGCTCTCTGTATAATTCTGCTTTGATTCCATGACCGAATTTGATCAGTTCCAGTGTCATTGTTTCAGACATTTTGGGAAGAATAAAGTCTTGCTTATCTAAATTTCATGATTTTTCACCCCACTTTCAGAGCAAAGACTATCAAGAACACTGTCACTGTGAACATCGAGCTGACAGCGGAACAGTGGAAGCAGAAGTATGAAAGAGAGAAGGAGAAGAATAAGACCCTGAGGAACACCGTCACCTGGTTGGAGAACGAGCTCAACCGCTGGAGGAATGGTGAGGAAGACTTTTATCAAAACCAGAATAATATAATAAATAATGGCCAACAATTCAAAACTGTGGCATCAAATCTGATCAAACGTTTGCTCTCCAACCAGGCGAGAGTGTGCCGGTGGAGGAGCAGTTTGATAAGGAGAAGGCCAACGCGGAGGTCCTGGCTCTGGACAATATCATTAATGACAAGTCTGCGTCCACCCCCAACATGCTGGGTATTCGGCTCACTGATGTGGAGAAGGACAAGTGTGAGGCAGAGCTGGCCAAGCTCTACAAGCAGCTGGATGATAAAGTGAGTGTGTGTGTCGCGTGTGTGTGTGTGTGTGTGTCAGACTCAGCATCTTCTGAGTTAGCAGACAGTTTTGTATGTAAGTAAAATTTCAACAAGGTTGTAACATAGATGTGCAGAAATGCAGACGTGATGTTCTTTTCTTGGCTCTACACAGGACGAAGAAATTAACCAGCAGAGTCAGCTGGCCGAGAAGCTGAAGCAGCAGATGCTGGATCAGGAGGAGGTAAGTGCTGGAGGTCTGATGTGTCCTGACAGTCTTTGACTAAAATACCTGATTTCTGCCGCCGCAGCATCAATAACTGCATTACACTGTCGTTGTGTTTCCAGCTCCTGGCCTCCTCTCGCCGCGATCACGAGAACCTCCAGGCAGAGCTCAACCGTCTGCAGGCGGAGAACGAGGCCTCCAAAGATGAGGTGAAGGAGGTCCTCCAGGCTCTGGAGGAGCTGGCTGTGAACTACGACCAGAAGAGCCAGGAGGTGGAGGACAAGACCAAGGAGTTTGAGACCATCAGCGAGGAGCTCAACCAGAAATCGGTGAGCTAGAAAATCACATCGACGTGCTTTAATAGATTTGATCTACATCGTTGTCTATTCTATAATAATATAACGTTTTTATTACCATAAATGAATCGTACACGAGGAGGAAGAAATGAAAACACGGGCAGGTTTATACTGACATATTGAATATGTGCAGAAAGAAATATTGAACCGTTTGTGTCCCTCCAGTGTCTCCTGTCATCTCTGGACTCTGAGCTCCAGAAGCTGAAGGAGATGTCCAACCACCAGAGGAAGAGGGTGACTGAGATGATGTCTTCGCTGCTCAAAGACCTGGCTGAGATCGGCATCGCTGTGGGCAGCAACGACATCAAGGTAGAGATAATGAGCTCATTTAGTGATTTAAAGCTGCAGTTTGAAGGTCAGACATGAGGGGAAATTATATCCTGAAGCGTTGATGTGCACATGTGCTGGCATTTTTAGTAAGAGTGAGTATGGGATCTCTGTCACGGCTGCTCACCGTTTCTTCTCCCGCTCTGCAGCAACACGAGGGCGGCAGCGGCATGATTGATGAGGAGTTCACCGTGGCCCGTCTGTACATCAGCAAGATGAAGTCGGAAGTGAAGACCATGGTGAAACGCTGCAAACAGCTGGAGAGTACCCAGGCAGAGAGCAACAAGAAGATGGACGAGAACGAGAAGGAGCTGGCCGCTTGCCAGCTTCGCATCTCCCAGGTATGAGGAGACCAACGGAAGGGGTCCACGTCAGTGTGCAGGGCCTCGTTCATCGTCTCAGCGCAGATAAACACTCTTGTTGTTCTCTGTTTTCCAGCATGAAGCTAAAATCAAGTCGCTGACAGAGTACCTGCAGAACGTGGAGCAGAAGAAGAGGCAGCTGGAGGAGAACGTGGACTCTCTGAACGAGGAGCTGGTTAAACTCAGCGCCCAGGGTGCGTGACGAGAGGTGTCGAGGTGCCTGTGTCAGTCACAGGACGCAGTTTATCACCCTCTGGAATCACTAATGTGGGTCGTTGAGGATGATCGTTCACGTGTCAACATCCTGAATCCTGTTTGGGTTTTACAGAAAAAGTCCACGCGATGGAGAAGGAGAATGAAATCCAGACTGCCAATGAAGTTAAGGTAGGTTCCTCACGTGCTCACAGACGTTTAAGATGTTCATCATTCATGTAGCTGAAACTGTAGTGTGTGAAATACTTATAGTATGAAAGGAGTCCCACTTTGATTTACTTTAAACTGCATTTTATTTTTCTGCTACATGAATTTCCCCTTTTCTGTTTCCAGGAAGCGGTGGAGAAGCAGATCCACTCTCACCGTGAAGCTCATCAGAAGCAGATCAGCAGCCTGAGAGATGAGCTGGACAACAAAGAGAAACTCATCACTGACCTACAGGAGTAAGACTGACGTTAACCCTTCAACATCAGGATGAGGAAAATCCTTCCTGCTGATTGTCCCAGTGTTTAATGTTTTTTTTTTTTTTTTTTTCTACTCCAGTCTGAACCAGAAGATCATGCTGGAGCAGGAGAGGCTGCGGGTCGAACACGAGAAGCTCAAATCCACCGACCAGGAGAAGAGCCGCAAGCTGCATGAGCTCACGTACGTTCATGTTTCCCACAGGCGTCACCGTGACGTCCGTGTAGAGCGGGGCGTCGTTCCTGTTTGACACGTTTTCGTTATCATTTTGCAGCGTGATGCAGGACAGAAGAGAGCAGGCCAGGCAGGACCTGAAGGGACTGGAGGAGACAGTGGTGAGTTCATCTGCAGCGACTGTTTACTGTCAACTCTCCTCTGGATGGCCATAGGTGACTCTGTTGTTTGTTTGTTTTTCCTTCTTTAAAGGCCAAAGAGCTGCAGACTCTGCACAACCTGAGGAAGCTTTTTGTCCAGGACTTGGCTACCAGAGTGAAAAAAGTAAAAACCAACACCAAATTCCCCGTTGGTCGTCGTGAGGCGCCGGTATTCTTTAACCCTCCTGTTTCTGCCTGGTTCCAGAGCGCAGAGATGGACTCGGACGACACTGGGGGCAGCGCAGCGCAGAAACAGAAAATTTCCTTTCTTGAGAACAATCTTGAGCAGCTCACCAAGGTTCACAAACAGGTGAGCAGCGCTCCAAAACGGAAGCCCGCTTTGGGTCTGAACGGCTGGGACACTGAGAGCGGCGTGACCTTTCCCACAGCTGGTGCGTGATAATGCAGACCTGCGCTGTGAGCTTCCAAAACTGGAAAAGCGTCTTCGCGCTACGGCTGAGCGGGTCAAGGCCCTGGAGTCTGCTCTGAAGGAGGCCAAGGAGAACGCCGCTCGAGACCGCAAGCGCTACCAGCAGGAGGTGGACCGCATCAAGGAGGCCGTCAGGGCCAAGAACATGGCCAGGAGGGGACACTCGGCCCAGATCGGTGAGCGGGGCAGTCTGTGGTTTCACCCCGACGGGGGCGGGAGACGCAGACTGGAACCAGTCCTGATTCTCTTCATCCTCCCCGCAGCCAAGCCCATCCGGCCCGGGCAGCAGCCAGTGGCGTCTCCCACCCACCCCAACATCAACCGCAGCGGAGGAGGCTTCTACCAGAACAGCCAGACGGTGTCCATCAGGGGGGGGGAGGCAGCACAAAACCAGAGAAGAAGTACGTCCCCAGCGCCCCTCTCTGATGAGGCTCGTTTATTTATTGTACCTAAAGTTAAATCCAACTGTGACGCTCATCTGGAAATAGCGCAGGATGACTGTGCAGGCAGCAAGACCAACAGCTGCCATAGCAACAGGATCAGGGTGGGGGTGGGGGGGGTGGGGCTTAGTGCTGGGGTGGAAGTCCCCACGCCTGTCCTCCCCATCTATGATGAGGCTGTTCTGTCACACGTGATGTCTGCCTGCCTTGACCTCCTGTCTGTGTGTGTGTGTGTGTGTGTGTGTGTGTGTGTGTGTTTGCAGCTGAATCCGGCGGGATCGAAGGACGACGCCACCGAAGGAGTCAAAACTCACCCCCCCCCTCTCCCTCCCTCCCCCCCACCCCCACCCATCTCAACAACCTGTCATTCCATTACAGCCAAGAAGTCTCCACGCCGTCGGAGCCGCGGAGGAGTTTCTGAATTATAAATATATATAAATATTCCTGGCCTGTACAGCTCCACGCCCCACACCTCCACCCCCCCACCCCCCCAACTGTCATCATGACTTATCTCTTTCTCTCTTACTGGATGTAATAATAATGATATAACAATTTAAAAAGACAGCAGAATTACTTTACCCACCAAACCAAACGGTCTTGAGCGCAGCCTCGGCAAGCGAAACCACGCACACCTCAAAATTGTGGCTTTGGGTTGTTTTTTTTTTTTTTTTTTTTTTAATTTTATTTTTCCTCCTTTTGTTTTGCACAGCCAGTCATCATCTGTTGTCGTCGTGCGAGTAGTTCTGCACTGTGCCAAGCTGAATGTAAGGGTAGCAAAATCTGAATAACCTTTTAAAAAAAAAACAAAAAAGACCAAAAAAAAAAAGAATTAAAATGGAAAAAAAAAAAAGAAGCCCCCACCGTGAGAAACGGCTCCATCCTGTAGGCTAACCTCTGTACATTTCATCGGTGTTGATTGTCCACCACTTTTCTCTGGGTAGCTTTTACAGCTTCTTTCAAAAGCTAAACTGAGGCTTTGAATCGACTAGATGGCGCACTACTGTTCTGTCCGGTCTTCTGTACAGATCTTGTAAAATTGGCACTATTCACACACTTCCCCAGAGAGGGCTGCGAGTGGAGGGGGGTGGTGGTGGCTGAAAAGAAGGATTTAACGGTGTAACGCCGTTCTGTAGATGTATTTAATGAAATTCCTGTGGAGGCCGATTTGTTTTTATCGCCACGTTAATCAAGTCTATAACTCGTCGTCGGCGACCGCGGGGAGGATGCGGAGACTGTAGAGAGGAAGAGAATCATCTCCAGCTAACACGGCAGACTTCCACCGTTTAGTTTAGTCCGGGCTGCGTAGCGAAAACCTGTTTTTACTTCGGCGGTTAACGAAGCTTTTCTAGCGGACGCTAACACACACCTGCACGTCGGGAGCTCGCCGCGAGGCTCGTCCTGTCCTCGCGGGGGGGCGCGGTCACTCGCTCTTCTCCGGGAGGTGTTGTCGGTGTTTTAACTTATAAACTGTTTTGTTTCCTGGTCTTCTAAGCTCTCTCCTCTTTGGTGGGGGGGGGTCTCACTCGGACCTTCCTTGCCCGTTTTCGTTGTTGCGTTTTGATTTAGGAGCTGCAGATGTTCGTGTCCCCACTTGTGGTTATAAATTTGCAGAGAGCGACTTGTCATGCTGGGTTTTATGTACTGTATCTCTTGGTTGTTCTGTAGAAGCCTGTTTGAAGTTTTTTCGGGGTCGCGGGGGGGGGGGGGGTCAAAGGGCGTTCTGGTGTCAGCTGATGGTACAGACCCGTGCTGCTGATCAGCCAATCAGTGAGCGGGGTCTAACGTTGCACAACAATCTCCTGGCACCACACGGAGGTTTATTTATCAAATCTAGTCAGCGGTGTAGGATTTATTTCTGTCGTTTTTGTTGTACTTCAGTGTCTTTTCATGATGCATTGATTTTTCTTTTCTTTTTTTTTTTCTTTTTTTTTTTTTTTTTTACATATCCCAGAGTTTGTTTTTGCTTCTCTGAACCCTGTGACGAGGCCCCAGTACATTTGGCAAAGAGCTTGTAGTGATTGTAACTCCCGGCATGAGAACACTAACATCTCGTGCAAGTGCAATATACTGTAAAATACACTGTACATCAGTCGGGTGGCGGTTGTGATCCGGGTGGGAGCGGCGGCCCTGCTGCGTGGAGTCAAAGTCCCGCCGCCGCCTCTTGTTTGCCGGGCGGTCTCGACGTTTGGTCCCCGTAGATCTGGAACTGATTTGATGGTTTTATGGTGAGAGGCTGAGGCCGGCGGGACGCCGGGCAGCGGTTGAAGGGGGCTTGGATGAGCTGCGTTAAATAGCACTTCTTCACGTTATCGGCACTCGTTAAAACACTCCACGCGTCTGTGAGGTCTAAAAAGATGTGTCCAAAGCCCCGTGAATGGATGTTTGTCTGTCTGCGAGCTGCAGGAGGAGGTGTCCCAGATGGCTTCTTCCCTCTTTGTAATCTAGATTAGTTCAAGCTGGGCAGCATGTACCTCAAAAACGTATATATCCTTCAACTTTTCACCAAAACTGGATATGAAACGGAGGGAAAATAGTTGATTAAAGGAGCAGAGAATATTTGTGTTTACCTGAAATTGAATTTTGAATTCTGAATAAAATAAAGTGTAGCCACTTTTTTTATTACTGTGTAATAGTTGGTCGATTTTTAACGGGCAGTCTTGAGGATCCATCAGTGGAGGAAGGTACTGGATCATTCCTGGAGAACTGGGGCACAAATAGCAGGGCTCTGACATGGACAGAAACGGGATGTTCAAGAGATCACAGATATGGATTGATTGCATGATGTAAATGTATGTGTGATTAAATAATTATGAGAAAAGCTTTGATTTCTGCTGTCATTTGTCTAAAATAAATCCTCTGATAACAAAGTCATAGATGTATCTAACCATGTCAATGCTCCAAAGGTCTTATAAATAACTAATATTTATATAAGGGCAGGACTCAAATGATTTGGGAAAGTGTCCCTCAATATATCTGATTAAAAAAAGAATGTTAATGTTTTCCTGCAGATAACCAAAATACCATTATTTAAAATACGATCAGAACCATATTGATAACAAACCAAATAGTAACGCTGCGAAGCAATAACAACAAATGTAACGCTGATTAATTTTCTCTTATAGTTTATGGTATGATTGCAAAGTTTACCCTTTTAAAATTTTCTCTTATAGTTTATGTAATATGGTATGATTGCAAAGTTTACCCTATAACATTATTCCAGCGTGCATTGCTCTCTTAACCTTTATTCGAGTCCAGGTTTTCGTCCTTGGATTATTTTTTTTTTGCTAAAGATTTAAACTGTTTCCAATCACGGGGCAGTTGTAGTTACCAACGCCGGCCATCGAGGGGCGCTAATTCCCCGTTTGCGCCGCGCTACACCTGAGGGCACGGGCAACAGCGCAGATTGGACAGCGAGCGCTCACTCCGACGAGGTTTTGGGGGACCAAAAAAAAATAAAAAATAAAAAACCAGAACTTCTGCCGAAAGCAAAACGCAACCCACACACACACGAAACAACCCTCGGTTTTGCGTGAGCATCTTGGACGGCGAAGGCGGGCAGCCCCGCTCCAGCCGCCTCCACCCAGGGGGGGGCGGCGCAGTGGCGCATCGCCCCCGCCTAGACGATCTTTTCCAGGGGAGGTTTCGCCAAAGTTGTCCGGGCAGCGGAGTCCACGGCCGCCTCGCCGCCGCCGCTCGCCCCGGGTCGCTCTCGGAAACCCTCCACCGGGCCCCCCCAGCTGTCACCGGGGGGCGACAGACGGAGACCTAGCCGCGCCTGGGGGCCGGTGAAGCGCCGCTCCCGCCCCCCCAACACCCCCCCCCCCCCCGAGGGCCGCCTCAGAAGGTAGGTCCGACCGCGGAGGTGTCGGGGACGCTGGAATGTTTAGCCGGGAAGCTAATTAGCCCGCTAACGTTAGCGGCGGGGCGGGCAGGTGCCGCAGGGACGCCCGGTCCAAAGTTCGACCTCCGCGCCTTCGTCCCGGGGGCCCAACACGCCTCCCGCGGCCGATAAAGTTCCCAGGAAGGCCCCCGGGGGGGGGTGGACAAGCCCGGGGGGGGGGCGCGGCTGTCAAAGTTGGGGAAAATCAACAATATCGCCATTTTGGCAGGAGGTTTGGGGGTAAAAGGCGGGTTTTGGTGCAGACAGGTTGTTGTTGGGGGGGCTCGATAATCGACTCTTTGGGACCAAACCTCCTCCATGTGGGACTCCCGGTGGTGCGAGGCAGACTTGAGGCATCGGCAGGTGAATTCTTTTAACCTTGTGACCTTCCAATAATGTGTCTCAAACTGACACCTGAGCCGAAGTCTCCATTGTTTTTAAGAGAAATCAAGTCCACAGGGTCGATGGTGTCAATGCAAAACGATTATATACTATATATATACTAACGATTATATACTACCACCCACACCGGCCCAGAGATTGTGGATGAAGGTTCTCCCCCCAAAGTGTTTTCTTGTGCTGGAGGACCTCTGCAGGGCTCAAACACACCGACCCGGGTTCCAGAAAACCTGAGATGCCACCGGGGTGCGATGCGGGCGCTGCCATTAAGAGGTGATTTATGCTCTTGGTGGAGAACGGAGGCGCCCGCTGGGCGTGGAGGTGTCGGGCGGGGGGGGTTGAGCGGCGCCTAAGTGGGACAGGCTGTGCCCGATCCAGGCTATGAAAGGAAACAGACCTACATTCGCTCCGAGTGGAGCCATCCTCGTCGTCTCTTCCTCAGGAAAAGAGCGTTCGTCCGAGGCCGTCTTCTCCGTCCAAGTCCGGGAATCGCCGACGGTGGACTGGCGTCCTCTCACGACCACGCGGAAACGGGATGGTTGCCTTGGAAGGGTCGTCGTGTTGTGGGACAAACGATGCCTTTCCCGAAGGTGCTGGTTTCTGCCCTGCTGAGTCAGGAGGGTGCGCCTGGACCTGTGCTGACAGCGGCAGACGGTTTCCACCTTCCCCAGGTCTTCCTCAGGTCTTCGGGCCTCCCGGCGAGGACCCCCCCCCCCCCTCCACCTCACAGGCGGTCGCCCACCCGTCCACGTTCAAGCTCATTAACCTCACATCAAATTAAGGGCCGATTAGACTCTGAGGAGATTTGTGCTGTCTGCTGAAAAGCAGAGGGATTAATTCAGAGACGCGGCTGTCAGACAAAAGGCCCGACCGGAGGCGTTTGCGTCCTCGCTGTCTGCGGCGCATACATTCAGAATTGAGTTCTCGTAACCATAGTAACCCTTGGGGGGGATCCAAGCTCGGTAAATGGGGAAAAAAATCTCCCGATGAGAAGTTTCACACTTCCTGAAAAAAGACATTCCCCACGTTCTGTTGAGACGGCTGTTGACATTTTTAATGTTTACCTGTTTATGGCGAAGCGTCTCGGAGCCTGTTCTCCGCCGTTAACTTGGTCTCCGGTTTCTGCAGGTCTGCAATCGGTGAATCCGATTGATCAGCCGGGGCCCTTTATTGACGGGCTTTGCGTCGATTATCAGCCGAGTCGTCGCACCGGCGAAGGCTGCTCGTCACGTTTGCTCTGATTCATCCGATTAGGAAAGAGCTTTTTTATCTATTCCTCTGCCTCGGCCCGCTTGGTCCCGGGGATTAGGCAGGAGAACGCGCCGAATTTGCAGGGTAATGAGGAAAACCTGTGTTTTCCTCGTGGCGGGAGCACGCTCTCCGGTCAGCTGTGAAGGGCTGTCGGAGGAAGTGGGCAGTTAAATGTGATTAATGAGAGCACTGCAGGGTTGATTTCCTTTGGTACCCAATCCAGCGTAATCTGTGGTCGGTTGTGTCAGGATTAATCCGGGGGTTGAGACCTAACCATGCTCTGTAACCAACACTAGCTGGTAATTACCTGAGTTGATATATAAATACGAGAGCGTCGGAGGTTGCACTTTGGGCCTGAAATCCTCGGAGTTCGTGATAAAGCCGTCAGGCTGTTGCTTATTTACAGCCCTGCCGTGTTTGTTTGAGGCCGCGGCGGCTTCCACTCTCTCTAGATGAGAGACACTTTTGGTCCTGTTTTACCAGCATTCCAGGAATATCCGGCACTCAGGCGCTTGTCGCTCATCCGCAGCCCTGCAGCAGCAGAAGTGCGACTGCAGCCGTATGCTGCGTAGGAGTTGTTTTTCCTGCGTGGCTGCTCATCTAGCTTCATCTTTAGCTTCGCTCTTCTTCCTTATTAATGGAACAGAAGGAGCCCGAGGCCAGGAGAAGGGCTCGTCCTGCCTCTGGGCAAACCTTCACCTCAATCCTTACGAAGCTTCATAACGAGACCGTGATGCCCTCTCTGGTGAATTCTGACCCGATTGTACGTAAACTCTGCTGACATCAGCTGAGCTGATGAGAATGATTTAAAGTAGCTTCACGGACTCACTGAAGAGCTCATGCGGTTGAAGGAGTGTTTGAGCGTCGCCTCATGTTGTAAGACTGTAGGTGTGTGTGTGTGTGTGTACACAACATGTGACCTCAGCAGGAAACTATGTGTGTGTGTGACGGTGTGATTCAGCTAATCTCTGCTCAGCTTGCTTCACTTGCAGCTCGACTCGACTCCTTTGGCAGCAGGAGCTGAGAGGAAGACGTGGAGGAGGAATCGCTCTCGCTCACTCGTCCTTGTTTGTCCCTCCAGCTCTTCTGATGAAGCCATGCTGGTGAGCGTCTTCCCGCGGTTCTGAGCGGCCCATTGGACAGTCGGAAGCATCATGGCGGACCTGCCCATCGCCCCCGGCCAGGTCTACATCGAGGTGGAGTATGACTATGAGTACAAGGCCAAGGACCGTGTCATCTCCATCCACCAGGGGGAATGTTACATGCTGGTCAAGAAGACCAACGAGGACTGGTGGCAGGTGAGGAAGGAGGAGGGGGCCAAAGCCTTTTACGTTCCCGCCCAGTATGTACGGGAAGTCCGCAAAGCTCTCATGCCGCCTCCTAAGCCCCTCCCACACCCCCCTGCTGCCTTTGGGAACGCCCCCGCGGTCAAGGGAAAGCCCACCAGCCTCGACCTGGGGCTGCAAAACCTGCCTGCAGAGAACCTTCACAGGCGCGAGTCCAACTACCGGCGCTCGCCGTCCGCACAGACGGCGGCTTCTGACCACTTCAGCCCCCCCATTCAGCGGCGGGAGAGCAACCACCACCGCGCCCCCAGTTCGCCCACCGACCACGACCGGGCCCTGGCGGAGATCCTCCTCCAGGGCGGAGGCCCGCAGCCCGACAGCCGAGGGAAGTCCAGCACGCTGCCTCGCTCCAGAGCCCGATCCCCCGAGCTGGTCCGAGAGTTTCTGGACGTGGACAGGACCCAGTGCTCCGACTCCGCGGGCGAAGAGAGGCGCACCAACGACTCGGAGTCGGGAGACGAACTGAGCAGCAGCTCCACCGAACAGCTCCAGGTAACGTCACGCTGCAAGAAGTTTTCTTTGATTTTGTCCTGAAACTAAAAGTGTAACCAAAGTGTCTCCCTCTGGTGGTGGAGTGCAGTACAGCTTGTAGGGCTCGCCTACATTATTCCAGATTTGGATGCAGATTGTTTAAGAAGTGTGGTTTGAACTTCCTGTTTCTATGGCAACATGTCTGCATCATTTTGGTGCCTGGTTTAAGTGTGGGGGCGGCTGCAGTTGTTTAGTGCTGCTGACTCCGCGTTTGAACCCAAACTTCTCATTTAAATCACTTCACTTGTTCACATGTCAGCTGTCGGTCCTGTTCTAGTGATCTGATCTCTTGACCCACTTTGAGAGTTTTGTTTAAAGCTGCCGCTGCCGGGCCAGCGATGCCAGCCTGCAAACGAAAGCAGCTTTGGGCGGAATGCTTCAGATGAGACCGCGGATCACTCAAGTCTGCTCAGAGGGAGCGTTTGTTCGAGGAGTCAGTAGGTCAGACTGAACAAAAAAACCAGTGAGAAACTGGAAAGCCGGTCTGTGTGAGGCTGCTGCTCCCTCAGAGTGTAGATGACTGAAGCTGCTGGCCTCTTTCTGACGCACTGACCTTGGACTTCTGCGTCTCCACACCGACACAACCGCCGACTCAGGTGCCTTTAAAGGTCACCTGAAAGCGAGCATATACAATTTCAAAGTCCGTTCATTCTCTATGATCAATGGACTGACTTCCTTTTTCTGTGCTGCTTTGTGCTGCTTAAATGGCAGCAGAAACAGGTGATGTTGTCAGGCTGGTTTTCTGACTGCATGAGTAAACACTCTAAACACAAGTACCAGTGTACAAGAGTTTCAGTTCTTCCATAATGTGTGTTTTTGTGGTGCTGTGGTATCAGTTGTGGTATCGGGTGATGTACCAGGGCACTATCAATAGCTTAGGGCTCAGCAGATCCAAGAGGAACTCAACATAGAAAGAACAATGATCTCCAGCACTGGAGCTGAGACTGGGGCTGACTGGAGCTGAGACTGGGGCTGACTGGAGCTGAGACTGGGGCTAACTGGAGCTGAGACTGGGGCTGACTGGAGCTGAGACTGGGGCTGACTGGAGCTGAGACTGGGGCTGACTGGAGCTGAGACTGGGGCTGACTGGAGCTGGCTTCGTCTCATGTCTACTCTCTTCCAGTTGTTCCCACGTTGCTGTAAAAGAGTGAAATTACAGTTTTTATGCAGGTCCCTTCTGGGAAGGTCCAGGTCCTGTCTTCTGCTCTGGCGCGCCCCGAGCCTTAATTCCACGTTAGTGTGTTTTGTTTGTGGAGTGTTTGGTCTGCCTGCTGAACGTGACATGCGCTGATGCGACCCGCGGCCGACCGCAGGTTCTCAGCGGTTTAATTTGCCGCTTGGCTGCCCCTCCTCGTCCCGATGTTCACTCTTTCTTCAGGCTCCTAACGATCCGACAGCCACGTGACCGCCACTGTCAGCACAAATGTCCCGTTATTGTCTCTGGTCAGTAAAACTCAGCTCCTCCAATCACTGAAGCGGAGGGGTCAAACGTCACGACCCTGTTGACCTCTAATATTGTGTTATCTCTTTAAGTCCTCCGTGGGGGTGTTGTTATAACTCAGCTGAACTTAGACCCTCAGCCTGAACATCTGTAACATCTGTTTCCTGGACAGTAAAATTCAAATCAGAAGGCATGAGCGGGGACTCCGATTGGTTGGATTGATCCCAGATTTGTTTGAGCACCAGGCGGAGTTGCTCCTTGGAGGCCCGCTTTTCATTTTATCGGCCGTCTTCCCCAAGTTCCCTGACAGATTACGGATCACAGCTGGTGACCTTCTGTTGCAAACCTGCCTCCCTTCATCAGATGGCTCTTCCTTCCATTTCTGGAATAATCCGCCCCGCGTTCAGGAATGCGATGCTTCTGTCTCAGTCTGGGCTTTAAATATCCCACCACTGTCCGGCGCGGTGCGTCTCTACCGCAGTGATTAAACGCGTCCCCCTGTGGGTTCTGTTGCGTTTGTGGGTTTGAGTGTCGCAGATGTCTCCTCATTAGATAAAACAAACGCATTGCAAACGCCGCTCCTCTGGGAATGAGCGGGAAGTCCCCGAGGAGCCGTGCAAGAGCTCCCGTTTCCTGCAGCAGGAGGAGGTTGGATGCGAAGGAGAAGTCGGGAGTTCGGGGGGGGGTTTAGACCGGTCAGAGCGCTGGTTCCTGGAGCTCCCGAGCAGCGATTACACAGATCATCCAGCCTAAAGTGTGAGCGAAGATGCGCTCTGTGGACCCCCGCTCCTAATCCCTCCTGCCAGACCTGTGCGTGCGTGCGCGTGTTTACATGCGTGTAGGTCGCTGCCCCCGCTGCTCTGCAGAAGGGCAGGTCAGAGAGGGAGCGAGCGTCACGGAGCGGTCACTGTGTTTATGTAAGGACCGCTGGGTGGGGAAGAGTCCGCCTGTGTGCGTGACCCCCACGGAGGTATTATCTGCTGCGTTATCCTCGCCAGCTACCACACTGATCCCCCTGCGGCGGCGGCGGTGGCGGCGGCGCAGCTCCAGGACAGCATGTATCCAGAAGAGAACGAGACGGTAAGGGGGCGTCTTTCATCGAAGCCGTGAGACTTCAGCCGCGTGAGTTATCTCCAGACGCACGGACGGGTGCCGCGTCGTCCCTTCCCGCCGTCTCCGCTCCAGCTGCAACTCTGCAGCAGCAGCAGCGGGCGCCGGGACGGGGCAGCAGGGGGAGGATGCACCAGGCGCTCGCTGCGCTCCGTTACATAAGCCGCGGCTACGTAACGTTTGTTTGGACAGCTGGTCGGTGAGACGAGCTCGGGGCAGTGGCGAGGGTGAGGGAGGAGGAAGCACGGCCGATGGGTCTCTGTTTTATTAACTGCTGATGACGGCCGCGAACGCGCTCGGCATCCCGCCGCATCTCTTAGGACTCGCCCGCGTGTTTCAGCTCAAAGCCCCACACAGAGACGTCTGCAGCGTCTAATCTACCAGCCCACGACAAATAGAGGTCTGCTGCAGCCCTGCCTGTCTGACCACGGGTGTGTGTGTGTGTGTGTGTGTGTGTGTGTGTGTGTGTGTGTGTGTGTGTGCGCGCGCGTGTGCGTGTCTGTGTCTGTGTGTTTTTAAAAAGGAGCAACACATCAGGTTTGTCTCCATCAAACCAAGTTGACATAACTAGTTTCAAATGAACTTGGAGCAGATTTCTATTTATGTGAACAAGACTATTACTGTGTGTGTGTGTTAGAGAGATGTGTCTTTGTACAGTGAGATCAACACACACACAGCCTTATCCTTCATTATGAGGACCCTCATAGTACTAATGTATTACCCAGCCCCTTACCCTACCCCTAACCACCCCAAGTACCCCTGACTTGGTATGTAACAAGTACAATAACACACACACACACACACACACGTTGCAGCAGAAGTCAGGTGGGTAACAGCTCTCTCTGTTCCTGTGGGATTAAAGCTCTTTAACTGCATGTTCAGACAGTGAGACTGACTCCAGATTAGATTAGCGGATTATTTTAGCACGCCTGCCCTTCTTCCTGCTTCCTTTTGCTCTTCTAACTGCTGTTAATTTTGTTTGTATCCAATGTGCCCCCCCCCCCGTCAACCTGGTCTAATCTGGTTTTCTAACTCAGACTCATCATTTGCATTCAGGACCAGTAATTCGGGCCTGGAGGCGGAACGCCATTTATCAGGAGGACGGTTTGATTTTTGTGCCTCTAGATGAATCAGAACTAATAAGCTTCACGCGCGCCTCTCCCAAGACCGCTCTTGTTTTACAAGTAATTTTAATTATTAAAGTGCGAGGAGCTGGGTATCGTGTCAGTTTAAAGGTGCAGAGCGCCGTTTTCACCTTTTTAAGGTTTGTGTTGATTTTATGACGCGTAAAAGCGTTCCCACCATCTGCTGGCGTTGGCCTGGTTTGGACGCGTACACATGGACAACACACCCTTTGACATGTTTAAAACCAGCTCTGGTGCAGCAGAGAGGAAGATGAAATTATCACCAGAATGTTTGTTGCAACACCCATCGGTGTTTACAGACGGGCTTCCTGGTTCAGCTCCAGTAACTGAGGGCTTGTTCTCTATCTTCTTGAGGACCGAGGGGTCGCGCTGCTCTTTCACCTTTACTCTTTCCTCACAAATCCGATTATGACTTTTGGGAACGTGTCTGGAGGAAGGAGCTGCCTCCCGATTCGACAGCACCAGGGGCTTTATCACTTTGTTCCCTCCGTGACTAACACACTGACCTTGCTGGGTTTTCATGCTTGTTGAAGGAACGGCAGCCAAAAGTCTCTCTCTTTTCCCCTGGAGACGGCTGAAAGGGCCAAAAGCTGCATGGGATCGGCTGCTGCAGCTGGGAATCCTTCCGGTCCAGCGCTGGTTTTGGTGTATTTACCTGTGTAACGGCTGAAGTGGGAGCCCCACTGCTGCGTGGCTGCAGCTGGAACATCTGCCAGATTACACTTAATCTCTAAATTTTGACTAGAGGAATCGACTTAAATCTTTTTTTTTGTCTCATTATTATTTTTTTATTTTTAGCTTCAGAACAAAACAAGCTGAAGCCCGGCCTTTGCTGTTCCTGCAGGCTCAGCACGTTTGGCTCCCAGGTTTTCAGATAATCCCTAAACCAGCTGTGGAATATCGGCGCCGGCCTGAAGCGTCCCCTCTTCCTCATAGCTGCACTTTAACTGTCCTGACTCCTCCGGTGGAGGTGATCTGTTCAGGCATGTGAGGGAAGCAGACTTCCACATAGCTAGAGGAGCAGAAAAGTTGCATGGTGGTTTTTTTTTTAATCCTCCCTTCCCTCCTCGCTGCATTCTTCTAGGTATGCAGACATGTCGGTGCATGATCCTGCTGGAGGAAAGAATGTGAAACGGGCAGCCAAGCGACTAAAATTCGGTAGTTGAAATCAGGTTCGCCACCTTCTTACTCCCCTTTTTAAATCTGTGTGTTTGGTTTTCAGGAATCGTGCTTTAAATACTTGTTCTTAACGCCATTTTTACACTTTTAATGAGCATGCACGGGGTTTTGAAGGATGTCTGAGCACATTGTCAAGTTTAATTGCGCGCCAAGCTTGTCTAATTGCCTTCTTAGCCTGTTTTTAATTGCCGTGTCATTTGGTCTTTGCATGCTGCTGCTCAGCCTCCCCACATTGCAGTTATTGTCCCCTTCATGCTGTTTAACTGTATTTTAACAGCACTCTGGCCCTGAAGGCGCGGGACTTTTGTTTTTCTGTTGGTTACCAGTCCATTGACTTTGACTTAGGGCCTTTCTGATTTGATGTATTGTAAGTGTGTGGAGGTCACCACTCATTATTGTGAATATGTATTCTCCGGACAGTGCGATTCAGCTAAAACATGACAGTAATACATCGTGACCGTGGCAGCAAACATGCAGCGTTGCTCTTTAATGCCTAGTTCAGGTCGAGACGGGTTGAAATGGGACCAGTAGCAGTGGCCATATCTAATCTTCAGATCTTAATCCTCACAGAGCTGCAGATGTAACATGTGTGAGGATGTAAACATCCACCAGCAGTGATTCAGATCCCATCTGGAGGGTTCTGATACAGCTTGTTGAATACTGATGACAGAGAATATCAGTGTTTTATAGATTAATGCCTTTCTGCAGAATCAGTTAGAATTAAATGTCCCCAGAGCCCAAATCAGACTAGAAAGGAACCATTAGAGCACATCTGAGGTTCCATCACTGCGTGTGTCCCAGCACTGACTCCACCTGTCCACCAAACTCCTCTCTTATGTAATCTCACACATACACACACACACACACTCACTCGCTCCTGCATGCTAACCACAGTGCAGGAAAGTCAGACATCATTAGCTGCAGCTATTCAGGTAGAAGGACCTCAAGGATTAATCGGCCAATCACAACTGCCTCGCTGAGTCACGATTCTCCGCGACCACAACGTCAGCGCGCGTTTAGCACAGACTGTTCCTTTCAGACATTTCTGCTTGATTGAGGAACCGCGCAAAGGCAGCGGCGCTGGTGGCGGGAGGGGGAGAATGAGTCACCGACCGTGCCCCCCCCCCCGCTCGCCGGTTATTGTGGCTCTCTGTTTTAGAAATGGTCAGCGCTCGAAATCCGGAGGCTTTCCTCTCGCTGTCTTTTGAGAAAGCGCAAGTGTTTGTGCACGATGTCTTCAGGGAATGACCCCCCCTCGTCCCCTGTGGAGAGGCCAGAGTGTCCTGACAGCTGCTGTTTCAGACTCTCTCTCTCACACACACACATACACACACACACACATATACACATACACACACATTCGCACACACACACACACACGCGCGCAGAGTTCATTTTCTCCCACATTTTGTCCGTGTCAGCATTAATCACTCCTCTCTGCGCCGCTCTTGTAAACTCGGGCCTTTTGACACGTTTTGTCGCGCAGATCTCGGTCAGCTGCGTCACTGCCGTGAGGGGAGCCTGCCGCCGACTGACCGACGCCCTCGTCCGGCGGGCTGCACCAGCTCCTGCTCCACGCAGATAACTGCTGCATATTGTTACCCCGGTTATCTCTAGGAGAGGAAACCCGCTTCAATTGAAGTGAGAGGGTGCTAAAGACGATAATGAAAGTGGGGATTTGATAAAAGATGGAGCGTGCGGTCACGCTCAGCGTCCTCCCTGTTTCAACATGGAGCCTTTTGCAGCCTTTTTGTGTGTGTGTTGATCTCATTGCATGTTTAGGTTGGTAGAAGTAATTCTCCCGGAGGCCCGAGCTAATTAGTTGGCAGCTCCTGGTATCGCCACGCGTGAGTTTTCATTGTGTTTGCAGGTCTTTGTCTCTTTTCTGCTGCATTATCTCTTCTTTGCTCCAGTTTAACGTAAATGCTGTGAAGTTGCGTAACACCCTTGGGTGTTGCCAGCGTTTCAAGGTCTGTTGTGTTGCCAGCGTTGTGCGCGTCTGCACTTTTCCACTTCCACCCTCTCCTTCAGTTTGTCCATCTTCTGGGTTTGGCTCTTTTACTCTGATCTTTGTCGGCGACTTTCACCTGTCTAGAAGCGTCCACAGTGCTGCAGAGTTTTGCGTAATTTTGACGTCTGAACGCCCGAGGAGCGTCTGTGTGCCCGGCCCAGAGAGGAAGACGCTATTCCCGTCTTCCTGTTTCGGTCTGACTCTGCATTTCTTTATGGCTGGTTTCAGTTGTTGTTTACCCGCCGCGCTTCAAAGTTAAACCAGTGCTTCCCTCTGGGTTCCCCCAGTAACCCCTCGCCCAACAGTAATTTCAGAATGACTCACATTTCTGACTCAGTGTGATAAATGTGTGAAGTGTGATAAATATAAACGGCTCGGTGCGTGACTCAGAGGAAAATATCCACCATAGGAAAGAAACCTGCACTGGAGCCGTTCCCACAGAGACAAATAGCACCAAACACTTCCATTAACGTTACGTAACAGTTTCCCCGTGTCCCCTGTGAACGTGTCGATCTGTCCTCGCCCTAATGAACGGATGAAGTGGTAAAGGTCAGCGTACGTTTGCCAATACCCCACAGTTACAGCTGGGAACGTGCCTAATTGTGTGTCGCTGTGTGTCGCTGTGTGTCGCTGTGTGTTGTGTTCCATATGGCATGCAGCAGAGCAGGTTCATCCTTGTCTGACAGACGGAGGTGAGGACAGCTGAACCTGCTGCCCCGCCTCCTCCTCCTGCGTCACTCGCGCTTGACACACCGCGTCGTCTGGCTGCCCCCTAAAGGACGCCGCCGCCGCTGCTCCCCCCTCCGCCTTCAGAGCCCTCTTAAATATAAGTTAATAAGAAGGAAAGGCACCCCCCCCCGGCTGTGGAGCGAGTCCCAATGATAGAAATGAGGAAATCCACAGGAAATGGCATCAGCAGTAAAGTGATTTTTCACAGCGGGTTGTGGAGGGGAACGTGACCCCGCAGAGCTTTACTGTCCCTCCACCTCTTCAACGGCCGCGATCGAGACTTCCCCTCTGACGCATTCCCCGCTCGCAATCGCAGTTATACAGGAACCCGCCGCGAAAACGCCACGGCGGGCGATGGCCGCGATCCACCCGAGGCAAAGTTTCCGCGGACTGGATCAAGAAGAGGACGACGTGTTCACCGGCCGCTCGCCTGCAGAGGTAACGGTTGCTTAGGCGGGCACCTGGGAGCGGGCTCCCCTTACCCGTCACCGTTCCAGACACGGAGCGGATGGGCGGTGACCTGCGGCCTGCGATGCTGCTCCGCTGCGCCCAGCAGCAGGTTCTGGGGCTTCTTCTTCTGGTCCGCTTCGTATTCGATCTTTGTGGGTGTTTCCAGCTGTTTCATGCATATTTCATCCCCATTGATCCGTGGACAACAAAACATCACAGAGCCAATGTTGGCATTCCTGGCATTACTTCCGACCCTCTGCCCTGACACTCTGCAGGGAAGCGTCTGAGGGGTTTGTTTTTTTTTTTTTTTTTGGATCATCGAGCATGAAATAATCACGGCCAGGACCGGATCAGCGGCACGTCAGGATGCTGCAGAGCGAAAGTTCCCTTTTCAAACTCCATAACCGCCTCGCTCCGCCGCGTTTTGTCACCTGACCAAGTTCAGATTTTTCTCGTTCTATTCGTGGCGGCCGGGTTCCTCGGCTCCTGGTTAACGGGAACATGTCTGCAGGGTTTCAGCACCAGCTGACCGCCCTTAAAAAAATCTCAACCATGCGGCGCTGATAAGAGGAAGAGGAACTTTCATCTCAACTGTGGTATTTTTAAACCGTAAATCACGTTCCTAATCACAACACGTGGGGCGCGTTTCTGTCGGAGTGGTCCTCCATCTTCATGTGTGGGGCTGAATTGGGACAAATTGTCCCGTCAGTGTTCAGGCTGCATCACTTTCTGTTCCTTATTTCAACCTGGCGTGCGCGCCAGTGCCTCGGTTACATAACGGCAGCGCTTTTGCCGTACGAGTTCATTAAATTCTTCAGCTCCGTGTCAAAGTGAACTCTTTCAAGCTGTCCCGGAGCCATTTTAGCCGCATCATTTGATATTAAAGGCTTTTCCTTTATGCCGCAGTGGCATCCAGGGTTCAATGCGGTGAATGGGATGTGCTTAGCTCCGTGTGACGCTCGCAGGAAACGGCCGATGAGGGGGTTTTACGAGCTCTCAGAGCCCGTAATGTGTTCCAGACCTTACCTGCGCTGACCTGCAGCTGATGCTCTCTCCCCTCAGACCGTGTCCTCATCGGGCCAGGGCCGCGCCGAGTCCCCCGTCTACACCAACCTCCAGGAGCTGAAGATCACCCAGAGCGCCCTGCCCCCCGCCCCCTCCGGCTCCCCCCTCCACGTCCTGGGTGACTGGGAGACCTACAGCGACCAGAACGGCAGGCACTTTTACTACAACCGCTCCACGCAGGAGAGGACCTGGAAACCCCCGCGAGCCAAGGACGTGAGCACGGGGAGCTCCAGACACGACAGCCACAGCACGGGAGAGAGCTCGGAGGTACGGGCGTCTGATCGGATCGGTCCGGCGTCCCGAGGGCGCTCGCACGCACTCGCTCAGTTGGTGGTCGCCATCATCCGCGGCTGAAAATAGATCCTGATCCCGAAGCCATCCAAAACGTTTCGTGCTCTTGTGTTGATATCAGCTAAACACTCACGCTGGCGTAGGAGTAAACATGACCTAAAGTGAGTTTAAAAGCGTCTCCATGGTGACTGATTCGTTCAGAGATGGAGACGTAGGAAGTTGAGACACGGCAGAGCGACAGTTCAGAGCGCTCTCCAGTCAAATGCACCGAAGTATCCAAAAATTAAATATTTGAACAGACCCGTGTTGACTCGGAGGCAGATTTTTCCCACTTAATAAAGACGCCGCGCCAAGTCCGTCGTGATTGCGCTGTGCAGACAGACGGAGCCGCGTCTGACAAATATTCCAGATTTGATTCCTCAGACAGAAGCCGTCTTCATCTGAAGCCTGATGAAACGCAGAAACGGCCCGCAGAGCCTTTAGAACTGTGGAGAAAGCGCCAGTTTGTGTGGAATAATGAATAAATCAGCTCAGACAGCGAATGTGACCGAACTTACTGCACAACACTGCCACCTACCGTCAGAATGACGTCACCGACATCCTCACACTATATCCGCAGAATGAGTAATTCTTCTAATACTTTTCCGGGGCTCTCTGGTTCCCTTTTGTGTATTATTGTTTGGTAGTTCTCTGTTTTGGGGTGTGTGATTGTCTTTCCTCTCTTTACTGAGCGGTGATCTCTCTCTCTCTCTCTCTGTGTCTCTGTCTCTTCACCAATGATAGCCCGCTCCTTTCTCTCTCTCGCCATCTATCCTTCCCTTCCTGTCGATCTCCATCGGCCACCTCCAGCCTCTGTCTTCAGAGGACACCTGCTTCAGCACCTACTCTAGCCAGTCGGACAGCCAGTATGGCTCGCCGCCTCGCGGGTGGTCCGAGGAGATGGACGAGCACGGGCACACGCTGTACATCAGCGACTATACTAATGAGAAGGTACCGGCCGCGCGGGGCTCTACCTGCTGCCTCTTCACTGTGGTCACTCTGGGAGGATTTGTGGTGGATTTCACACTACCACCACTCCGATGTTTCCTCTGTAGTCGGTAGATCTATGTCAACACATACCACTGCTGTAAGATCCAGATACAGGGGCGTTAGTAACAATGGAAATAATCAAAGTACAACAATCTACTTGATTCAAGACGAGCTAAAAAGAAGCATAGTGTTTACTTTAGCTACTTAGTGTGCTGTCTAACACTCCCACCTGTCTGTCTGTGCGTCATTAGTGGCTGAAGCACGTGGACGAGCAGGGGCGGCCATATTACTACAGCGCCGACGGTTCAAGGTCAGAGTGGGAGCTCCCCAAGGTAAGACTGAAATCACGGGAGGAGTAAGATTAGAAGTCACGTGACAGGCTGGTTTTCCCCAGAGAGGAGGCAGTGGCTTTTTCCGAACAGGCGAGTCAATGCCGAGTGAATTGGACCCCTCAGAGTCCGACAGCTGATCCTTCGTGTTCTCGTCCAAGAATCAGCTGTAAAGTTTGATGGGACAGAAGATGATCTGATGCGTCAGTCTTGTACTGATGACACTCCTCTTTCTGCCAAGAAAAGAGGTTTAAACCTCCATCACCATCAGATAGTTATCACAAAACTGGAGCTCGTTTCTGATGCAGGAGGCTGATTAATGAGGAGAATAAGTCCCAGTTAATCCAGTTGTTGGCTGGAGTCCCCATTGGTATTGATTTATCAGTCTGTGTGTTTTACATTGGGTTTTGAGTTTTACTCACAAATGAAGACAAGCTCCTGTTGTTCCAGGCTTAGTTGAGCTCTCTTGTCCTGTTGTCTCGTCCCAGTACAACCACTCCCCTCCTCAGCCCTCGGGAGACGCTCCGAAGACGCGGAGCTTGGACAGGAAGCACGTGGAGCCCATTGTCCTGACCAAGTGGAGGCACAGCACGTTTGTGCCCGAACTGGGCGACAAGGTCTGACTCGCACACCCGAACACCAACCTTTACCTGGGCAAAAGTAGGTCTCCAGAGGCATCCGTCCAGGACTGTCATGATCTAACATCACTGTTGTTGAGAGTTTGTACTGGTGCCAGTTTCAGTTCTAGACTGGTTTACTTTGCAGAGGTCATTAAAAACCAGGCGTTTCCGTCGAGGCTCCGCCCGCCCACACTCGTTCAAACACCAAGTCAGTAGCTCACCCAGCGCCTCGTCCCCCGTTGATCCTAGCGGATGATGAGATTGCATGTCCTAAATCTCCAGGAAGGACAATCACACCCTCCTCTTCCTCCAGCTGATTGAGTCCGTTGGTCTGAATCTTCAATCGAGAGTGATTTGTTGACAGAAACACCGGAGATGTTTTATAGAAGCAGCATGATGAGAATCTGCCTCCAGTTTTAATTAAAGACAGTTTAGTTCATCACCACTCCACTAATCACCCGCCCTTTCCTCCATTCATCTCCTTCATCACTCATCACCTCCTCCAGTTGTTGTCAGAGTTTAATTTTTCACCCATGTCTCCCCACCAGGATGCTCCTCTGGGCCCAAAGTCCCCCTCTCCTGACTCTGACTCCTGCCCTTCATCTCCCAACCCCCCCACCTCTGTTAGTACAACACTTTTTATTCTTCTTTTCCTCCTGTTTGCTGGGGTTTTTATTTTTTTCAAGAGTAAAAGTATTCTGTCTGAGCTTCAAAATCATCTGCATATTCTATTATTCGGCATTTTGAAGATGTTTATCTCAGACATTAAAGGACAGAAGTAACAAGCGCTGAGCGGTTTATTTTAATCTGATTTCTGAGTCTGCTTTGTCGCGTTGCTCTTGCTGAGTGGGATTAATGAACGCAGATGCTGAAGGACGTGATGGCTGCGTTGCCGGGGCTTTGGCGCGGTGGCGGTGCTTCGGCGTGCTGTCCCCCCCCCCCTTGCCGTGTGTGACACGTGTGCTGATGAGTTTCTGTCTTCTTCCAGCCGTCTGAGAAGTGTGGCGTCCTGAATGTGACAAAGATCACTGAGCACGGAAAGAAAGTCAGGTGAGGGGGTGAATCCAGCGTCGTCGGGGGGTTCCACCCAGAGCGCCCGATGAGCCGACGCTCTTTGTGGGTTCTGTTGCAGGAAAAACTGGAGTTCGTCCTGGACTGTCCTTCAAGGTTCCATGTTGCTGTTTGCCAAGAGTCAAGGAGGCGGCACCAGCTGGGTTAGTGGCACAAACCGGATCAGTGAAGCAGCGAGAGCCTGACAGGAACAAATAAAATAGTCCCTCAGATGTGATGATGAGAGGATGAGGAACGCCTGCCGTCCTTTAGGTGGCCGACCTCCAGGAGTTGAGAGTCAGGCCTCACTTATCTCTCTCCTCCACGTTTCATCCCTTCTCCTGTGGTTTCACACCCCACGACCCGTCCTCATCCATCCATTTTCCCTGTCTCATCCCGCTCCATCCTACCATGTAGCCATACCACAGCAGTGCCTCCCTTCCTGAGTTTCTCCTGTCGCTGTTGAGTAACTGGAAGCCGGCTGCTAAGAAACACCCTGCCGTCTTCTCTGAGCTCCACAGATCCTCCTCTGTATGTGCTTCCTCCTTCCTCTTCTCTCCTCCTCTTCCTCCTCTGCATGTGGCCCCTCGCCTGTCTGTCACGCTCTGACAGGCAGCCGCTCATCAGCATGTCACAAGACTCGGCTGACACCACGGATAACAGTTTGTTTGGCCTGAGATGCTTCATGAAAACCCTGACAGATATTTTCTCAGAATTTCGAGCGGTGGAGGTCTGCAGCAGCGTGTAGGTGAGCTCGGGGGGGGGCTGGGTCGCAGCGCCGCGCTGACACGCTTCGATTGTTTTACGCATCACGAATGCGCTTCTATGCGGCGGCCTTGTATGGATGCACTTCCACGCACACCCGAAACGACTGAACCGACGGGCGTCGGCTTTGTGGGATCGAACCACACTTGTGATGGTTTTAACGCGCAGAGACGGAGGAGCGGCCGCTCCGGAGCTGCAGGCACACTTGTGGTTTCCATGACCACGCTGTCCATCAGCAGCACTTCTATGCAGATTTACATGGAGCATGCTGCATGCTTCGGCTCGATGCCTTCCTCTACTCACCTTTGTTTACTGGAGCCAGCGCCCAGCCCCGGGTCCGAGGCTGATGGTGAACCGAGTCATCGCGCAGTAAACTTCCTGTGACGGTCGTTGAGGCGGTCGGCTGATCCGCGCACAGTCGTGCATGGCAGAGCTCTGAGGTCTCCGAGTGCTCTCGTACCTCAGGGGTTTACTCGCTCTTCTGTCCAGTTTGGAGGCAGTCAGTCCAAGCCCGAGTTCACCGTGGACCTGAGAGGAGGCTCGGTGGAGTGGGCATCCAAGGACAAGTCCAGCAAGAAGCACGTCATAGAGGTGCGACCTCAAACCTTTCCTTTCCCTCATGGTCCTTTTCCACATGGTGAGTATTGTGATTGGTGTCTCCTGCAGCTGAAGACGCGGCAGGGCACCGAGCTGCTGATCCAGTCGGAAAACGACGTCGTCATCGGCGAATGGTTCCGAGCGCTGTACGATTCTGTCACCACCCATGTACGTAAGCAGCCTGAGGTCTGGACTCGGTCTGGTCCCCAAAAAGGAACCTAGCAGGTCACCGTGTGTGTGTGTGTGTGTGTGTGTGTGTGTGTGTGTGTGTGTGTGTGTGTGTGTGTGTTGTGTGTTTGTTTTGTTTTGTCTGTTTCTTCTGTTGTCTGTTTCTTTGTCTGTTTTTTTCTGTCTGTCTCTCAGACCTGCGAGTCTGACGAGGCCATCGAAGAGGACATGCCCGAGTCTCCAGTGGACAAAAACGACAAGGACAAAGAACACAGGGACTCGAAGAAGGGCAGAGGTCAGACGCCACCTTCCACCACCGGAACACCCGGATGTGTTGAGATGGGTGGTGGACAAACTGTCCTGTCCTGTCCCGTCTCTCCCCTCCTGCAGCCATGAAGAACTCCACCAGCATCGACTCCTCCGACAACAAGAAAACCAGACACAAGTTGAAGAAGTTCCTGACCCGCAGGCCCACGCTGCAGGCCGTCAGAGACAAGGGCTACATCAAGGGTGGGAGGGACAGCCGGTCCGTGGGGGTCCACCCTGCCGCGCCTCCATCGCCTGACTTCCTCCTTCCCCCTGTTTGCGCTTTTCAGATCAGGTGTTCGGCTGCAGCCTGTCTGCTCTGTGTCAGAGGGAGACCGCCACGGTTCCAGCCTTCGTGAAGATGTGCATCGACCACATAGAGAACAGCTGTGGGTGTTTGTGATGCCGTAAACGTGGAGATCCTGATCCTCCCGCAGGTTTCTGCTCATCATAATCACTCGGCTGCTGGCTCAGACATGTTCTGCTGTCGTCCCCTGCAGATCTGAGCGTGGACGGGCTGTACAGGGTTAGCGGGAACCTGGCTGTCATACAGAAGCTGCGCTACGCTGTCGATCACGGTGGGTTTCCGCTCCGACTGATCCATGCGAAGGCTGCAAATCCTTGAATTCCTGGCTGTTTGTATTGGCTGACTGGCACGTTTGTGTCCAGATGAGAAGGTCAACCTGCAGGACGGGAAGTGGGAGGACATCCACGTGACCACCGGCGCTTTGAAGATGTACTTCAGGGAGCTTCCAGAGCCGCTCTTCACCTACGCTCTCTTTCACGACTTTGTTGGCGGCATCAGTACGTCCTGCACTTTTTAAATGATTGAGAAGCGTCCCACACCTACGTTTAGTGTCCTCAACTTCATGACCAGGAAGTAACGGGTTCCTGTGGTCTGCTGTTCTGGATGTTTCCACATTTGGTGATTACTATTCCTAAAATCAAATAAATTAAAGAACCACAAAAAGACAACTTAAAACCAGGATGGAAACTTTTGGGGGAAAAAAACGGAGCGTTGATACGACAAAATGCGTTGGTAAAGTTTTAACAGAGAACCTGAAATATTACCTAGAATCCATCTGAACATGTGATCACGTACCAGTGACTCCATGCTGTTTGGATAACCCACCAGTAATCCCGTTACTCCCCTGTGTAAACGTTTCCCAGCACGCAACAGTGGAAGGCTTGGATGTTTCTTCACGCTTTGATGTTCTCTGTCGTGCAGAGATTACAGATTACAAGCACCGAGTCCAGGCCATCAAAGATCTGGTCAAGCAGCTGCCGAGGCCCAACCACGACACCATGCAGGCTCTCTTCAAACACCTCAGGAAGTAAGGAACGCAGCCGCGCATCGATCTACAGCAGCAGCAAAGCTGCATGTTACCTGATCAATGATTCATGGCTGCCTGGATCAAAGCGCCTGGATTGTTAGTCTGTAATAATTTAACACGTTTGAGTCCAGAACCACAGAACTACAACTCCCACAACCCCCCTTTTGTCTTCATCAGAAACTAAATCTTTTATTGTCCCTGTAGGGTGATCGACCACGGGGAGGAGAACCGCATGACCACCCAGAGCGTGGCCATCGTGTTCGGCCCCACGCTGCTGCGGCCCGAAACCGAGACCTTCAACATGGCGGTGCACATGGTGTACCAGAACCAGATCGTGGAGCTCATACTGCACGAGTACGAGAACATCTTCGGCAGGTAGAGAGGCGCGCCGGAGGACAAGACTCTGTTTTTCCCTCTCGGCGCTGACACGTCTTCACCTGCTTCTTCATGCTTCCAACCTTACGGACCAAAGCGGATACGACCAAAATGTAGCTGCAACAAACTAGTGACCAAAAGAAAACCTCCTTGTTTCCTCCTGTTTGTGCGCCGCGCTGCTGCCATGGCGACGTCCTCGGGTCCGAGGTCAACCCCCCGCTGGTACCGATCCAACCGGAACAGCCACGCTTGGATCTGAACATTCAGACACTGAGGGGAGGAAAGGGGCGTTGGTGGTTAGAGGAGCTTTGCTGCTCTCATGTCCTTCCTTAAATCGTCTGCTCCCTCATCTTCTCTCTCCTTAAACGATGAACTGGACGCTCTCCGAACGCGCGAGGTCACCGCTGCTAACGCGCTGCCGCTCGGAGCAAACCATCCTGCAGCGCCCGCGCGTTTAACCGACAGACCCCTCCCCTCCGGCCTGGGAGGCGGAGCCTGTGGACCCTGTCCGAGACCGGACGCGGCGAGGGTGACGTCAGGACCTTCTCTTGTACAGTCGGTGAAAATCCGGTCGGTGTGCCTGGACTGAGAATGTGAACGGGGGTGGGGGGTGTACCATGTAATAAACGAGCTGGGGGTGGAGGTTTACCTGAGCAGAAGGTAAATGGAAAAATGTAACTTTACCCAACTGGAATAAAGACCTGGACGAGACTAAACGACACGTAACTTCTGTCTTTTTGTCAAATATTCCGACTCATGGAACGCTCTGAAATGACCGTTCCGGTGCGTTCCAGCTGTGATCGCAGGTGAGCTCATCGGCATTGCATTCACGTTCTGGAAGAAGAAACATCTGCTTTGAATTGAAGATTTTTTTGCTCCGACTTTAAATTAAATCGGGCAATGACTCGGAGCAACAACATTTTTAAGGTGAATTCGCCTGGAGAGGGAAAGTGGCCCCAACAGGAAGTCTACCACCGGTACATCCTGTTTGTGTTTAAAAATAAAAGCTCCTCTGCACCCCGGTGATCCCTGTTCACCAGGAAAGGCTCCAGTTAGCCTCGCTCCACCTGCACGGTTCTGTCGCTTTGTCTATTTCTGTTGTGCTTTCTCAGCCTTTCGCTCCACGTTTTCCTCCCAGCAGTGACGGATGCTTCAGCTGAGGCCGACGGGGGCCCGGGACCCGACCCTGAGCCGGAGGGGACGAAGAAGAGGCGAGGAAGAGCAGCGTCTGTCAGCAGGGAGCGTCAGGTCGCATTTGCATCGATGCGTTTATGTCGTCAGATCGGACGTGATGAAATGTTTAAAATAAGACAACCGTGAGGTCGCGTGATTAACCAGCGCCCCTTTAATGGGCCAGAGTCAAAGGGACTGGTCACAGCAGGAAACACAGGCTAATTAGACTGGTTATAGTGGGATGGAAGGGTACTGTGACTGGTTATAGTGGGGCAGCGAGGCCTGCCGGATTGATTATGCTGGGCCAGAGGGTAAACGGGCTGAGGCCGTCGTCCTGTTTTTAATTGCCATTTTGATCCGACGTGTTGGGGCAGCGTTGGAGAGCTAATGAGATCCGCAGCGAAAGGCCGCGGCGCCGCTCCTCAGAGACGCTGTGACATTTCTGTTGGCTGTAGATGATCAATACGCCAAGAGTCGGGGAAACAAAACTTTACCGCCGCCTTCAGAGGAGACGCGGAGCGACGCGGGTCGACGCCTGGACAGCCCCCGCAGGCGGAGCGGCTCCTCCTCCGCCTGCGCCGCCCCCCTCAAGGTCAACGGGTCCTGGTCGGGAACGTCGCCCGCTTCGGTATTCGGATCGTTTTCCTTCGCGGTCTCCCGTGACCTCTGCCGAAGACGCGGACACGTGTGTGCCGGGCCTCTTTGGATGCGGAAGGCAGCGTTCCTCCGTGCATCCGTCGCTAATCCGACCGGAGGCTGAGCGGCACGCCGCCTCCGTGGGCGCCAACAAGTGATGGAATCATATTTTTCCGCCCTCAACAGGCTTCAGGGGCGGAGCTGCGATCGCGGCTCCTGTCAGCCGCTGATAAACCTCTGGAAGAGGCTGCTCTCCGCTGGATGCTGTCAGACGCATCCAACAGGCAGCAGATGGACGGAGGGAGGGACAGATGGAGGGACGGAGGGACGGAGGCCGGTCCCAGCGGAGCTGAAGCCTCCGACTGTGAAGGAGATCTGCAGCAGATGTGAAGACCGATGGGGGCAGAGATGGACCACGATGATCTGGTAAACATCAGTCAGTCTGATCCTGTGACTGATGCTGGGGGAGGAGGTGTTGGGGGGAGGAGGTGTTGGGGGGGGGGGTTGTTTGTGTTCAAGGACTAGGGCAGGGACGTCCACCCTCCCCCCCCCAGAGGTCCGTGAGGCTGCAGGTTCTGGTCCAACCCAGCAGCAGCAGCACCAGACTGGACTCACTTCATCAGCTCATCTGAGTCTTCAACAGCTGACTGGTCAAACTGGGTGAGCTGGGCTGGTGGGACCAGAACCTGCAGCCTCACGGGCCCTTTGGGGGGGAAGCTGGAGACCCCTGGACCAGGGAGACGTCCAAAACACCTCCGAACGAGCCACCTCGGTCACCTGACTCTCGTTGCGACGATGTCTTACGGTTGTTAAACGGTTAAGCTCCGCCTTCTGAAGGTGTTTGTTCCTCAGAGAGCTTCAGGATCCGCTTCGGTCACGTGACTGGTGTCTGCTCTCCCTGTAGCATCTGAGACGTTTCGGGATTCCTGGAAATGCTCTCAGTTTTGGAAAAATGGGTGTGGTGTTGGCTCCCTTCCAGCTCCAGACCTCAGGAGGGTTCAGCTCGCCTCGCAGTCACCGCAGCCGTGAGAGTTTCGTCCTGATTAGGAAGGGAGAGAAGGAACGTCGCAGAGAAACATCAACCTGTCGCAGGTGAACGCTGAAGAGGGTCCTCGAGAGTGACAGACAGCATTTTCATCACCACCAGAGTGATCGACGGCTTCAGCGGGAGTCCCGCCCCCTCCTCCGGTCCACACCAGTAGATTATAATGGTTCCAGTGATCACACAGTACAACAGCTGGATGTTTGATGAGGTCTCTACAAGCTGTCACCGTGGTAACCGCAACAGGCTTGATCTCTTCAAGGGACCATTGTGGATGCCTGAGCTCGATGTGGGCGGGGCTTGATAGCCCTCTCTGACCAATCCCGGCGCTTTACGGTCCAGTTCTGCGCTCCTCAGGGAACAGCAGCACGTGTAGCTCCACCCACCAGACTGGCCAAGCAGAGGTTTTCAATCTGTGGTCCGCGGCCCCGCCGTGGTCCGCGCAGGCATCGGAAGCGGCCCCTGAGACCGAGGGCGTCGCTTCAGCGTCGGATGTGAATCCATTTGCTCAAACGTTGGCGATTTGCCGCTAGAACCCCTCTGGCCCGTCCTCTGCGGTTGGTTACGTAAACGCGCGATTTACGTGTTCCAGATTCTCAACAGCAGGAGGTTTCAAACATTTAGAAGAGAGCTAAACACAGAAGAAGAAGAGTGGACAGAAGAAGTCTCCCGTCATCTAATTACAGAAGAAATTAGCATTTCTTCCCCGCTGGGTGCTGATTAACATGATCACCAAGATCAAAAGATCACTTAACGTCTCTGTTGCAGTTTAAGGAAAACAAGGTCAAGCAGAGCTTCAGACTCCAGAAAGAGAAGAGACTTTCACGTTCGGACTTCAGCTCGTCGCGGCGAGGCGTCGCTCGCTGGGAGGCCGCCGCTCCGACGGGGACGGTTCAGATTCCAGTCAGGCCGCTCCTGACCTCGCCACGACTCCGTGATCCAGCTCCCCCCGCTCCCTCTGATTTCGTAAACCTGCCGGCACATCCGGTTCTCCGCCCGGATCGGTCTGAATTTTAATCTTCCCGCCGACGTCGTTATGTGTGCGATCGTCCCGTTTTCTCGGTGACTGACTTCGCCTGCAGCGGAACAGGGCCTGACTGCTGATGGCGGCGGAGGCCCCCCCGGCGCAGGTTCTGGGGGGGAGGGGACGTCCAGATCGCGAGTCGAGTGGGGGGGGGGCAATCCCGAAGAAAAAGGGAAACGGAGGAATCGAACTTTTCGATGGCCTCGTTTGGGGGGTGGGGAGGGGAAATGAGCGTTGTGGAGAAGGCAAACATCTCACCTCCTGGGGGGGAGGGTGGAGGGTTGAGGGGGAGGGTTAAGGGGGAGGGGGGTGATGGTACCAACACCTCCACATCAGGGGAAAAGGGCGTCATCGACCACGGACGAGCCTCCTCACGAGCAAATCTTTAAACTCATTAGCTCTACTGCCAAGGTCCATCGCATCGATGGCACGTTTGGGATTCGAACCCGCAGCCTCGAGGGAGTGAGGGGGGTGCGTGGGGGGGGGGGAAGGAGTCCTCCCCACCGATGGTCTGAATTACCAGTCTGAGCACGACGGCGGCTAAAGTGGCCACAAACGAGGTAATTGTGCGTCAGCGGCGGCTTGGTGACTTTGATGGGAATCGAGTTAGCCTTGATAATCCGTTCAGGTGGAAGGATTTGCTTCGCTGTCTTTTTCCTCCTCCTCGTTGGTATTCCAGGCGAGGCGCTGAACAAATGGGCGATAATTAAGGAGCTGCGGCCAGTCCAGTCCCGCTAATGGGAATACTGGTCGGCCCTTAATGGTCTGCGCCCCCTCGCCGTCTCCATTCCGCCGGTGAGGTTTTGTTTTTTTTTTAAGGATGGGGAACTTTTCTCCAGCTGGATGGTTTGTCGTTTTACAGTCTCACAAACCGAAAGCGAAACCGCCCGCACGTGCGTCAGAATTCCAGAACTCCCGCCTCGCGCGGGGGCGTCTGGGGCGGCTGGATGAAACGCTAATTAACGGTAAACGGAGATCCGTTTAATCACGGTAACGACCCCGCAGGCGGCGGCCTTCATTCGGAGTCCATCACGACTCCCAGGAACCGTCTTGGTCGCTCCTCGTTTCGCTTCCTCTCCGCCCGGGTCGGGATGTTCATTAATCCCAACGCGACGGAGAGGAAATTCGCTCGTTAGCCGAGACGGAACGTAAATTAGTTCCAGCTGCGAACAAACGACCTGCTGACTCACGTTCTGATGAGGAAGAACAACATTTGTAATAAATCCATCTGCACCTTATTTTCCTTTTCCGGGCCTGGAGGAGCAGGAACGATCCATCGCCCTCCTGGACCTCCGTCCCTAGCGCCTCCTTTGGTCCCGGGCTGGTGTTTGGAGGAAGATCTAATTCGGGACGGAAGGTCAAACGTGGAGATCCATCAGTCTCCCAGGAAGGTCTGAGCTCAGGGGGGATAGCAGGGAGTGGGCGTCTGATTGGCTGACCTTCAGGAGTAAGAAAATAAGGTGTTAATTCTCCGTCAGTCTGGCCATTAGTGTCAGCGGAGAATGAAGCTGACCTTTGGGGGGGTGGAGGGGGGAGGAGAGGGGGTGAGCAGTCAGGAGTTGATGAGGAACTCATAGTTCCACTGTGTTCCCACCTCTTCAGGCGCTCCTGGTCACCGGGACTCAAAATCCAGGGAGGAGGTCGGAGGGACACGGACAGCTTCGGCCCTCCTTCTCCGACCTTTGGAGGTTTTCTTTGATTTCCGGGGGGGGTCAGTGTGCTTCTAGACTGTGAGATGAGCCTCAGCGGGACGCCGGAGACGGTTTCCTGCTCGATTGGGGGGGGTTATTCACAACGACTTACACTGACAGTCGCCGCACTTTCAAACCAATTACAAAACCAATCAGCGATGTCAGCACACCCCCTCATGAGGAAAAGCCAATTAAAATGTTTTCCTGGGAAGCAAAATTAGTCTCCACTTTAAATTAAAATCTGAGCCATAAAGCGAGGAGCTCGTACGTATTATAAATAATGCAGATCAACTCCAAAACAGCCCAGAATTCGCTGTTTGATTACCTCGATTCCGTCCGCCGCTACTTGAATTAGCCGCCGCGCGCCTTCCTGCGATGCTACACGAGGGCGTCCGCGATTGTTTTATGAGCTCTAATTGAATTTGATTGGGTTTGGACAATTTTATTTAGCATTTATTCATCCAAACATCAATTATTACGGCTGCTCGTTAGCGCCGGGCTCTAATTTACTGTGGCCGTAAGCGTATACACTTGGGCTCCTCGCCATTAGCTCACCCGCATATGAGCAATTCTGCTCAGCGACGGTGTGACAGTCGCAAAACCGATAAAAAATAGCTCATAAAATATCATAAAAACTCTTAATTGAACGGTTGAACTGGACTCGCTTTACTAAAGGTGTCTGTTGTCGTGGAAACGACCTTCGCGGACGCAAACGAGCGCGAACGACCGCAAAGAGAGAAAGTCAGAATTCACGCCCGAGCCGATAAACCGCGGACTTTCCGAGAAGAAAACGTGTAAAGATTCGCTGAAACGCCTGAAGCGCCTCGAGGGTAGCCCGGCGCCAGAGAGCGAAAGAGTCGACCCCGAGGACGGGGAGCGTGGACGGCGCTCGGAGGCGTCAGGAAGCGTCTCTGGAGAGCGAGAGGCCCGCCGACGAGCCCCCCGACACGGAGACGCCAAAGCTTCCTCCCGAACGTCTCCCCTCTGAACCTCCTCCGTCGGTTTGAAGGTCGGAGGCCCCGGGGGGGGTCGTGGGGGGTCCCAGGGGGTCATGGGGGTCCCAGGGGGTGTCGTGGGGGTCCCAGGGGGGTCGTGGGGGCCCCCTGGGGGTCGTGGAGGTCTCAGGGGGGTCGTGGGGGCCCCCTGGGGGTCGTGGAGGTCTCAGGAGGGTCATGGGGGTCCCAGGGGTGTCGTGGGGGTCCCAGGGGGGTCGTGGGGGCCCCCTGGGGGTCGTGGAGGTCTCAGGAGGGTCGTGGGGGCCCTCTGGGGGTCGTGGGGGCCCCCTGGGGGTCGTGGGGGTCCCAGGGGGGTCGTGGGGGCCCCCTGGGGGTCGTGGAGGTCTCAGGAGGGTTGTGGGGGCCCCCTGGGGGTCGTGGAGGTCTCAGGAGGGTCGTGGGGGCCCTCTGGGGGTCGTGGGGGCCCCCTGGGGGCATCCCCCCCGTCAGGTCGGGCTCAGGAGGCCGGAGACCGTGGCTCCACCATCGGTCAGATGGTGTCTTTTATTCATTAGCTGGTCTCCCTGATCGCTATCGGGGGAAATGAAGGCGGCCTCATCCATTCAGCGTTTAATTACAGGTTTGATCAGCAGGTGGGAGCTGCTGTCAGATCAGGTCTCCTCTTTTATTCCCTCTTGTCCTCAGAAGTTCTGATGAAACCGGACAGATTTCCCAAAACCCGGAATAGACGGAGAAAAGGTGCGTGGTTGTTTTACTGAAGCTGGAGTGAGATGTTGAAATGGGCTTTTAGATCGACACCATCTCCTCCTCTTCCTCCTCTTCATCTTCTTCATCTTCTTCGTCCTCCTCCTTTTCATCCTCTTCATCCTCCTTCTCTTCCTCCTATTCATCCTCCTCTTCATCCTCCTTCTCTTCATCCTCCTTCTCTTCCTCCTCTTCCTTCTCTTCCTCCTCTTCCTCCTCTTCATCTTCTTCATCCTCCTCTTCATCGTCTTCATCCTCCTTCTCTTCATCCTTCTCCTCTTCCTCCTCTTCTTCCTCCTCCTCCTCTTCCTCTTCTTCTTCCTCCACTTCTTCCTTCTCCTCCTCTTCTTCCTCCTCTTCCTCTTCTTCTTCCTCCTCCTCCTCTTCTTCCTCCTCCTCCTCTTCCTCTTCTTCTTCCTCCTCTTCTTCCTCCTCCTCTTCTTCCTCCTCCTCCTCTTCCTCTTCTTCCTCCTCCTCCTCCTCTTCTTCCTCCTCCTCTTCTTACTCCTCCTCCTCCTCCTCTTCTTCCTCCTCCTCTTCTTCCTCCTCCTCCTCCTCCTCTTCTTCCTCCTCCTCTTCTTCCTCCTCCTCCTCTTCCTCTTCTTCCTCCACCTCCTCCTCCTCTTCTTCCTCCTCCTCCTCTTCCTCTTCTTCCTCCTCTTCTTCCTCCTCCTCCTCTTCTTCCTCCTCCTCCTCATCTTCCTCCTCCTCCTCTTCTTCCTCCTCCTCCATCGTCTCCCTTCCTCTCATCGAGGGGCACCGAACGCCGTCCGTAATTACAGCCGTATATTTCAGCCTCTTTCTATTAACCTCACTCCATTTCTCTCTCACGCTTGAACACTCCCACATTCGGCTGCAGCGTCTGGGGGCCTCTGCGGAGGACACCTGCAGGCGTCGGGGGGGGGGTGGGCGGTAAACACAGCCACGGCATCGGGAAGGACGCCTTCGTCCCTCCCCTCCAGCTCTCCCTCGCCCAAGAACGAGCGCCGGACGTGACGACGTGAGCGTGAAGGCGAGGAAATCGAACGCACCTTCAGTTCTGATAAAATGCTTTGATCTTCTGACCCCGCCCCTTGAGCAAGGCGTGTGTTCAACACCCAAGGAGACGCTTTGATCTTCTGACCCCGCCCCTTGAGCAAGGTGTGTGTTCAACACCCGAGGAGACGCTTTGATCTTCTGACCCCGCCCCTTGAGCAAGGCGTGTGTTTGGGAGTTTCTCCCCGAAGAGCCTCGGCTCAGATTAACGTCTCTCTCGTCTTCGCCAGCCGGGCAGAGAGGAACCGGGGTCGCTCTCGCACGCTTCTGGGTTTTTATTGTTTTGCTGACGAGGATTCGCCCGTCCACGCCGCCGTCCGTCGCCCTTCAGACGGCGGGCCCGTCGCCACCAGCAGCTTGTGCTCCCTAATTAGCATTTTGTCATCAAAACAAACGTCGTTTCGCCGGTTTTTCGCCCGAAGTCGCCGGCTGGCGTCGCTTACGTGGAGCTGAAGCAGCAGGAGGACGGATGATGATGGAGAGAACTGGGGGAGAGGTGGAGATGAACGTGAGCCCTCCCTCCATCCATCCCTCTTTCCCTCCATCCATTCATCCATCCCTCCGTCCCTCCATCCCTCCATCCTCCCACTGTCCCTCCATCCCTCTGTCCCTCCATCCATCCCTCCGCCCCTCCCTCCGCCCCTCCCTTCATCCATCCCTCCATCCATCCCTCCGTACCTCCCTCCATCCATCCCTCCTTCCACCCAACCCCCCCATTCATCCATCCATCCCTCCGTCCCTCCTTCCATCCAACCCTCTGTCCCTCCCTCCATCCATCCATCCCTCCATCCATCCATCCCTCCGTCCCTCCTTCCATCCAACCCTCCATCATCCATCATACCTCCGTCCCTCATTCTATCCATCCCTCCATCCATCCATCCATCCCTCCGTCCCTCCTTCCATCAACCCTCCATCATCCATCATACCTCTGTCCCTCATTCTATCCATCCCTCCGTCCCTCCCTCCATCGATCTATCCCTCCATCCATCCAGCCATCCCTCCGTCCCTCCTTCCATCCAACCCTCCATCATCCCTCCGTCCCTCATTCTATCCATCCCTCCGTCCCTCCCTTCATCCATCCCTCTGTCCCTCCATCCCTCCGTCCATCCAGTCTTCTCTTCTGTCCTCCGTCTGTGTGTCCAGCTGCAACAGAAGAATAAAACTCTTTTAGTCTTTAATCCATTAAATCCGGGAACGCCGTGATGAATCTCCCTCCTCGGATGAATCTTGCCGCCGACGTTCCTAATGAAGGAGCTGGGATGAAGGTGCTATTTTGGGCTCTAATGAAGACCACCTCCTCTCCTTTAACGAGGCTGTTGTGTGGGACCGTTTGGTTCCAGTCAGGAGAGAAGAACCAGTTTCCTGCTCGCGTTTACGTTGATGCTAAATATAAAGCGGCAGCGCCGGTCGATGCGTCCGCCACAGAGATATTCCTGGATTATCGACCCCTGGACGCGGTAAATGCATCAGTAACGGCTAATCTGAGCCCAATAACCTGCCGCCGGTGTCTGCCCCCGATCCCCAGCAGACCCCTGGGAGCCGGATGAGAGCGGGGTAATTCCTGGAAGGGGCGAGCCTCCGCTGCTGGCACCGTCCGGGATTCCACTCGCTCTGCTCCCGAACGCTGGGAACGAACCTGGAAGGACGAGGGAGCGCCGCCGTTGTCTGGAGTCATTGTTTCAGGATTAAACCTCTCGCGTCTTCTTTGTCTCCATCCCTGGTGCCACTAATCCAGGGTTTATTTAAAAACCTCCGCCTTTGTATCGTCTGACAGCGGAAGGTTCAGAGCAGAGCCAGATTATATTTCTGCCTCCGCATTGACGATTAAATTAGGATTAAACGTCTCGGAGCTGTGTGGAACCTTCAGGTCCTTCCTCCAAGAACCTGCTGCGGGTCCTCCTTTTGTCCAGCGGTTAATTCTCTGAGTTCCTTCGATCCCGTGGAGCTAATTACAGCCCTCAAAGTTCACGCCTGCTTTTCCACGGAATCCCAGATTAACCAGACACATTCAGATCCGAGCCGTTGTGATGGTCTGCTGGAGCACGGACCAGCGACCTGGGCCAGGCCCGATAGTCCCAGTTGTAATTACGTCATCGATCCGTAGTAGAGCTCGGGGAATCGATGTTCAAAACCAAATGTAAAGTTTGGAGACGTATCATCAGTTGTTGATGAAAACATCCAGATCGAATCAAATTTAATCTCCACAAAACTAAAGTAATTAATATTAATATTGGATTTGGACCCGCTGGGTCGTTGGGAAAGAAAACGGTCCCACATTTACGTGTCACTTTTTTATTTTTAGCTTTTTAATCGTTTATTAAATGTGTCACTTAGTTAAAGCTGATATCAGGTTGGAGCTGAAAAAACAAAGTTCAGATATATTTGATAAATTAACATTGTTCCCTTTCCCGAAAATGCTGCATTGCGGTTCTGGATGGTTTTTACTTTTTTAAAACAAACAAATGAGATCAGAAGGTAAAAAAAAAATAGATAAATCCCAAAATGAGTGAGCACCTCGACTGACGCTCATCTGAAGAATATTAATCATCCACTCAGAGCAGCTCTGAAATTACGCAGATAATTAAATGTTTTGGTACGTTTCTTTCTTTCAGAATTATAATTAACTGATTATAAATCCCCCAAACGGACTCGCACTTAAACAACAATTGCAGGTTATTAATTAGAGAACAATAACTTTCACATCAATATTAGCCTTTTCAACAAGTCCCCTGAGCAGCCAGCGGTTTACAGATGTTAGATCAGAAAAATGGATCACCGGCTGAAAATGAACGACTTAAATGATAAAAGTGCTTGTGAAAGCATTATGTGTCACTGTAATGGACCGCCTCCACGAGAAAACACATTTGCATTCACACATTTGTTGTAAAATAGCGATATGTCTCTTCTTTGTTCAGCCTCTTGTGCGTGTTGTTTATTCATGGCTGTGATTTATATCCACACACATAAATAAATATACTTTTATTCCTAGTAGCAGGTTCACCTGCCGGAGCAAAACATGTGAGGGAATGCAATACTGTAGAAAAGTGTCTGGAAATGCACTCTATTAATTGCATTAATTCCGTTAATTGCTAAAATTATCCAACTTTTCTGAATGTAAGTTTTTGGGGCTGCTTCCTGTTTACACCTGTGGGCGCTTCTGATTGGTGGAGCGCCTCCAGGTAGACCCGACAAAGGGACCGCGTGTGTCCCCAGCATGCGACAGCGTGGACATTAAAGCAGATCACATGTTTAAAACATGTTAATACGCGCAAAGAGGACGCGAAGGGCGGCTGGAAGTTTTTGGGGGGGCGAGCCCCGCCGCCGCTCCCCTCCGCCCCGCCCGCCTCCTCCGCGGGCTCCGCCTCGCTCCAGCCGGGGGGGGTGCAGAGCTCTCCCGGAGCCGGAGAAGAGAGCTCGTCTCCGCGTCCCTCTCCTCCGGCAGACCCCGGTCCGCCGCTCCGCCATGGCCGTGTGGACCAGGACCGCCGCCGGGATCGCCGCGGCCGTCGCGCTGTGTCTCTGCCGGACGGCCGCCGAAGGTGAGCCGCCGCTCCGCCGCTCCTCCTCCGCCGCCCCGCTGCCTCCTTCCCCCGGTGGGAGGCAGCGGGAGCGGGAGTGCACAGACCCGGGGGGGGGGTCGCGTTTCCCGGGGGCAGGCTGCAGGACGCAGGAGCCCCGGAGCGGTGCGGGCTTGGATCCTGTGTCATGTGCACATTCTCACATGTTAAAGTTTTCTGTGACACCGAAAATGCGCGAGTTCAGTTCGTGAAGTGCTCAGGATCGATATCTGATTTGGACCTCGTGTGATCGAATGTGAGGGACGTCCACTTGGAACCCAACTGGTGGTGCGTTCCCGGCGCGTCCCTGGTGCTCCGGCGTGCAGCTGCACGTCCCGCTGGGAAGGTTCCAGGTGAATCTCCTGAAGTCTCTCGCGTGTTTTCGCGGCTGGACGCGGCTCAGGTTGTGCGTCTTCTGCTGCCCGGAGGGAGCAGCCTCCCAGGTCTGTGCCTCCGACTCCGGCGCTGCGGCTTCCCGGGAAGGAGGGTTGTTGGTGCCGGAGGCGGGAGAGACCCTCCAGCCCCGACACATGGAAAAGTCTTCATCTCGTCTCCCCTCTATCTTCCTCCTTTCCCATGCTCGTGCCTCGGCTCCCCCCCCCTATTCCCCTCCTTCCTCGTCCTCTTCCCGACCCTCCCATCTGTCTTGTGTTGCCGCAGCGCAGACCGGGATTACCGCGCTCCGCTCCCACACGCGCGCGTTCACAAACCCCCCCGAAGGCTCGGGAGGCGGCCGACCAGACGGGATGTGTGTTTGAGGACATCGTCCAGCAGCAGAAGCTCCTCAGACGTTCTTCACGTCGTCCAGCTTCTCTCCAACACTTCCTCTGTAATCTCGTAATCTTAATCTGCCGTTCCCCTCTCAGATGTTATCGGTCCCGGTCTTTGCTGCAGTTTTATGACAATGTTGCAGCTCAATTTGGGGATTTGTACATTTAATTAGAGACTTTTTTCCAGTAATTACTCAACAGAATTAATGATAATCTCACTGGAAGGACTCGGGATTACAGCGGCGCGCACAATCAGCACGTTTGAGTCTGAATCTGCACAAATCCTTTGACTTCTTTGGCTCTTTTGTTCGGTCTGTCGCTTCGCAGTGGAGAAGTCTTCGACGTCCTTTGTCTCTGCTGCTGTTTCGTCTCCGTTCGGCGCCTTTTTCGCTCGCTCGCGAAACGTCGATTTCCTGTGACAGGCTCGAGGGTCCGCGCTGGTGCCGCAGACGGCGAGAAGAGCTCTGGTGTTAAGTGGCGGCTCTGAAGCGGGCGCCCGGCGCGTCCGCCGCCGCCAGGGGGCTCCGGGAGGGCGCCCGCGGGCGCCAGCCTCCGCCCTCCGCCCCCGATTCGCCTCTCCCCGCCCTGGATCCGCCTCGCCGTCTCCCAGCGCGCCCCAGCAGCGCCCATCATGCACGCTTCATAAAACACACTCCCTAATAAGCGCGGACTGCAGGCCGGAGGGATCCCAGCTGCTGGTGTCAGTCATCCCCCCCCCCACCCCACACACCCCCAGCCCCCCCCACACACCCCCCCAGCCCCCCCCAGCCTCAGACGGTTGACTGTTCATTACAGAGGTCAGAAGAAGCGACAACAGTTGAAGTACGTAAACGTCCTGCACAGATGGCGCTCTGATGAGTTGTTAGCCGGCGAGCGCCACGAGTCCCCGTTGGTGCCTCTGCCTGCAGCAGCAGACCCCCCCCCCCCCTCCCCCCACCCTCCCCCGGCCCCCCCCGGGCCCCACAGGCTCCCAGGCTCAGAGTAAATCCTACTCTCAATGTTTTATCCTCTGACATTCAGGAGGAGAGCTCGGCGTGACTGGAGCCGTTAACCGACTCGCTCTCTCCTCGCTCTCTCGCCGACTGCTGGACGGGTCGAGCGGCGGCTCCGCCCCCCCCCTCACCAGGACTTCTTGATGTTATCATCTGGCTCTCGGCCCCCGGTCTGGGTCCTGGTGAAGAGCTAAGCCCCACTTAGCAGCGCTGTGAGCAGACCCTGGTGACTCCCTGGAGGAGGAGACTCCAGCTTCAGCGGTGTTTCAGACCCTTGACCAGTCCACCCTGCTGGACTCATAAAGTTCACGTCACTTGCGCTGGAGTGTTGTTGTGGTTTAAAACGCACCTGAAGTGATCATGCCATCGTTTCTACGTTTAAAACATGTCCGAGGCGGCGGTCCTTCCAGACGGATTCGCGCGCCGTGTCCAGCCTGTCGGTGGTCACTCAGATGAAGGGAATTGACCGTTAAAGGCAGAAGAGCGAAGACTTCAACGCTCGCTGGTTGGGGGCTTCTTGGATGGAGCGCCATCCAAACATGTACAGAGATAATCCCCCAAGCATCAGACGTGTTCACACGACATCGATGTCGCCTGGCGCTGCCTCCGCTGGCGCTCGAGCTTCTTTAGAGTTAACGATGGAAATGGAAGTGCTACTTGAGGGCTGACAGGAGATCCGTCCCCGTTCCAGGTTTACGAAACTGTCCAAAGCCGACGATTCCACCGCTGCTGAAGTACACGCGTGGCTCGTTCTCGGGGTGTTTTCTGTTTTTGTACGCATTCACAGATAGTTTTGCTGCAGCAGCGGCGCCACACGTGTACATCAGAGTACACTGTGGTCGCAGGATTCTACTCGCTCGCTTCCTTCTATGTTTGTTTGTTTCTAATGTGTATATTCACCTAGTTCAAACACACACATCCTTCTATCACTTCTATCTTTATGAGGACTCTCATAGATGTAATGCGTTCCCCAGCCCCTCACCTAACTCTAGCCATCATAACTAACCCCTAAACTAACCTCAACCCATTCCTAACCTCTAAATTAAAACCATTCCTTGACCCCCAAACAGCACTTTTGAAGTTGTGAGGACAAAATGTCCTCATCTTGCTAGTATAATGAGTATTTTGGTACTCAGCATGTTGCAGCTTCAACAACACACACACACACACACAGATGCACACACACACAATGCACACACACATGCACACACACAGATGCACACACACAAATGCACACACACACACAAATGCACACACACTCTCGCTATTGAAGAACTCTCCAAGGTGCTGAAATGACTCCTGCTCACTTTCATTCCCTAAGCAGTTTTGGGGAAATATAGACTAAATAAGCTGATAGCTCCACACAATAAGCCACAGTAGGCCACGCTCACACACCCTCCCTCCCTTAACGCACATGCACATGTTCCTTCTGCTGGTCCTGACCTCATCTGCAGCTGCCACCCCAGGTCTGCAGGTCTGGGCCGACCCAAGCATGCCAACAGACATGAGCGCACACATGCACACGTGTGTGTTGATGTGCATACATGTACATCTTTGGGGGTCATCACTTGCTGCTATCAAATGTTACAAACATTTTAAATAAAAATGGTGTAATTAAGCTTTACTTGAAGAATCGGGTTGATGGGAATAGAAACACAGTCTGTCAGTGTTAGTGTGTTGTTAGAGGAGTCGGTTGAGCTTTTCTTGTAATGATGTTTGCCATTTAAATGATTAAGAGATGAATTTAAGATCTTCCAAGACGATCAGACGAATGGCAGCTTTAGATGACGGATTTTTAACATTTGGAATGAAAAGCGTCTATAATCAAACAACATTAGGTTAAACGAGTCACCAGATTCCCTCTGAAATTTGTTGTTTGTCTGAAAATTTGTGTGAAATTGCCCCGCCAAATGTCCGTCTGTTAGCAGCGCTGAGTTTTCAGGAGATAATTAATCGTCTCTGCTGGCAACAGGACACCGTTTGGCCTCAGCGGTTGTTGTGGAAACTGTCCGCAGGTATTAGACATCCAGCTGTTGCCTTATAATCTTACAGACTCTGACTTATGTTTGATAAAACAGGAGCACAAACACCCCCAAAGCCTCTAATCCCCCCCATCTCACAGTGAAGAAACCTTCAAATGTCCTTAAATAACAAATAAAATGGTACATTTAACAGTTTACCTGAACCAGAAAACGAAGCACGGAGACAACAATTCATCAATTTTGTGCTCATCTCTCATTTGAATGTTTAATAATCTACAGGCTTTTTGCTACATTTACAGCTGATCCACACAGTTTGAATAAGACTCATAGCTCACTCAATTATTCATCCCCACTGCTTTTCCAGCCATTATCTTCATGTATATTTTTCCACAGTCTTGGTCCTCTCGGAGGTATTTATCCTTCACTCTGAGCTGATTTAGAGCCGCTGGAGTGCAAGTTGTAATCACAGACTAATGACAGATAATCTCAAGAATGCTAAGTGACTGTAATCCTGCATAATGACAGATAAGACCATTACTCCCCTGCTGTGTCTGCGTACCCTGATATACTGATTTTCAGATATTTCCTGTCTTTCACTTTCACTTACAGTTTTCTCTGCAAGTCTAAAACTTTGTTTTTACTTTAAAAAAGTCAGAGAGGCCTGACAGGAGGCTGTATGGGGGGGCCGGAGGTGAAATTGGTTCATATTCAGACAGGTTCTGCCCCGATGTTCTGTGATTAAACCGCATGAGGGCCGACATGATGGACAGAAAAATCGGATTTCCTCCGCCTTGAACTGGCTGACCAGTGACCTCACTAATTAGGCCTTAAAATGCACGTGGCGTTGAAGGAAGTTTGATTATTGAGGCACTGCAGGGATTTAATATGAGTATTATTAAATTATTGAGACTCTGGAGGCTGAGCGGTGAATTCAGAGGTGTTATTAGTCGCCCAGAGAAGGCTTGTGGGCGCTCCGAGGCAGGGCAGGTTATTTAAGGTGTGGGTGCTCGCTCCTGCTCGGGGCGATGTTAAGAGTTTTGGATTCAACCCTCTCCAAATGCCGGGCACGGAGCGCGGAGCAGATCTCATGTCAGATTTGACAGACAAGTTTACTGTCGTCGTGAATATTTGGAGAAATCGCGAGCGAACTCTTGTGAGAACTCTCTGCAGCCGCTCGCCCTCGCGCTGCCTCGCTTTTACGGATGGACGGACGGGGGATGGATTTATCGTGGCGTCCGTCCATGTGGGACCCGCTGGCCCGTTTCCCCTCCAAGGCCACCCCTCCAGCGGGTCTGACTCCCCTCCAAATGGGGCCATTTGTCAAGCGCCGCTGTTGTCATTGAAGATGACGTGTTGCCGTTTCAAATATCAGCCTCCGCGCGCTGAGGTCGCGGCCCCCGGTCCGCAGACTCTTACGGCCCGAGTTAGTTACGACTGTCGTAATCAGATGCTTTGCTGGCGGCGCTGAACTTATCACCAAGGTCGCCGCGCTTCCCACCAGCTCCTCGCCGAGGAACGCCGCTGCCGCGGCTGCCAAAACAAGATAATAACCTCATTTATCCCAATAATCCGAGAAAAGCCCAAATATTAATGGGAACGTTATTAATTTTGTCGCTCTGACGGCGTCTTCGTGTATCCGGGAGCCACGGTGGAGACGGGCCAGCGGGCACCTCGCTCACTCTCCATCAGGTTTACTTTCATGAACGGGGGAGCGAGGAGCTGCAGGCTGCTGGGCTGCGGAGACTGCTGATGAGAGGCAATCAGCTGGTGTTAGAGAGGAGGACAAAGCTGAGTCAGTGAGGAGAGAGGCTGAATTGTAGCGCTGCAGGACGGGGCTTAATTAGAGGCAAACACACTGAGGTGAAGCAGGAGGAAGGGATGGATGGCAGGATTAAAGACAGGAAGTGGAGTGGAAAATATGAGAAAAGCCTCCTGCCTTTATTTAATCCCTCGCTGACTTTGCTCTGTACGTGCAGGAGCCGCCGTCTGTTTTCTGGATTCCCTGCCTCACTTCTTCTTGTGATGATTTGTCAACGCTGGGGGGGGGCGCGAGGGGAGACGGGAGGAAGACCGCGGCGATAAAGAGGAGCAGGAGAGCTGAAATTAAAAAGAAGGGAAGGTGAGGAGAGGAGGGATCGGGTTAAAAGGAGTGGAAGAAAACAGAAAAGACGGATAATGAAAAACTTTGTCCCGCTAATGGTTCCCCCTGTCGGCCCCCCTCTGAGATATTCTCAGCTGCTTCCACAATTTCACCCCTGTTGGCTTTTCCGGGCGTGTGAGTGCTCAGCCTTCAGGTCTCCAGACCCCCCAGAGCACCGGCATGCTGCGAGACTGAGCCGGCATAAATATTAATGATCCACCGAAAAAAAAACTAAAGTTTAAGGAACATTTTTATACTTTGGGCGGCGTCCGCGCCCCGCGCCGCCGCTCTTCGGGGAGGGTTCGGCGGCCAGGTCCGTGGATTAATCCGGAGTTTATGTCGGGCTTTCGGGGTCCTGGAATCCCGCGGCCTTGGCTATAGGGGGAGAGACTCCTGCCTTTAAAATAACAAAGGGCAGTATCGATTTGGGAGGAAAAAAGTCTGAGAGAAATACACAAATAATGAGATTTCAGCCTGAGGGAATTGTGTTTGAAAGGTTTTTAGCCTCCGGCAGGTTTGCGCGCTGCTTCATTACGGTTTCCTTGCCGTTTCTGTTAACTTTATCAATTAATTGCAATTAGGATTTTAAAACCAGCCGTGCTGTCGCTTTGCATTTGTCTTCCCGCCAGTTACATCAGGGCGAACGGAGGGGCTTCGGGATATTTCCTAGCAGACCTGCTCTGCTGCAGGTCTGCGCCACGCCGACAGGCTGATATAAAGGCAGCGGCGAGCGAGTGTGTGAACAGATTTCCAATGCTGCGTTTGTTATTTCTAATATCTGAGGCGGCCGCGGGTCCTCGGGGAGCAGAGAGCAGCCGCTGCGGCTGGCACCTCAGATCCTCCCTGGGCCACGTTAGCCACGGATGATAAATTCTAAACACAGAGAAACCAACTACAAATTGAATTCCTGCAGAGTTTATTATCAACTTGGAGATAAAACTGACCTCGAGCTTTGGTGGGAGATTGAATTAAAGGCAGGCGAAGGACAGATGAGAGCGGCAGCGGCCTGCAGCGCTGCCTCCTCCGCTGCTCCTCTGCAGGCACCAGCAGCTCCGCTCACACACACCGAGGCCTCTTTTGTGTGATCAGCACCTTTATTTACGAGGTACCACACACCCTTCGGTCAGCTGATGATGTCCACGACTCCCGCCGTATTCTCAGCCAGTCAGGGATCCAACCACAGCGTTTGTGAGCGACTCCGCGGCTTCTGCAAAGGTCGTGATCGGTTGAGGCGTCTGAAATTAACACGAACCCCCTCGAATACAGGTCAGGATGTTCACCAGCGACGCTGAGGGATCCCCGGAGGGCGAAGGTTCCCTTCATGTGCCTTCCGTTTGTCGGCGGAGAACAAAAGAGTTGGATTTGCTCTGATTAATTTGCCTAATCCAAAAGTCGTGCTCGCTGATTCAGGCCCCGCCCCCTGGATATCTCTCCTCTGTTGAGCTCAACAGGAGCCGTGTGTTGGTGTCTGGGGGAGGGGGAGGGGGGAGGGGGGGGGGGGGGGCGTCCATTCAGCCTGGCTCCATTATACCTCATCATAGTTTTGCCCACAGTGGCTGTAAAATCATCTTTACATACAGTTGCTGCTCTCATTTGCATTAAAATAGCTCGTACCCCGGCCCTAGCTGCTCCCGCGGTGCACTGCAGAGCTTCAGTTTTACTCCCCGGTGTCGAATCCAGCTTCGTTTCTCCTAAATAAATGAGGTTTGCAGAGGTCCTTGAGTGATATGTTTGTGCTGTGTATTTTACTTGAATGGCAGAACTAAATTGTGTTTCTTCGCCTCCCGTGGTGACTCCGTGGTCCGCTGCTTCCCATCAAGACACCTTTAGATTAACCCATTTACTGGTGCAGCTGCTGGAGAGGCCCTCTTGTATCACGCCGTACATCTCTCTGAAGCATCAGCGGCGAGGACCTCCGGGGGCCTCGGCTGTGTTTGAAGTCAGACCTGGCAGTTTTCAACACGAGTTGTCGCGGCGCGCCTCGCCGCCGTTTTGATCGCTTCATTTGCTCGCCGCCTGCCGCCCTCGCCGCCGCCGCCCACGTCAGCGCTCAGTGTGATAAATCTCATTGAGGCGATCGTCGTGCTGAGTTTAATGAGCGCTGTTTGCGTTGGGCTGCGCCGCGGCGGCTCTCGTAGATAATGAGCCGGTGTCACCGGCGGATAAAGGCTGAGGGCCGGAGGAAATGTGCACCCAGCAGGCGGGCAGAGCGAAGGCGGCGGGCTGCTCGGCTTTATGGCTGTCGGAGGCGCCGGCAGGATCCATCAGGAGGACAGGAAATTAGTTCATCACACCTGAGGAACCACTGAAGCGTGACAGGACAGGCGTTCTCAGGATGTCGCGGCCGACGGACGGCCGTGTTTCCATTTAAGTGCGTAAGCAGAGTCCACGTTTAACATCGGCGAGCGTTAACGCGGCCGACCGGGTCGACGCGTGACGGCCGCGGCCCCGAGCGTCCCCCGAAGGACGCGCGAATGCAGGCGCCCGGCGTTGAAAGGTCTCCGCCTTTTGATGAGCTCTTGTGCTTGTCGCTCGTGCAGAAAGAACCTTTCAGAGGAAATAATAGCAGGATATTGATATGTTTGGGCTCCTGTCATTGCTTTTACCAGAACTCCACGCTGAAGGTCGGATGGATTATGGAAATGCACATTGACGTTTTCTGCATGAGGATGATTGTTAGCGCTCGGCAGCAAACAAGCGTTGCCGGGGCCTCATTAATCCTGCTTACCGCTGTGTGCTCTGAATGGTTAGATAAGTCAATTCAGCGTGTACCGAGCGGCGCTCGAGTCCTGGCTCGGAGAGCCGCGAGAGCAGGACCTTCTGCTCGCTGCTGTTTGTTCAGGTGATGGATGGAGTTCATTGGGATTCAGGGTCTCCGGCTCAGTCACGAACTCCGTGGTTACTTTGCTATTCAACAACACCGTGAAGAAGCGAACAAAGCGGGTGAATGATGAGCGGCAGAATCACCTCCATTTCAGCGCCTCAAGGCCCGGAGCCTGAATAAGAGCGGCTGGATGAAAGACATTGTCTTTACATCCATCAGTCAGACGTCATCATAATTGCCTCCCGTCCTTGCTGCAGTTTTGTGCAACCCTCTTTATCTATGAAATAATAAGCCTTGTAATGACAATGACATCACCGCGTGCTCTCACCCCACGTCCGCGCTTCGGTGGCTCTGCAGGACTCCGGCCCACCCGGGCGGGGTCACTGCCGGTAGTCCGTCAGGTATTCCGCATTTAGATCCGTTTCCCCTCCGGGCCCCCTGCAGACGCGCTCGGCTGGTTCCGGTGTCACAAACGTCCGCGCTCAAATGTCAAAGCTGCACCCCTGACAACTGTCACAGTGTTTTTCTCCCGCTGTCCCCGTCCGCCGACAAGGATGTGCTCCCGCCGCACAGCGTGTGCGCTCCCCTGGGGCTAGAGCACACGCTACTGGACACGCTGCACGCTACCGGAGAGACACACCTCCCAGTTTGACCTCTCTGGACGTCCCACCTGTCTTTCACGGTGAGGGCTGCCCTCCATCCGCAGCACAAGCTGCTGCCAGCCTGGTGCCTGCAGGGGTGAGGACTCTCACAAAGATCTTCAGAGAACCAACCTTCTGGTGGTTGCCAAGTATCTATCCCACATTCCAAGCAGCTAACAGAATATAGGCTGTGGATTCTATTAAAAAAAAAGCAGCATATGGTGTGTGTGTGAGCCTGGAGGAGAGCTGCGGTATCACGAGAGGGCAGAGCTGGAGGCGTTCTGAAGTCCACGCGCAGCTGAGCGAAGAGCTGCTACCCGAGTAATTAGTTTTTGAAACTTTTCCATTTTCTGAAGAATACAAACGAGTTTTTGTGGAAGCCGTAAACGTGCACATGCCTCATTGAAGGATTGCGGAGGTGGGGGTGAGCGTTGATGATGCGATAGCTGGGGGCGTCCATTGTGCATCAGTGACCTTGTAGATTAGCTCATCCTCCTCTTCTTTAGAATTGCGTGTAAGGTTCATCGGAGTTACAGTCTGCAAATCGAATTTACTCCTCAGACAGCAGATGCGGTCCTGGTCCAAACTTCACTGAACCAGGAGGGAGGATGGAGAGGAAGAGGACGCAGACGTTGGTGGCTAACGCGACAACCTTCCTCCTCAGGCAGTACGACGATCTGGACCCGTCAGGATGAGGCGCTGACAGACGAGTGGGCGCTGATGTTTTCTTTCAGCGCGTCTGGACTGAGATTGGACTGCAGTAATCTGTTCTGGGGTGGAGGACACCGCTAATGGAGACGATGCTGACGGAGGGTCGTCAGCCCCACTTCAGTTTACAGGTTGGAGCTCGAGAGGAAGGCTACAAACCTTTATTGATGTCGTCGTCTTTCTTCCTCCTTTTGTTTCTGAAGATGCGGTTGGAGCAGAACCATTTAGCACCAGTTATTTATGGTGTTTTAATTGTCGGCGCTCGTCTGTAGACCATTAATGTGAAGCATGGAGATGTTTTTCCTGACAGCGTTCATTCGTCTCTATCAGCGTCCAGGCTGGAACGAGTCAGGCAGGAGGCCCTTTATCTCCACAGCGCGACAGGATCCAGCAGAACGACCCCGTTTGTTCCTGGAGGTTATGACTCGGTGCCAGCACAGGAACATTAACTCTGCAGGCTTCTGGAACCAACAGCTGACTCCACTGAAGAGCTGCTGAGCACTCATTCACTCGTCTGGTTTTGACAACCATTCTGAAGATGGATGGACTCCGCAGTTGTGATTTGTGATATCTCTTCCCCGTTTCCCCTCCATTGATCTCCCCTCTCATCCATTCAGTCACTCTTTTTCACTTTAGAGAAAAGCTCAACGATTCTTTCCAGCCACCTCGATGATGAACCACAACACAGTGTGTAACTAACAAAACAAAAAACACGACCCCGTCTCAACCCACCGCTTTATTTATTGTGGCTTCTGTGGATTTCTAAGTGCTCCATCACACTGGATAAGTGCTGTAGTTCTGTTTCTCCGCTAACGCTGCATCAACTTCATGTTTTTGGATCATCTGAATGACGGCTTCGCCCAGATGTAGGCGCTGTCAGCCGTAGGCTTCAGTCCTTTATGGTCTCATGAGTCAGTTATTGTTTAAACATTCTGTGCATTATTGGACCTCCCTGTGTTTCAGACGACGCTGCTTTGCTTGTTCATATAATCACCAGGTTCTTCACATTTCAGTCACGTCCCCTACAGCGTCCTGGTCCGTGTAGTTTTGGCACAGAAGCACAACTTTGACAGTAATTCACACCCCCGACGCTTGTCTGGCTGTTGTTTATAGACGCCGAGGTGCACGACAGTAACGTGGCATCTGTCCTGAATGTAAATATGTTGTCATGAAGGCAGAACTGAGGCTGAGGTTCTCTGCTTTCAGATTGGTTGACAGAGGAGTGTGACAGCACGCTGCTGTCCAATCTGCCGCCGTCGTCCTTCAGGAGCTCCTCCCAGCTGTCCAGCAGCCACGCGCCCGGCTTTGCCAAACTCAACAGGAGAGACGGTGAGTGAGGTCTTGATGAGATGGCGGTGGATCTTTGCAGCTGACTCAGTCAGAGAGCAGAAGCTGCCTCAGAGCATCTTTTATTCACTGTTGCATTTGCGCTGATGTTCTGACGGCGATGTCAGAGATGAAGCTCACTGCAGCGCTTTCTCCAAAGAGAGAGCTCCGGTGTTTTATCCCGGCGTCGTTGGAGTGAATAAGCTTGAGGGCTGAGGCGGATTTAATCTGAATCAGATTGGTTTCCACCACCTCGGAGGCTGCGGAGCGCACTGCCGCTGCTTCGAGCTCCCGAGTTCAAGTCAGACGAGCCCCCCCGCTGCTGCCTCTTCCCACTGAGAGCAAACCGAATTCTGGGAAAGAGGTTGCTGTTGTGGGGAGGATAAAAAAAAAATTCCACACGCGATATAAAAAGAGGAGTGTCAATGTTCTAGAGTCGATCAGGGAACCAACCGTCACAAAACTACCCAGGGAGAACAGACATGACACAGAAATGGCTTCAGTGTGACTGCTCAGGCAGGAGAGCATGAACGTTAACATATTTATCTCCGGTGGATACAGGTAGGTGTCCCAGCGTACCAGATTAGCGCCGATGCAAACAGTCTGTGTGGATGTCATCAAATATTTGGATTGCAACAAAAAAAACTATGTTGCGTTTAGCAAAATGTGTTTATATGTCTGAGGAGATACGGCTGTGGTACCTCTCGCTTGGGTCTGGTGCCTCCAATACTTTCTGTGATTGAGAGATAACCTCTAGTACGGTTTCAAACACTTAGTTTACTTTTAAGAAAGTCAAATATAGACGTTCCCAGCAGGAGTTCATTGTTCTGATTCTGTCAGGTGCTTCTTCGTTGACCTGGAATAGTCATCTGTGATATCACCGACTTCTCTCTTCATTTCACCAGAAACACACGGACCACTTTGCAGATATGAACAGATTGTGAACGGAACACCTGCTGTTAAAGTCGCTCCGATAAACAACAACTGTGACCAGTTTCAAGTTTTTAAACTCTCATTTGTGCAGCTTAAATGTACGAATTCTCCATCTGCAAGCAGAACGTCTCCAAAGTAACACAGCGTGTGTGTAAAACCCATGAAAGTAGATCCTGCGTCACTTTTCTGCCCCGGCAGCAGCGATGCTGCAGGTTTCCACAGCTCCGTCTGCTCGCTGGGGGAATGAATAAGCATCTCCATCTCATTTCCATCTCCTGGTGCTGCTGCAGACCCTCCAGTTGTTCTCGGAGGAGCGACTTCTCTCTCAGTTCATTTAGCCACTAAGTGAGCAGAGACTCGTGGAAGGCCACCTATGCAGAATCCTGACGAGGGTCGCTGTGCGACAGCCGCCCGTTAAAGAAGGGTGAAGGACTCTCCCGTTGGCAGGACCTCGTCCAGCTGTGGGACCAGCCCCCCCAACACCTCTCTAATCTACAGCGTTCACCAGCTCCTGCTCCAAAGTCAACCTCTAACCTGTTTCAGTACTAACGCTGCCGTCCTGCCTCAGACTCTGACTGGGTTGATCCCAGTCCAGACCTAATCCCAACACCAGCAGTCAATAAAAGGCCCTGATTGGGTATTGATTAGAAATGAATGGCCTCCTCGCAGGAACATTGGCTAATTTCAGTCCATGCAAAGGCTCCTTTTAGTCTTCATTATAATTTTCTCTCCTTCCATCTTCATCCTGTATCTTCCTCCACCTTCTTCCTTCGCACCTCTAAATTGTCCCTGTCGATCATCCACCCGTTTCTCCTCTCTTGTAATCATTAGCTTCCCTCTTTCCTTTGTGTGTTCTAATTCAGCCCACTCTGTCTTCTTGCCCGCATTAAACTTTAAACATTTTCCTTCTTCATGACACGTTCGGGCTGACGTCGGTGACACCGCCGCATTTACGGACCTGAAAATTGTATTTCTGGCTTGTGATTTGACTGTGAAATGAAATTTGAAATAGAAAACTGGAGATTGAGGCAGCTCCAGGAAGAGTTCCCTTCTGATCCTCCCACTGAGTCAAACTGGGTGAAGCCCATATGCTGCTCGCCCTCACCGCCGGCGCTTCCTGTTGCTTCCTGTCAGTTTATGGCTTCATCATTGTGATGTTCCGTCATTTATCCTCCTTAAAGCGGCCTTGGTTGCATGGAGAGCGATGTAAATCTGTCCTGCTTTACCTGCAGACAGCGTGCACTGTTTTTCTGCTTCGCGCCCATTAGCCTCCTGTTGGACTCTCTTTCAGAGCGGCATGTTAGCGGGCTGCTGAAATTATCCTCCAGACTTTGAATTGTCATGCAAATGGAACGCTTCATGCTGGACGTGTGCAGCATGGCTCTCTGCTTCATTTCCATTCCTTTTCAGTTCCAGTCCCTCAACCCAACTCCCGCCCGTGTGCATTATTGATGATGAACCAGATTTTCTTGGGGTGGGAGGGGGGTGAATCTGGGAAGGTTGTTGCCCTGATGAGGTCGTGGAGCGCGAACCCACCACCTGATCCTCACCCCCTTCATCCTGGTTTCTCTCAGTTCTGGCCGGAGCAGCCGGGACAGGAGGGGGGACGTCTTCATCTCCTGTCAGTTCGCCCTCGAACAATAGGCGTCCTCCCACTCTCCTCGTCGTGGAGGCTTCATGGAGCTTTGCACGCGCGTTCCTCAGAATTGATATCTCCGAAAACGCAGCAGGTCTCAGACAGACCTGTAGGCGCTCTCATCCATTTTTACCAGTTGGATCTGAAGCGGGAACTAATTAGACGTAGGTGGTCACGGGCCGCTGACATCACGTCCTGTTAAACACACTTATGGGAGAACAGGAAGCCAGAAGGTTAGAGGAGAACTTCGCTGGGAATTACTCTGATTTTAGCATCGCTGATTTTGCTGGTGAAACTCAGGAAAGTCTTCATGTTCTGTCAACACCGGCTGCTTTACGTGAGGTTTGAACAATGAAAGCAGGCGTCCCTGCTGATCCCGTTTATATAATCTCTCCCTCCTCAGCCGAGCAGCAGCGTTATACCTCCGACCCCCATTACTCTGCTTTCACAGGGTTCCCTCATCCGGTTCCTCCACAGATCCCATTAAGACACAGACCAGGGGGGTTCTCCCTGATTTAACGTGACAGCCCTGACTTTGACCGTCAGCCCTCGCTTCTCCTCGGCCGCATCAGCTCTAGTGGCGCCGGCGGTGTTGACACACTAAATCTTGGCGGCGCCTCTCTGATCTTTTTCTCCTCCACCTTTGTTTGGTCGCCGCCCTCGAAGGTCGGAGCCTCTGCTGATTGTTCTAGGGCTAATTAGCATTTAGCTCTGCGACCATCCTACTCCAGCAAGCACTCCAGTTATTAGTTCTGGTGATTAATTCCGTGATTATTAATCTCTCCATTTTCATATTTAGATGATCGGTTTAATTAAGGGTGGACTGAGCAGGTTTTGAAGGGTGTCTGTTACCGTCTGTGCTCTTTCAGCTGTTAAACAAAGTCTTGCTTTGCTGAGAGAACAATCTAACTGCATCAGTGTGAGCGTCCTTGTGAGGCCTTTCCACACACACTAGGATGCAGAGTGTGTGTGTGTGTGTGTGTGTGTGTGTGTGTGTGTGTGTGTGTGTGTGTGTGAGTGTGCTCAGCGGGACGACGCCAGGCTGCCATCTTCTTCATCTCCTCCATCTGTTGCTGGATCTCTGACTGGCTGCTTTGGCCCGATGGAAGCGTTTCACATGCGGGCGCATGAACCAGTGTGTCAGTTCAGTCTGCTGGGCGTGAACCAGCGTTCCCAGTCAAGCGGGACAGCTCGGAATCCTCAGCCCAGTGAGGGTGCGAGCGAGAGGAATCTGAATTTCACCGTTTTCTGGTGCAACAGTGTTTACAAATGGGGGAGGAGGTCGGCGTGTGCTTCACAAGGAAGCAGCTGAAGCGGTGAATTAGCTGTTATCTTGTTGGCTCGGCGTTAAGAAAGATGCAGGTTTATTAGAAGAACATTTGGAAATCAGAAAATTAAAGTTAGCCCGTCTGATTCTGTGTGACGTCGCCAGTTTCCTCCCACGCTGCAAAAAACATGAAGTGTGTGCGTGTTTGCGTGTGTGTGTGTGTGACTGTGTGTGTGTGTGTGTGTGTGTCTGAAAACTTGCTCTTTATTGCTGCATAGCTCATTCTTTATAGCTCTTTTCTGTTCCAGTTTGGACTTTTCCGGCTGTAAGCTCCACCTCGGGGACCCACTGGGTAGCAAGACTGCAGCGGAAGCAAATTCGTCAAGAGAATCCTTCTAAGATGTTCTATTTCAGTTCCAATTCTGATAATTGTTGTTAGTTTATCAATATGTTCCTCACAGGGGCACACATATTCTGATGTCTTCAGGCTGTTTGAGATGTAAATTTTAATTCATTTCTAGTTCGAGTTCGGATGAAATCCCCTAAAGTGTGATTCCTTTTTTTTTACGATCAACCGTGGCTCCATAACAGTTTGTGAGATGCTTCCACTCACCCATTTCCTTCTCCTCCCACATGGATGGATCACGCTGGCGCTTCCCCTGTGCAGGAGCCGGCGGCTGGTCTCCCCTCGCCTCCGACAGGTACCAGTGGCTGGAGGTGAGCCTGGGCGAGCGCACCGAGGTGACGGCGGTGGCCACGCAGGGCCGCTACGGCAGCTCCGACTGGCTGACCTCCTACCTGCTGATGTTCAGCGACACGGGACACAACTGGAAACAGTACAGGCAGGAGGACAGTTTAGGGGTGAGTGCGGAGGCGTTGTTCGACCTTCAGACCAGCGGTGAAGGAAAGCGGCGAGCTCTCAGACGGAGGATGGATCAGAAACTTAAATCAAACTGGTCCCACATTCATGAGCAGGTCCAGAAGGTCCATCTCCAATTGCCCGCATGATTGTTAAATGGTGGCCTAATGGCATGTGGAGGTTGACCTCTGACCTGATGGAAGGTCACCGAGGTGTTTGAGATCGTCACCCCCTTCTGCCTCCTCCTCCTCCTCCTGTTTGCGTTCCTCGCTCATCCTCCCATCCGCTAAACACGGCGGACTGAAACGCAGTTTTTCCGCCTCGTTCAATCTTACGCGGCTCATTAGAGTTAATAAATCGCTCTCGCCGCGTTAATTCTAACCCGAGCGCGGCCACGCTGGCATCGCAGCGGCGGCGGAGCCGACACCGGTTTGACCTCCTCCGCCGTCTTTGTCAGGCCTGCGCGCTGCTGAGGGGCCGCTCACACCTCGGTGACCCCTCTCGCGACGCGGGCTGAGTGAGGATGGGCGAGGAGGCGCGCCGCTACGGGAGCCTGGGAGTGGAGAAAGCCGGCGTAGTCTGCGCGCGCAGCGGTGATTAATGAAGAAATCAGCCAGAAGGACAGCGGAAGCAGCGGCGCATCACCTCCCACCTCCTGCTAGACGCGGCGCTCCTCGTCAGTCTTCCCCTGTCACGCCGGCGCGGTGTTTGTCCCGGCGCGGTGACGGTACATGCCTCAGCGCGGAGCCGCAGGAATACTAAGTGCCCCTGACCTTTTTTTGTGCAGCGGGGAGACACGGTGATGGATTCCGAGCAGGAAAAAAAATCCAGTTTGAAGTGTTTGGGAACACGCGAGGCCTCCGAGTCGTCCCCGCCGTTTGCAGCTTGATCGCGTTAAATTAGCATTTTTGATGCAGAGAGCGGTTCAGGGGACGCGAGGCGGGTTCGTCGCGTGGAGGGAACTAATCTCTGGCCCGAGGATATTCTCAGAGCGCGAGCTTTGCGGCTGAAGAGTAGGCTGAGCTGACACCTTACGTAAAGTGGGCACAGGCCCACATTAAAGTCTTCCCTGGCTGTTTTCATTCGTCGGCTGCTCGGGCGGCGTCCTTTTGTGAGGACTGTCCAAGGAAGGACGTCTTCCATTAGACCACTTTCAGTCTCATTTCCAGAAGCCCATTTCGCTCTCTGCCCGTCTGAGGCTGCTTTTGTGGAATTACTCTCCCTCCATCTCGCTCTTCTGTCCCTTCCTCCCCTCCTGCCGTGTTGGGAAGTGAAATCCCAGCTCCCAGACCTCACCGTTATTATTTTATTGATTGTGGTAACTCAACTGTGTGATGTTTTATATACTGTACTGTGAGTAGTTTAATTCACGTAACGGTCTCAGACAGTGGAGCTGAAGGAGGCAGGGGAAGTCGGGGGGCCAAATGCTGTGCAAATACTCCCGGGGATCCTCAGCCGAGAGGATTAACGCCGTGGAAGACTGAAGTAAAACCAAAGTTACCATTTTGATGCATCGACTCGTAAAATTAGCTCTTCCTGTTCTGGGGACCTGCGACCGCTTCAGACATGGGTGCTTGAATCACTCAGAAATGGCCATTGTGCAGAAGCGGGAGGTTATTTTACAGATACATTCATAACCGCTGCCAGCATTGGACCGACATGGGGCTGGGGCTCCTTTCACACCGCTTTAACGTATATGATGTATATATAACCATAAAAGGTTTATTTCTACGTCTTCGCTTCCTCCTCATCTTTGCTGTTTCCCAGTCTTTTCCAGGTAACAGTAACGCGGACAGCGTGGTCCAGTACAAGCTGCAGCAGCCGGTCGTGGCTCGCTTCCTCCGGCTCATCCCTCTGGGCTGGAACCCCAACGGGAGGATCGGACTCCGGCTGGAGGCGTACGGGTGTCCTTACAGTGAGTCTGTCGCGGCACGTCCCAGGTTTGTTTTCCAGGATCGCCTGGAAAATTGCAAGTCTGTGATCAAGCAGCCGTCAGTCGCGGTGAAATCACCAGCCGTCAGAGTAATAATGATATTCTGCTCTGATTATCCACGATGACACATAACAACAAGGCTTTTACGGCAGCTTTAATTTATTTTGTTGTTTCACACTTTTGTTCCTGGCACAGCGCGTGTTTTGTTGATGCTTTTCTTCGTTCCTCATTAATTCACAACGTTCACCAAATTGGCCCTGGCAGCAAATCAGCAAACAAAGGAAAGCAGCGCGCCACAAGACCGCGGCGCCTTTTTAAAAAAAACAAAAAACCCTCCCTTCTCTCATCAATAAGAGCGCCGCTGGGGGAAGAAGGGGCGTTTGTGGAGGGTTGAGCGAGTTGTAAGGAGTCAACCCTCACTGATTATCTCTGCAGGACAAACACGGCTGCCCCGATGGAGCAGATAGAGCATCAGTCAGGGATCAATATCCAATATCAGGATCAGCTCAGCCCTCTTCTTTAGCCAGATATGCAGCTGATAACACTCCAACCTCCGAGCCCTGATTCATTATGTTATTTCACCAAGTGGAACCATGATTTATGATGGAAAAACACATCTTCCCAGTAAAACCGTGTTTTCTGGAAGAAGATGGATTATACAGAAAATTACAGGAGTGATTTTGACAAACGATCTGTCGGGATTTGGAAATATTGTGTCAGGTTGTTTCAGGGAACAGCAGCTACATTTGTGTGTGATGTTTATCAGCCGGTGGGAAGCGTGGCAGAGGAATCCGGGTTTTCCCGGTGCCGAACTAATGTGGCGTGCACGGCAGAATCCTCCCCGGAAAAACAAATGTAATATGGAGAGGTGGCTGATAGTTGCAAACAGTTTACCACAGAATAAAGAATTCATTGTGAGTATTAGCCTGTCACCGAGGCGACACAACACAACATTTCATAATGTATTTTGACAGGTAACAAAATGAAATTCCAGGCCGGGACCCAAGAAGAACAGCCGAGCCGAGAACAATGGTGTTCACAGCCAAATCAAATCTAAACAAATGAATAAAAACACAATTTGCCTTCCCTCTAAACACGGCTTTATCACAACTGGGTGCGCCGAAAACAGGCAACTGGGTCAAAACACACGTGTCAGGGTGGAAGCAGCGGGGCAATTTAACACACAGCCTCCCAAAATACACAAGGGCTGACACACACGAGGCTGGAAGCAAACACACATGGAGCTGATCCTTCACCTCGGGACAGGAGGGGAGCGGAGCGCGGGGTTCTGGGCTTTAACCTTTCAGCCTCAGAGCCTCCGTCTGTGTCCCTCAGCCTCCGACGTGGCGAGCCTGGACGGCGGCAGCGGGCTGACGTACAGGCCGAGCCCCGAGTCCAGGCGGGCGGACGCCGACGTCGTCTCCGTCAAGTTTAAAACCAGGAGGAATTCCGGGATCCTGCTGCACGCGCGGGGAGAGGGAGGGCCCGGCCTCAGCCTGGAGCTGCACAGGGGAAGGCTGCAGCTGCTGCTCACGCAAGGTACAGCAGGATCTCTAGGTCCTTCAGCGTGATCACACACACACACACACACACGTGCATCCAACTGTAAATGCATACATCCAGCCATCTAACATCCATCCAACAAACCATCCATCAATACATCCATTTACATTTTTCTCTTCTTTATTCTTTCCTTATCCCTGGCCCTGACGGACACACACACACACACACACACGTACGTGCATCCAACTATAAATGCATACATCCAGCCATCTAACATCCATCCAACAAACCATCAATACATCCATCTACATTTTTCTCTTCTTTATTCTTTACTTATCCCTGGCCCTGACGGACACACACACACACACACGCCCACACACACACACACACGTACGCACACACACACATACACACACAGCTTTTTGATATGGCTGACTACATCTCATTATGCTTTCTTTGTAACGCATCCTTGTTTTTCTGCGTGTCAGCACGTTTCTTTGCTCCTTCGTTTCTTTGAGGCCGCCGTAATTTAATGTCCTTCAGATTTTTCCGCCTTGTGTTTCACACATCACAGATGCTCTAAGCAGATCCTGGAATTTGGGTCGTCTGCTGAGGTCATGCAGGAGCTGCTTTGTTCTGTTCGTGCTAACAATAGCGTGGTTTCCCACAGGGGTCCAGTTCTCTTTATGAGCCAACTCCGAGTAACAACCAGCCTCAGAAACAGAAACTTTATCCTCAATTATTCAGGAAATTTGTCCGTGTTTTTATTGGTACAAGCCACCTTTTTCCTCATGACCTGGTTCTGTTGGCCAGAGTTGTGGTTCTGAGGTCACATTAACTGGTTCCGCCGACCTCCCAGAGCGAGATGACGCTCAGCTCATTAACACCTTCAGCGTTCTTTGCTGGTAGTTGGAGTAACTGTTGAATTAATTGGATATCCGTGACCACTTTAATTAGCTGTCCGCAGTTGCACTCACGTCACCGTCAAAATAGTTAGCGCAGCTCTCTGATTAGTTTTTTGTGAGATATCTCCTGGCATTGTGGGGCAGGACACAAAGACTTTAGTGACTCTAATTGGCCAATTTTCCATGAAATAATTGTTGTCAACGCTGTGACCTCTGCCTGCTGTAATAAATTGAATGCATTAATATCACAAAACAGATAACTGTTAATTAGAGCAGATGAATAAGGTCTTCTGGGTTTGGTGAATGCTCTTCGGTGACATTTGCTCCACCCTTTGGTGATGTTTAACGGTTTAATCCGTCCAAGCCTTTCTCCGTATTGACGTCGGTGCCTCGCTCACGCCCCCTGACTGTCAACAAAATCGCTACCGTCATCCTCACCCCTGATTAAGTTGTTTATCCCGTCCAAACAAGTCAGTCAAACGGTCATAAATACATTTGTTCATCGCATCTCAATCTGGTTCTGGTTTCTCCCTTTGAAGTTGGAATTGTCTTCCCCTAAAGAATGTCTGATAAATAATTGATGCTCGCCGGCTCAGCCCTTCGGTGTCTCTGTCTCTCAGCAGAAAAGTAAAGTTTCTCTCAGCGCACTTTGGCAGGATGGAGGCTCTCGTGTAGACCAGTCGGGGCTCATCCATCATTAATGATGTTTGTCTTTGCAGTTCGACATTATCGCGTATTTCGGTCCTCCGCGGAAGCGCGCCATCTTGCTGTAGTCCCTGCTGACGGCTGACCTCGCCGTGATCCCTTCAGAGGAGCGCAGGAAAATGACACTCGTAGGCACATTAGGGAAGCTGACATGTTGTAGCTGTCAGCGGCGGTGGCACCGGGTCGGAACATCAGAGAGGAGCAGAGTTTCGGGTCAAGTGGTGAAGGGAGCAAACACGTAGCAAACAGGCCAGAGCAAAGGGAAGGAGGAGGGAGTATGGAAATGTGCTGACTTTGTAGCGCTGACCTTCTTCCTCGCCTCCGTGCTGTTCGATCACCGCCCCCCTGGACTCTCTCTTCCAGAAAGGGCGCCGGCCCCAGAACCCCGACGCCTGGCCGCTCTGGGCAGCCTGCTGGACGACCAGCACTGGCACCGCTTGGTGATGGTGTGGAGCAGCTCCGACCTGAACCTCACCGTGGACAAACACACGGAGACGGTTCAGATCCCCGCAGAGTTCGGCCGCCGGAGCGTCCTGGAGGTGGGATCACACACACCAGCGGCCACGCCCACTCCATGGACGCCCCCACGCGTGGACTCCAACTCTCTGATTCTTCACAGCTGAATGTTGGGGTGATCCGGGAGTCTCAGAAACCAAGCAGGAGCTTTCACGGTTGCCTGGAAAACCTCCTCTACAACAGCCTCAACCTGATCGAACTCGCCAAGCGCGGAGCTGAGCAGGTCTCCACGGTGGTGAGTACACAGAGAAGGCTTGTTTTATTCTCCAGCCAGAACTCACAAGGGACAGATTTACACTCGTTAAAAAGGATCTGATCACGATGTTAGGGGTCAGAGTGTAGTTCTGGTTGTAGCTCCGCTCCACTCCCTCGCAAATCACACTCAGCCGCTATGTGAAGTAAAAATATCCAACTGAAGAGGGGTTTTTTTTTTTTTGGGCCAGAGATGTAATTACCTGCTCAGCTGAAGACTGTGAGCACTGAGGCTAAATGCAGCATGCTGCCCTGCTAATAAATACAGCTTCAGCGTGAGTGGAAGGCTCACTCCGCCTGAGATCACCTTATCCTAATGTGGGGCTTTAAAGGCAGGAGCTCAATGTGCTCACTTTATTCTTTAGGTGTGATAATGACAGCTGATTAAATCCTTTTGGGAAAGAAGAAGAAGGTGATTGAATTCCAGCTGAGTCTTTGTCGGGGCTGAAGGAGTACTCGGCCAAGTTCCGCTCAACGCCTAATGTCTCTCCGATGTCACCGCGTCCATCACGCGACGTGATGGATGCGAAAAGCGCTGACAAGCTCAGAGCGCCGCTGGGACATCACGTGAGCGGCGTTGTTGGTGTTGATGAGCCGCCGGCTGTTTAATGACAGCGCGGACGCTTAACGAGGACGGTGAGCGATGACGGGACGGAGCAGAGCGAGTTGGACTTTCAGGGACCTCCTGCATCTGGTTGGACTTTTCCCCCCACTTGCAGATGATGTGTGCGCGGGGGGGGGCATTACTGGGTGGCGTTTGCGGGGCTTTATAGCTCGTATTCGACCATCCATCTCCCCGCCGCCGCTGCATCATCCCCACTGTACTCCAATACGTCACTTTAACGCCTCACCAAAGGACGTTTGGATGTCATCTGTGGTTCCGGAGCATTATAAGATAGCAGAATGATATTCCCAGGAGAGCGCCGGCGCTGTAATGTATTGCCGCCGCCGGCAATGGGCAGCGACTGAGATCTCTATATTGCTCACTTACATGCCCACGCGGCGGTGCTCCATCACTGGCCGACATCAGTGTTTGCAGTTTGCATTTATTCCATATCAGGCTTCCTGATGAGATCGTTGTGACAAAGGTCAGAGCGGATTAATATTCATGATTTGCCTTCTTTTATCTCTCTCGGTAATCACTCTCACGTGCGCTCTCTTTCAGGGTAATGTGACCTTCTCTTGTGACCAGCCGGTTTCCGTGGCCGTGACGTTCCCCGGCCCCCGGAGCTTCCTCCAGCTGCCCGGAGCGACGGCGTATTCCTCGGGCGCCACGGCCGTTGGGTTCCAGTTCCGGACGTGGAACGAGGCGGGGCTCCTGCTGACCTTCGCCCTGCCCCGGGAGGGGGGCGTGGCCTGGCTGTACCTGAGTGAGGCCAGGCTGAGGCTGCAGATCCACAGAGCTGGGAGGAGCCTGCTGGAGCTCAGCGCAGGTGAGGCTGAAGGTCGCTCTGCCTGAGGCACCAGAGTCCGGATCATCGGGATAGAGTCGGGAATCAGTGAGAGAACGCTGTGTTTCTTCAGGCTCCACCCTGAGTGACGGTCAGTGGCATTCAGTGGAGCTGAGCTCAAGGCGAGGACGCCTGACCGTCTCTGTTGACGATGGCGAAGGAGGCGTGGCTCACGCCAGCTTCTCCGCTGCCGCAGGAAGTCGGCTCTTCTTCGGTGGTGAGGCTGGCGCCGCCTACCCTCGGCGCACACGCCCTCTGGTGACCCCGGCCGACTCTCCACCCTCTTCTGCAGGTTGTCCTCCTGAAGGCGAAGCCCAGGACTGCGAGAACGTCTTCGGCGTGTTCCAGGGCTGCATGCGCCTCCTGAGCATCGACAGTCAGCCGGTCGACCTGATGATGGTGCAGCAGAGGATGCTGGGAAATTACAGCCAGCTGCAGATTGACATGTGTGGCATCACTGACAGGTCAGACCCACAAACACCACCGCACCACTCTTCACTTCGGGTCTCTCAACCCTCAGATGAAACAGGAGTGGGGCTCAAACCCACATGGAAGCTTTTCCAATGGAGCTTAAATCCAACACCTTAAACCAGAGGTCTCCAGGTCCCCCCAGGGGTCTCCAGGTCCCCCCCAGAGGTCCGTGAGGCTGCAGGTTCTGGTCCAACCCAGCAGCAGCAGCACCAGACTGGACTCACTTCATCAGCTCATCTGAGTCTTCAACAGCTGACTGGTCAAACTGGGTGAGCTGGACTGGTGGGACCAGAACCTGCAGCCTCACTTTGGGGGGGAGGGTGGAGACCCCTGCCTTAAACACAACTCAAACTGGTTCCATCTCGTGTAAACGGTCCACCAGCAGGTGTTGCAGATGATGGATGATGATGATTGTTAGAGAAGAACAAAAACACCTAACACCCAATTTCCAGCAAAGGAATGCCTCTCCCATACCAGGAGTGGGGCTCGAACCCACGTGGCCACTTGTCCATTGGATCTTAAGTCCAACACCTTAACCACTCGGCCATCCTGGTCGCTCCTGGAGTGTTTTTCATCCGTCAGCGGAGCGTCCTGCAGGCAGCCACGCGTTTAATGGGCTTGACCCGTCAGTCTTGTAGCAGCTCTGATCCCATTTATCTGAGTTTGATCCAGCGGCACATCACAAAACAACACGATCAAATGTACAACTGAAGTTCATTTATATTCTAAAGAGGTGAACATCCATCCCTCTCACCCGCTCGCACCTCTCAGCTCACGACATCCAGAGGATGCTCAGTGATCGAGTACGCCGTCAGAGGTGGAGAACCCGAGCCTATTAATCATTCAGAACCTTCTGAAATTGTTTGGATGCATCCAAAAGCTGTGAGGATTTGATCCAGGATGAAAGTTATTATTCAACCGAGGAAGAGCGGTTAGAAAGTCTTCATCAAACAATTTCATCAGTTTAAACTTTCTATAATAGTGAGCTTTAACCTCGGCCCAAACCCGCATCGGGTTTGCTAATCGATGAAGATCCTTCAGCTATCGCCTTTGCTTGGTGGAGGAAATCCATCTCCAACTTCGGGGACCTGTTGGGCTCTGAGCCAACTGCCAACTTCAACTATCAGTGACTTTAAGACAACCGAAGGTGATCAATCACGCATCCGCGGACGCCTGGTGGTTACCATAGAGACGCGCTGATCAGTCACAGGGCAGCTGATTATTGCACAGTCATTACGGGCTCAACAGCGTTTAAATGAAGCGTTTTGCCCCCTCACACACACACACACACACACACTCAATAGCTACTGTATATACGATAAAGAAACCAAGCACCATGGTGACGTGAATTAAATCAAAGCTAGAGTCGGCGTGTTATCTGCAAGGCTGCTTTAACTCAGATTAAAGCGGGATAGAGGTAAATGAAAAAAGGCTCAGCAGCTGCAGCGTCGGGCTTTTATTTAAATAAAGAAGAGGTTGTCAGTTCAGCGCCCGATTTCTCTCCATTTCTCAAACGCAACGCTGTATACAAATAAAGAATCTGAGGATGTGCAATAATGTGTTGTTCAGTATAGAAGATTAAAAAACAGCCCATATACTTACAGTACTGCAGCCAAGAATGTGTGTGTGTGTGCATGGTGTGTGTGTAAGTGTGAGTGTGTGTGTGTGTATGTGTATGAGTGTGTGTGTGTGGGTGTGTGTGTGTGCGCGCGCCACCTCCTGAAGGTGCCAGCCGGTCTTATAACAGATGGAAAGCAACCGGTGCTGATTAAAAACGCGGTTACTCATCATTTCCCATCATCCTCTCTGCCTCCTTCTCTCAGCTCCCAGTAAACAGAACTGGGGCCTGAATGGTGAGTGTAACAGTGTCAGGCCAGTTTGACCACAGGGAGGGAGCTCCCGTACTGGCTTTCCCATCGTTGTATGATTATTCAGGATGTGAATCAGGGACCTACGAGTTACCTCAGCCCTTACTGGTTCCAGGTCTGTTAACTGGTTTTTAATGAGTTTGAAGGTGAACCGATGCTTTTCATTAATGTTTTGTACATTTTTTTTTCCTGTCAGACTCATGCTTTTTTCTCCATCTTAAAAGCAGCTTTAGAGCTCCAGGAACTCTTGGTTTCATTCCTCAGTTGATTGAAGATGATTCTGCCTGAGATAAATTTGGTTTTGAATTTCAAACAACGGTGAATATTTAACTGTGTGAGTGACGGGATGTACAGCCTCAGGCCTCCAGCATAGATCTGACACGTGCGGAGAAACTTTCCCTGGACTGGGACTCCCTCCCTCAGGTCTCATGATGGTTAGAGCAATATGATGTTTATCTATAAATAACAGGGAGAGCTTCGGCGGCGTCTCCTGGGAGCTGGATTCATTTAAAGAGCGTCTTCAAAGAGTGTGGAAACCCTTCAGACCAGCGCGATCGGTTCAATCAGAAAAGGGTTTCTTATATTCCGCTTTTTCCCTTTCACATAAAAGTGAAATAATGAAGAAGAAAAAGTGAAATTATTCTTTTTATCTCTGAGTGGGGCTGAAAGTGTTTCAGATCATCTCTAAACTCGCTTTCTCAGCTCGCTGCGGCGACGTTATTTGTTTTTCAGAGCTGTGATTTTCCAAAGTTTGACAAACATAAAGCCGTTTCGTTTGTTTCCCCCCTAATTAGCTTTAATCTGCTGATGAATATTTTACAATAATCTCCATCCAGACACAAATGTGGTCTTAATCCATCTTTGTTTTCAATGAAAATATTGCTCCTTAAAAAAACGTTACGGGAAACCTTGTTTTTTTTTTTGCAGTTTCTGTACCTCCCATCTTAACCAACGATTGATTGATTGATTGATTGACAGAGGGGTCGTGTTTCTGTGTCCCCGCCCCCTCAGGTGCTCCCCCAGCCCCTGCGAGCACGGCGGCCGCTGCACCCAGTCCTGGACCGGCTTCCACTGCAACTGCACCGGCGTCGGCTACAGCGGCGCCACCTGCCACAGCCGTGAGTCGCCCGTCGCTCACGACCCGCGGGCGTTGAAAAAGGCGAAAGAAATCAGAGCAGGAGAGCCCGTTAGAGCCTCGTTATCGCATTATTGCCTATTAAGATCGCTAATTGATCTGAGCAGGTCGTTTGTGCTGCGCGTCTTTATTGCTCCGATCATAAAGGAACACTCACACACACTCACACTCACACACACACACACACACACACACACACACACACACACACACACACACACACACACACACTCTGGCGTCTTTGCTGGATGCAGCCTGTACGGGAGGCGCTTGACATCATCCTTTCTTCTCCGTATTTTATATCCTGTTTGTGCGTGATGGAGACCGTAGCCGCGTCTAAATCGGTCCGGTCCTCGACTACAATGTGAGATTTCACAGCGGCCCCGTGAATCATCGCGGCCCGGGCCCCGGCGCCGGCCGCGCTCTCGGTCGCACCAGTGACGGGGCTCCGCGGGACCCTCTCCGGTCGCCACGCGGAAGGGGGGCGTGATGAATGGAACGCCGCGCGAGAGCGTGCGAGCGAGGCAGATTTATGGAGGCGCGCGGTGATGGAGAGGAAGATGCAGAGCTGATGAAGCCCAGAAGTTTTATTTATTGAGTCGTAATACTCCCATCAGTCATCGCTGTCCTCTTCAGCTGGATTCATTCGTACTTTATGGGACACTGCGGCAGAAATATAACCACAGCCGAGTGTCTGCTGGTGAGGCGGTGCATACGTATGAGGCCGTATCCATAATCCTCCTCAGCGTGTAATCTCCGTCCCCTCGCAGCTCCTTTCCTGCCTCTCTGATGTTGATTCACGCCGGAGCTGATCTCATTATTTTCCCCTCCCAGCGGCGTACGAGCGCTCCTGCGAGGCGTACAAACACGGCGGCAGCACGTCGGGACATTTCCACATCGACGTGGACGGCAGCGGGCCCGTCGGGCCGCAGCTGGTCTACTGCAACATGACAGGTGACGAGCGCGCCGCCGGGGACGACCTTTAGACACCAGCGCTCGGGCTGATCAATGACCCACGTCCGTCTGCTGATGCAGAAGAGGACACGTGGATGATCCTCCAGCACAACAACACGGAGCTCACCAGGCTGACCTCTGCGGGTCCCAAACAACTTTCGGTTCGCTTTGACTTCTTCACCGAGGAGGAGCAGCTGTCGGCCGCCATCGGCCAGTCGGAGCACTGCGAGCAGGAGCTGATCTACCGCTGCAGGAAGTCCCGCCTCCTCAACACTCCCGGTAAGGGCTTTGATGTGTTCCCTCAGATGTTCTTTGATAATCTGCAGATGTCCCAGTCTTGAAGCGCTCTTTAATCGTGTCTCTGCGAGGGCCGATTCATGTTTGCCTGAATTAGGTTAAATGCATTGTTTGTTCCGAACTTCTTCAGGATTCTGGAATTGTCTTCTCTCTCTCGGCGCCTCAGACAAGTCGATTGCTCTGGATTAGTTCAAAACGTTCTCCTTTTGGGATTAGTGTGGATTGAGAGCAGTGTGTTCTTTGTTAAATTGTGTGTTTTCTTGCTCTTGTGTTGACTCAGATGTGCCAACTGTCAGAAAGAGGCGCAGTGTCTCTTTGATCTGGGACTCTCGTTGGCTCTTTGCAGAGCATCACTCATCCATAACCATGAAACGGCGCCTGAGTGATATAGATCCGTTTGTTGGTTGCGCCTGGCCTCTGGGCTTCGCAGGATACGGAATCACAGCCGATCCGGGCCACTTTGGGACTCAAACCTGTCCAACAACCAGCGTGTTAGCGCTGCTGCTTCATCAATTTTCGACTTTTCCCTCCTGGAAACAGTCGTGGAAAACAGGCGGATAAATAGAAAGTTCTCCAGACGCTCCCAGCTGCTCTTTGGGAAAACCTCCTCGCTGACTCAGCAGAGACCTTCCCACTCACCTCCTCGCCCCTCGCCACCAGCTCGCTTACAGGAGGTGAAACGCAGCAGATTTTTCCCTGTAAAATATGGTCCCCCGTCCAAAAACAGCGTAATCAGTGTTCGGAGAAGGAGCGGGCACGTATTCTGCCTCCAACGAGCGCTAACACCTTTTGTTAAACCACACTCTGCCTTTATTACAGACAAAAAGCGCGACCCCAGGGCCCCCGCTAACTCAAACGGTCTTCAATATTCCTGTTAAAAGAGAGAAACTCGGGAGCGTTTGTGGCTGTAATCAACTTTTCTGCGCTTTCGCGAGACCGATGTGCTGACGCAGCGACGCTGTCATCAGTCAGGTAATAACCACGTGGTTAATCCACCCTGAAGGACCGCCGCTGTGTGTCCGTGCCTTTCAGAGGGCTCTCCCTTCAGCTGGTGGGTCGGGGGTCCCGGCCCGGGCCGACTGCAGGCGTACTGGGGCGGCGCCCAGCCCGGCAGCCAGCAGTGCGCCTGCGGCCTGCGGGGCGACTGCGTGGACCCGCAGCACTACTGCAACTGCGACGCCGACCGCGCAGAGTGGTACTGAACAGGAGGACGCGCCGGCGCCGCCCAGAACGTGCGGGCCGCTCATCCTCTCCCATCTTGTCCAGGGCTGAAGACTCGGGCCTGCTCACCCATAAGGAGAGCCTCCCGGTGCGGTCACTGGTGCTGGGGGACGTCCAGAGGCCGGAATCAGAGGCCGCCTACAGGGTGGGGCCGCTGCGTTGTCATGGAGACAGTAAGTCCGGCTCCCATCCCTCAGCAGCACACATCCTGATGATTGACTGGAATCAGAGAATAAACACCTCGCTCCATTGACGCTTCTGCCTTCGGGCTTGTTGTCATGGAAATCATATATGAAAGTGCAGGATTATGGGATTAATATTTAATTTCTTCCGTCAATAATGTGATCATTATTTCTTCACCATACACAATCTCGGCATTTACAAGCTAATTATCAGCAGATGAATTGTTGATCTTCCTGTCATCTCGGCTCTGCTCTTATCAGAAAGGCCTTTCTTTTCTCGTCGTCTTCCTCAGAGAACTTCTGGAACGCCGCGTCTTTCGACAAGGAGACGTCGTACCTGCACTTCCCCACCTTCCACGGGGAGCTGAGCGCAGACATCTCCTTCCTCTTCAAAACCACGGCCTCCTCCGGAGTCTTCCTGGAAAACCTGGGAATCAAGGACTTCATCCGGATCGAGCTGAGCTGTGAGTTAATCCAGATTAGAGTGACGCCTCAGAGAAACCTGCCAGTCCGTGTAAATATGGAAAACCCACATTTGAGACTTAATCTGGCCTAATTGGATGATATTGTTAAAATGGTTGATTTTTACCAGAACTCGTCTTATTGGACCTTCTCGTCCTACAAACTGACAGATGTTGCAGATGTTGCTTGATTGAAATGCCCCCCCCTCCCCCCCCGTCAGCCTCCTCTCAGGTGCTCTTCTCCTTCGACGTGGGCAACGGGCCTCTGGAGGTCAGCGTCAACTCCACGGCGCCGCTCGACGACAACCGCTGGCACCGGGTCCGGGCCGAGAGGAACATCAAGGAGGCGTCGCTCCGGCTGGACGAGCTCGCCCCGGCCACCCAGGAGGCCCCCGCCGACGGGCACTTCCACCTGCAGCTCAACAGCCAGCTCTTCATCGGTGAGCAGCGGGCGCGCGCCGGTGAAGGACGGCCCCCTCCGCTCACAGACGCACCTCCGCTTCTTTAATTATCTCCTCTCCTCAGAAAATCTACCCAGACGGAGGTTTTGCATCTCCATGCGTGACATTTATCTTGTTCCTGAATTTCCCTTCTTAATAATTCATGTCTGCGTATGCGGCTCACACCCTGACAGCTCACCAACAATATTGGTACCTTATTCATGTTCCCTGCATGATAATGATGTCATTTTCAGAGGAATACTAATTAGCGGCGCCCCTCTGTTGTCGCGCGTCTCTGCTGCTGCTGGATTATTGTTTCCTTTTAGAGGCAGACAGCCTCAGCCAAAGACACTGGAAGTGGAGGCAAAGAGGGGGGAGGAGACACAGAGGTGGAGGTGAGGGGGGAGGAGGGGACCTCCGCCGCAGAACTCTGGGAAAACAAAGCAAACTTCGGTTCGCCCTTCGCCGAGTCAGCGCCGTTGAAGCGGGAGTGCTGAGCCGATGCTTTCCCCGACCGCCGAGCGCTAATCACGTTAGAAATAACGCACGCGCGAGCGAGCGCCACTCTGCCGAGGAGCCTGACGTGTCCTCCGTCTGTAAACGGAGACGGACCTGGGGGCTCCGTCGATACCGCGCCTCTGCTCCGTAATGAACTCCCGGCCCGCCGCGCCGCGGGAAAATCCATCGCTTATTAGCGGCCCTAATCATCGGGCAGGTAGAGCGCGCGCCCGGCTCGTATCTGTAAACACGTGGAGGGAAAATAAACGGGCGACGTCGATGAGTCCAGATAGAAGGCGCGGCAGCTGGACGGAGGCTGGGGAGAGTATCGATCAGGCGGATGCGTTTCGCCGACCCGCCGCTCTGAGGTCAGCGGCGGCGCCGGCCTGCATGTTTAGCCGTGAATTACACTCCTCTGCAGAACTTCACTTTATTTGTTGATCTGCCTTACGTGATGCGGCTGGAGCGGGCTTCCTCCGGTGAGCAACGGTCATACGTGAAGGTGGCGAAGACGAAACCCGGAGATGCGGATGGAATTTATGCGGGATCGCGCTGCCCCGCGTTTTATTGACTTATTTGGATTAACAGGCCTCTGCGTGGGCTCGTGGACACTCGTAAATCCCTCGTGGACTGTTTACGAGTCTGGATTTGTGAAACAAACTGTTTCCATTGTTCGAGTTATAAGTTACTGTGCGGTTGCGTATAAATCTGTAAGCCATATTTCAATGGGCTGTATTTACGGCCTGTAATCCTGCCTTGTTTTATGAGCCAGTGAAGTCCATTGTTATGATTAGTAAGCCGTGTTATTGCTCTGTGTGGTTTAATAATCTCCTCCATTGTCCCCCCCCAGCTCTCTGACTGCATGGTGGGCTTTTTTAAGAAATGCATATGCAGGCAGAAATCTCTATTTGTAAAAGCTTTAAGGAAATTGTTTTCGCACCTCGGCTGCTCCTCTCAGCCGCCGCTTCCACGCGCAGCGGCGGCGGCTGTTAGAAGGATTTAGACGAGCGCTTTGATCACGGCTTCACACGTTCCTGGAAGAGCGGCGGCGTTGATGTCAGATCATCCTAATGTAAGCTGTGCTCAGAGCAGCGGCAGGCGATGCTCCTCTACGTGGGTGTCATGCTGTCGAATTCCGGTCAGACTCTGCCTTGAAAGTCTTGAAAGGAACCCCGAGAAAACTGGGGCATCGGTTCAGCAATCTGATTAATTGGATCAGTTTATCATGTCAAAAGCTAAGAGTTAAACATTCCCGGTCATATCTGTGGGATGACGGGAAGCGGCAGGGAGAATCAAAGCACCCCTCGAGTTTCCATGAGTTGTTTTCTTAATCCCGGGATCACGCAGTCGCCACATTTTACCAGCCTGCTCTTGAGCCTGGCGCGAGCGCCATCTTTGATCCCACTAATTGTTTCCTCATCACGCAGGCCTTCAGAGGAGCCTCTGAAGAACGCGTGGATGAAATGCTCATTAAGGTCCCGCTGATCGTTCCCCTCTCCGGGTGGAGGTGGAGTTTATCTGGATCGGGTGCTTTGATCTTTTCTTTAATCTCTGTGTGCCAGATCCAGCGGTATTGTCCCTGCTGTATTCCCTGTGAGCAGTATTCCCATTTGATGTGAAAGCAGCGTAATCCGTGTCGGGGTCTCGGAACAGCAGGGCCCAGCGGTGCTGAGAGTATCTTGTTTTTCCATTTATTTCGCAGCTCGTTGGAACCGGACTTTCTTGTTTCGGTAACGCCGTTGTCCTTGTGCCTCCTCAGGGGGCACGGCGTCCAGGCAGAAGGGCTTCCGGGGCTGCATCCGCTCCCTGCAGCTGAACGGGGTCACGCTGGACCTGGAGGAGAGGGCGAGGATCACGCCGGGCGTGCGGGCCGGCTGCCCGGGTCACTGCAGCAGCTACGGCTCCTTCTGCCAGAACCACGGCCGCTGCGTGGAGAGAGCCAGCGGCTTCGGCTGCGACTGCGGCCTCTCGGCGTACGCTGGGGTCTTCTGTCACACAGGTACGCCCCCCGGGAAGATCTCAGAGTAATTATTGATCCGTCTCAGGTTCTGGAGCGCAACCCAAACCTGGAAGCGTCTCTCTGTTGCTCTGTTTTGTTTACTCTCAGAAAACCTCTCAGGTTTGTTTGCCAGCAGATGGATTCATGTGAAAGCTAGAACATTATCGGGTTTAGATGTTTTCCAGCGTTTTGTTGGATTGGTGGGTTGGTCTGTGCTCCCCAGATGCTTCTAATCTTCCGTAATTCAAGTCTCAGCACTTTGAATGGTTCTTTTGTTCTGGCTGAATTTATGTAAATTGTTGTGGAACATTTTAGAGTTCTGGGAGGCTGAAGTTTCACTGCTGGATGGAAGAAAGTGAAATTAAAGTTTTTAGTGAAGTCTGGAGACAGGGAGGGAGAGGTATCAGCTCTGAAGGTCTGCAGGAACCGTCTTCAGCCTGAGTGTGTGTTTGATATTCAAAAGGGGGTCTTTTGGGTGGAGAACACCATCGGTGGTGCCACCTGAGCCGACCTCTCTGTGGGAGAGCTGTCCAGCCACTGATGGGGAGCTGCTGCTGTGTCACTTCATGCCTCCGTCCTCCTGCTGCTTTGCATCCACCGAGGGTTTGTGGAGGATCTGGACAGCAGAGGTTACAGCTGTTTTATCTCGGCACGTTTGTGAGGGCAAAGGACTCAAAACGCTTTATCGCATTTTTCAACTTTGGAGTCAAGCTGACTTCAAGAGTAGAGGATGCAGAAGGAGGACGAAGAAGTTCAGAGTTTCTGTTGCAGAACTTTCAGGCATCGCTACGTTTTTAAGCAGTTTATGTCAGATTAATTAACAAACACGACATCTTAATCATCCAGATTATGAATCCATCATCAATTAATGGTATCGCTCAGAGTCTTCCTTGTGGTGCATCCCTAATTTATCTGTTGGGAGAAGGAAGTTTGTGAAGTTTGTCAGCAGTTTAAGATCAGCCTCCTGACTCCCAGAGCTCCTCTGTCGCCCCCTAATGAGAGGCTGCAGTAAATCAATGCGGCCCTGTCACTCACTCCCAGTTCGTTTTATTTGCCTTCCGTCCACGTTCCTCGTCCTCCAAGCAGATCTCCTGTCTGTCCAGAGGTGTCGGCCAGCTTCCAGTCAGGAACGTCGGTGAGATACACCATCCAGGAGCCCCTGGAGCTCACGAGGAACGGCAGCATCGCTCCCTCCTCCATCCAGTCCGACGTCTCGCTCAGGGGAGAGAACGTGTCCCTGAGCTTCAGGACGTTCCAGAGTCCCGCCGTACTGCTGTACGTCAGCTCGTACCACGGGGAGTACCTCGCCGTGCTCATCGACAAACACGGTGAGGAGCCGAGCGCTGTTATTTAAAGTCCGTCTGATTTATTAAGGACTCATTACCTCTTTTCTTTCTGGTCATGTTCTCTTTGTTTCTCCTCTTCTCAGTAGTATTTATTTGCCAGAGGCATTTTGTTTTTGCCTCATTTGTCCTTTTTTCCATCCATTTTTCTGAGTACACCTTCATTACTCCGAGGATTTAAGCGCATTTGGCCCAGAATTCCAGGCGTGTTCCAACCATCGTTGTCCTGCTCATTAATGGACGAATATATTAAAAGATTATTGATCTGTTTTTTTAACCTTTTGTGTGATATTATTGGGCATCAAACATTCATCATCCAGAAATCTAAATTTAACATTTTCTTTGTTAAGGTTTCCAGACAGTTTTTCCCTGCAAACCCCACAGGCTCCACCTCTGCTTCAGTTAATCTCAAATGTTTAATTAATCTGTGTGATTCTGAGCCTTTGCTTCATCGGCATTCAAGGACAGCCTGTCCATTTCCTCTTTCTTCACACTTAATTTTCTGAATATTAAGAGAAATAGAGCCAGATTACTTCAGTTATTGACAGGGCATTAACTCTAAAATCTCTAAATCCCCTAAACAATTTGGATTTAAATTTGACGGATTAATCGTCTTTACCCTGTTAGCGCGAATTAGGACATGACGGAGCCTTTTTCTGGAGCATTTGTGACACTGTTTCCTGTGTTTAAAGATAATCTGGAGCTGAGATACAAACTGGACAGCAGCAGAGGCGCTGAGGTGTTGAGGAGTGGGGCGCGCAACCTGGCTGACGGACGGCTGCACAGCGTGAGCGTCAGCAGGCTGTCGGAGTCGGTGTCCCTGCAGGTAACGTGATTTAGAGTCCTCAAACATAAACCTTCTATTTTAGAGTCTTTGAGGACAAACACAGGGAAACGCCATCCGAGCAGCACGTTATCCCGACGTCGCCCACCTGAGGCTGCAAGGACAAAACACTCATAAAGAGCCTCCGGTGAAATATGAAACATCTCGATCGTATCTGAATCTGCTGAATCGCTTATCGTAACAGCGGCTGGATGATGTATGAGGCGAATTTTATGTGACCAGGAGCACCCTGGCTCTCTGAGATATGAGCTGACCTTTTCTTGGGGTGTGAACCTTGAACGCGTCTTTAGAGAAAGAAAATGTGAAGCCGGCGGTGGAACCAGGTTTCTGCCCCCAAACTCCATAAATAAAGGAGGAAGGCGGAAGGCAGATTTCACACCCAAGAACTTTGGTGTTTGTCAGAGCCGCGTTGACATTTTGATGGTCAAGCGCAGCTTCTGTGCATTTGTAACAGCAGTAAATTGTGGTTGCTGGTGGTTAAACCTCACCCAAAGCAGTTTCAAAGCATGCTTGTTTACCTTCACTGGATTTAGAACTTCGTATGACCCCCCCCCGCCTGTGACGCCGCAAGGGGGGGAAAGCGGCGAGAAGATGGATGGAACTTAATATGCTGGGAATATTTCTCCCCTTTCAGGTGGACCAGGAGGCGGTGGAAGAATTCAACCTGACGTCTGATGGGGAATTCAAAGCTGTCAAGTCGCTGGTCCTGGGCAGAGTTCACGGTGAGAGGAGCCTTGAGCGCATTCACGTGCTTTGATTAGAAAGACCGCCGCGATCCGCAGGCCGCTCTGCTGTAGATCTCGCTTCGGCTGTGGCTTCCCGTTATGTGCCGCGGATATTCAGATTAAAACGCGCGTCGCTTCCTGTCCTCCGACCAGAAGGAAGACGGATAAAAGGTGTGAAACATGCAGCTCCGTTTCAGGGGCGATGAGGCTGTTTAGCTCCCATAAATAATTTAGTTTAAAGCAGAGTTCCGCTGTACAATAATTCAGAGCACAGATTTTAATCCTTTGGAAGAGCCATCACCCTCGGGGGGGATTTGAAGCGCATCTTCATTGATCTCCCATGTGCGGTTCTGGAGAGGGGCCTGGAAGAGCGTCGGGGTGAGACGCTAATTGGCTCCGTCATGACTTGCTCGTGTTCTCTCTGAGTGGCTCCAGCAGAGATGACTGAAACATGAGCTGTAATAACACCAGAGGCTGAAAGGCCGCAGGCCGCAGCCGCGGCGCTCTGATAACACGCCAGCGACTGCAGCCTCATCACAGGGACGTGGAGAGGAAACAGCTGCTTTTACACGGCTTTACATTCATCCTCTGTGGCTTTATTTCACCCGAGCGGTACGCAGGAGAACGTTGAAATTAGTGGAAAACGCCCGTTAAACTCCGAATGTCAGCCTTCTAATTATGATCTGTAATGCCTGGCGTGTCCTCTGGAGGCAGAAGTGAGTTACCGTCGGTTTTTATGTCTGATTCACGCTGCAGATTTGACACGATCGCAATCACGTGTCACAGTAAAGAACACGTTTCCCGTTTTCCGGGACGGCGGCGCTCGGCTCAGCTCCGCGTCGACCCCATCATGTCGGAGAGTGACCCGTCAAACTAGAGCGGGCGGTCGATGAGATCGGGAGCCGCGGAACCGGCGGGAAAGCAGATTTTCTGTCGCTTCCCGCCAACCCCGTCATCAATCAGCCCGACTAATGGACCCGGAAGGAATTCTCAGGAGGAGCGAGGTGATGAAGTAACAGGCTGCTGCGGCTCTCCCGCCGTCCTCATCAGCTCCATCTGAAAGCGCCTCAGTCGGCCCGCCGTCGCGCTGATGTTTACAGCTGTTTCCTCCACCTCCGACGGAGGAGCTAAACAACAATTTTAAACCCCCCCCCAACACCAACGACTCTGTTTTCCCCGCAGAATCCGACGACCTGGACCCGGACCTGGCCCGGGTGGCCTCGCTGGGCTTCACCGGCTGCCTCTCGGTGGTGCGCTTCAACTCCATCAGCCCTCTGAAGGCGGCGCTGCTCCACGCCGGCGCCAGCCCCGTGGTCGTCACCGGCCCTCTGCTGCGCTCCGGCTGCGGCTCCCCGGCTTCGGCCAGCGCCTCCGCGGCGGAGGACACCCGGCACCTCCCAGGTGAGTCCAGCCCAACCTCCTGGTCCCTGTCGGGGCTCCTTTGGGGGGGGGCTCTACGTTGTTATTCCATCCAACAGGACTCTGCCTCACCAGTCCGTCAACGCCGCTGTTGTCTGCTGTTCCCGTCTTTAATGTGTTCTGACCCCCCCCCTTCCCTCCTCTCCCCGTACCCCCCCTCTGCTGTAGATCAGTCCGGCTCTTTGGGTTCAGGTCAGCCGTTAGTCAACGCCATCAGGACCGACTCGGCTCTCATCGGAGGTACTGAAAGAACTTTTTTCCAACTTTTTTTTAACATTTTCAAACATTACCATCGTTTTGATTAGCACTGATATAAAATCTAAAGTTTATGTTTTTTCCGGTTCGGTTTTTCCGGACCTTTAAACCTTCTGCGGAATAAGCTGCTAATGGATGAACCCTCACATTCAGACACAAAGTCCAGTAATCCGGTGTGAAATTGTCTTCAGACACTTTTTTGGGGAATTCCAATTAGACCAAACTTTGTCTGCATAATGAAATTCGGCGAACACAGGAGTCCAGCTGAGCCGCAGCCTGTGAAATTCTCACAATCTGTGGACGTTAGATTAGCGGGGCAGAGCAGATTTTGGGCAGGAGGAATTTAGCGCGGCCGCGGGAGGGAGCGGCGCACACAAATCGTGTTTGGGGCTTCACAGCCGATTCACAAAAGTCCGGCACCAGAGATTAACTCCGGCCGTCGTCCAACAAGCGTCACGGCCCTCCAGCGTCGGCTGAGCTTGGAACGTTTGACTGGTCGGGCTCTCGCTGGCGAACTTTCAAGGCTAAACTCGAGCGTAAATTCAAAGTAAACAAGTGCTGAAAAAAACAAGAGAGTTGTGGGGGGGGGGCTGTTTCTGCTCCGGGGCTAAATGACATCACCGGTCCAAGAGCGTGGAGGCTGACCGTGCTGCGTCCCGCAGGCGTCATCGCCGTGGCGATCTTCGTGACGGCGGCGGGCCTGGCGGTGGCCGGCAGGTTCCTCTACCGGAGGAAAGAGACGTATCAGAGCCAGGAGGTGAAGGCCGTCAAGCAGGAGGACAGCCCGGACTTCCCCTTCGGCAGCCAGGCCGACTCCCAGAACGCCTCGGAGGAGAACACGAGGGAGTACTTTATTTAACTGGACGTCTCACAGGTAAAGTCGAGGAGGAGGAGGGGTCGCTTCCTGTCCCCAGGACACTCGGAGCCAATCGGAGACCGGAGGGAAGCGGCTCCTCCGGCCCCGGCGACGAAGATGGAACACTTTCTGTTTCTTTTTTCCAGTATCTGTATAAACGTGTACAAACAGGCGACAGTGTTTCTTAAATGTAAATATTAGATCTGTAAATGTGGAGGTTCTGTCCATACTCTTTAGTTCCCGCCAACGCGTTGTAAGGCGTTCTTTCCCTCGAGCGAGCGTTTTGAACGGACGTTTCCGATTCGTTTCCTGTCTTTGGTCTCGGTCCGGTCAGGGAGGGTCTCCACCTCTGCGGCGTCCGGCGCCTCTATTCTTAGCTTCCCCCTCGCGCTTTTTTTCGTTCCTTCCCTGAAACACGAAACGCTGTAAACAGACGTCGTCCCCGAGTGATTTCGCTCCTGTTCTCGCCAAGTTTCCCATTAAAAGCCTCGCGTCGCTCCATTGTGAAAGTTTTCTCCTCGGTGCCGCCAGCTGCCCCCTGAGAGCTGCTTTAGTTCTCTAAAAGTCTCCCAACAATAAAGCTCTTCCCGCCGATGGCGGCCGCGGCGTTCCCGAACCGCGGCTGTCTCGCACCTCCAACGCAGACGCCGCTAACGCGCTGCCTTTGAAGCGTTTATCTGATCCAGTCTGGCGGGCCGCCCGTGACCTGACAATCAGGACGAGGCGCGGAGATGAAGCCGTGAAGTCGAACACGCCCGGATGTTGGAAAATGGAGCCGATTCCGACGTGTGAAGAGCGTCGCCGGCGGAGCGAGGAAGAGGAGCAGAGGAGGGAGCGACGGCAGCTGTTTATCACTCTGAAAACCCTCAAGCACAGATGGGATTTTAATGACCAAAGTTCCTGAAACTTCAGAGCGCATCACTCTTTGTTGTTTGTGCTTTCTTGCCGGCGACGCCCTGAAATAGCCGAGCGGCGCGTTCGCCCGCCCAAACCACCGGCTGACCTTGAGTTCAAGGATGCTCCAGGACGCACCAGGAAATATTCCAGGATGTTCCAGGATGGTTGGTGTTGAGTCTTTGATCTGAATCTGTCCGGCAGGACGACCGGCGGTCGACCTTCGGGCTCGGTGTTGTGTCAACCCAGCAGCACCAGTACGCAGAATGACTGACGGCCCAGTAAAGCGTCTCCAGCTCAGAGTCTCTTTGTTCCTCACGTTCTTTGATCTTGATTCAGATTCGGCAATGAAATGTCGCCAGGTGCTGGCTGAATGAAGAAACAACAATTCTCCACGTACAGTTTCAAATTAACTCCTGGACGGGGAGGGTGGAACCAGTTGAATAACTTTGATGTATCAGAGCAGAGAAGCCTTTGATGTTCTCTGATGGAATCCAGGAACAATGAGATCAATACAAGTGTGGAAGAAAGAAAAATAACCATTAGCATATTTATCGCGGCCCGCCTATCTCGGGGCTGAGCACCAGTTTGTTCGGAGTCATCTGAACAGGAAGCCAATTTGCTCAAAAGCGAGATTGTTTTTCACTTCGGAGCTCGTTCTTTTCTTCTTCTTCTTCTTCATCTGATTAAGGCGGCAGCGAGGCTAGGCCCCTCCCACGCCACCCCCCAGACACGCAAACAGGACGGCGCTGACGTTTCGTGGGAAACCCGGCGAGGAGCCGATCAAATCAGCGCAATCGTCCGCTTAGCCGCGCGTCGCCCGGGGATCAGAGACGAGCGGCCGGTTGGAGCGCCGTTAAAGTCCCTTTGATGCGCAGGATCAACGTGTCTCATCCGCCGTGTCCTTCACGACCGTTTCGCCGGTTCACCTTTCGCTGCCCGGGGAGCCCAGATTGTGTGGCAAGCTGGGAGCGACGAAGCGTGTCGGACTGGGAGCGCCGGAGGTGGAGCTACAGCCCGAAACTGACGCGGTCTCGGGGTCAGGTCGGAGGTCGAGCAGCAAGGAAACCCCGAAAATACAAAATACTCGCCGCTTGCACCCGCGACTCTGACAAGCGTACAGCGGGACCTCTACGTACGAACGTCTCTACATGCGGAATTTTCAGGTTACGACGCGTCTCAACGGGAAAATATTCCCTCTTGTTACGAAATAAATTTCAGGATACGAAAGGCAAAAATGTGCTACCGCTGCTACTCGCAGTTTTAGCGAACGTAAACGTGCTTGTAGCTGCTCTGCGTTTGGTTGATCTCGCCAAAGAATACGGCCGTAACACATCGACGATAACACGGTGTTAAAACAACGTTGGTTGCTAGTAATGACGCTATCGTAAGATTAGCCTGTAATAAAGTTCACGTTGTTCCTGGAGAAGCCTTGAACTGAATTCCTACATTTATTATGCGCTAATCTAACTGTAACACGTATTTGTTACATGTTTTGATGCATTTTTAGGATTTATAAAAAAATTATGTCCGAATTTTTGGGGCTGGAATGGATTAGGGTATTTACGTCTCTACTTACGTAGTTTTCAGGTTACGAAACAACTTCCAAAACCAATTAATTTCGTAAGCAGAGGTCCCACTGTACTTAAAAAAAAGAAAAAAATTACAAGGATGTTACAGATACCGAGCCACCATAGGCTTGATGTCAGGGGAGACATTTACAGACACCCCCCCAGCAGGTGGTGGGTAATTATCCCGCCCTCCTACGGTTTCTAATCCGAGTGGCGTCGGCGATGTGACTCACCGCCGAGCTTGAGTTCAAACAGATGAGTAACGAGCGCGCACGTATCAGCTGTCAGCCCACCCGCAGCACGTAGGAGAGCCCGACCCCCCCCGATCTGATGGATGTCATTGTGCGTTAATTGAGACGATCAGACAAGAGGAGCAAGCGGCTCGTTGCGGCCAATTAACGTCCCGTTTTAGCGTTACCGGCGGCTCGCGGGGGAAACCGACCTTTTGTGTTTGTTCATCTGTCATGTTCACGCGTGTTAATTACGACTGTACCGATGTATACACGCCAGCTGTGATGTACAGATTCCGTTTTGATCACTGACACGTCTCAATAAAATTCTGTACTTCCTGTTTTCAGTCCTGCCGTTTTTCGTGGGAACCGCGAAGGTTTTCGAGCGACACTCGTTCTGATTTTGATCGGTTGAGCTCCGTTTTAGTGAAATTCCCTTAAATTTTGCGTTAACTGTCGAGATCTGCTTTGATCTTCTCTATTGTGCATTGATCTTCTTGGGGGGCGGTTCCTTCCTTCTGCTTCTCCCTCTTCGTTTACCTGCTACGTTCACTTATTTCGCCTTCCTGTCAACTTCATTCTCGAAAAGATTCCATCGTGAATCGTCGAAGCTGACGTCGGCTGGTTTAAGCGCGCGCTGGCGCCGCCTGGTGGCGGGAGGCGTTCAACATCAGCCTGGTGGCGCCATTACAGTAACTACCGTAAACACTTATTTGTTTCTCCCGGGTCTTGAATGTCGCTCTCGGGTGGGCGAATGTGAGGAATCACCTGTGGAGGCTTCCGCGTTTTCAGCAAACAGACGGAAATGCTTTCAGGAAGTCGATGAATAATGCATTTCCTGATCTCTTTAACCCATCAAATGTTTGCATTTATTCATTTGTTCACGCGTGTAGCGGCGGAGCGTAGATGGAAGTGGCACTTTCATTTCCCCAGCAGGCGGGGTCCGGGCTCCTCGCTATCCGTCTTTTCATTTATGCTCCCATAATGTCGGAATCTCCCCCAACTCGGTGGGGGTCCGCGGCGCTGATTAAAGGTGCCGCAAATGAAACTGACTCAGCACATAAAGGAAATCTTAAATCAAAGCTGAGCAGACGAGATGCCTCCGAACCGAGTCCACGTGAAAGTCCCCAGGTGAAACACGGGGCGGGGAACGCTTGATTGAACGTCCTGTCTGGAACCGAAAGACGTACCTCGTCAATTTCACCACCTGTTTCCCGATTTTTATTCAACATTGATTCAAATTCTGCGAATATGGCGTTTACCACAGGTGCAACGCAAAGCTCGTTGTCATGGCGTCGAAGCTCCGCCCACTCCGGCTCACAGAGACACAGGTGTGTCACAGGGGCCTGGTTGGAGGTCAAAGGGAGGTCAAAGCACAGGCGCACAGGCGGTTCTCTCTGGGACCGCCATCGTCGCGGGCAAAGAGCGAGCGAGGAGACCCTGCTGGGGCGCGCCGCCGTCGCCGCCGCCTCTGTCGAGTCCCGCCGCCATCAGCCGAAACACGCGCTGTTGCCAAACTCACCTGTGTCAACACGGCTGCACAGATCAGGTTTTACTCACGCTGAGGCACAGAGAGCTTTCAGATTCGGCGCCCGAGTGTCGATGCTAATCCCATAATCTCCCCGTCGTCTCCGTGGGAACAAGGCTAGCAGCTGGCGCTCTAGCCCCGCCCCTCTTTCATCGCGGGCTAATTAATAATTCAGCTGTTTTCGTTCGGGCTCGGCTCGCACATCTGTTTGCTTCGAAAGGTTCAACAACCTCTTGCGGGGTTTCCCAATTTCCCGTTTCTCTTCGGCGTACACGCGCAGCCCCGCGGCGTTCCAGCCCTCGCCGCCACTGAGCCGTCGCCGTTCGCCGCTCCTCAGGCCCAAGGACCGACGCCCACGCAGGCGTGACGGTAACCACGACAACAACCCGAAGAAAGGTCGTTGAGCCCCTCCTCAATCGTCATTTAAGGCGCCGCCGAGCCGTTTCTCAGCGGAATCCCTCATCCCGAACTTTTCCGTTCAGGCCCTCCCGGAATCGGCCCCTCCCACCTCGCCTTCAGAGGCTCACGGGTGTTTGCGCGTCCACGAACGGAAACACGAAACCAGTCGAACGCGATCAAAAACCGAACGCGTGCTTTAAAGGACTGACAGCCACCAGTTCCATTTAGTGCGATAATTAGCCTAATTAGCCGCGTTGCTGCGTGTTTCCGAGACTTTGTCAGCGTTTATTTTATCCATTAAAGAAGTAATTAGTGATTCAGGCTCCAGTGAAAAGAGCAGCGGGCAGGAAAAGAGCTCTTTGTTTGTGTGCGAGAGTTTGACCTTCATCGGGAGTGTTTATTTTTTTGACTCTTATTTACATGTTTAGCGGTTTCGTAGGTTCTCAAATCCGGAGAGGTCGCCGAGTCGACCTTCAGACGCTGACGGCTCGACCGCTTCTCGCCCGATTTTTGCTGCGTTTCCCGGGCTGATATCAGCCGGCCTCTCTCCTCCTTCATCACTCCTGTCAGCCCTTCCTCCCTCCTTCCGCCCGTCTTCCACAACCTCCGTCGGCGTCTTCATCTTCGGCGTTCTTCTCTTTCTGAAGACGCTGCTGCAGCTTCGAGGTCGGGGAAGGACGGAGGAGAAGAACGGGGAGAGGAAGAGTGGAAGGTGAGAAGAACCGAGGGAACGTCTGAGTGACGGAGGAGACGGCTTAACTTTTCCTCCCTGGAGGATCTTCTCTCGTCTCTTCTCTCTCACCTCTTTCCTCACCTCTCTCTCTCACCTCTTTCCTCTCCTCTCCTTTCATCTCTCTCTCCTCTCTTCTCCTCTCATCTCTCTCTCCTCTCTTCTCCTCTCTTTCCTCTCCTCTCTCTCCTCTTTTTCCTCTCTTCTCTTTCCTCTCCTCTCTCTCCTCTTTCTTCTGCTCTCTCTCTCCTCGTTTCTCTCTTCTCTTTCCTCTTCTCTCTCTCTTCTACTCTCTCTCCTCTCTTTCCTCTCCTCTCTCTCTCCTCTTTTTCCTCTCTTCTCTTTCTTCTGCTCTCTCTCTCTTCTCGTTTCTCTCCTCTCTTTCTTCTCTCTTTCTTCTGCTCTCTCTCTTCTCGTTTCTCTCCTCTCTTTCTTCTCTCTCTCTTCTACTCTCTCTCCTCTCTTTCCTCTCCTGTCTCTCTCCTCTCTTTCTTCTCCTCTCTCTCTTCTCGTCTCTCTCCTCTCTTTCCTCTCCTCTCTCTCTTCTACTCTCTCTCCTCTCTTTCCTCTCCTGTCTCTCCTCTCTTTCCTCTCCTCTCTCTCTTCTACTCTCTCTCCTCTCTTTCCTCTCCTGTCTCTCTCCTCTCTTTCTTCTCCTCTCTCTCTTCTCATCTCTCTCTCCTCTCTTTCCTCTCTCTCTCTCTTCTCCTATGGTGTTTCCACCTCCTGCCTCTCATTTGAGGGGGGTGATGGAGAACCTGAGATGTTCACCAGCACAAACTCAAACTTCCTCTCCACCATCGTCTCTCCTCCCTCCATCCATGATGGACGATTCTCTTCTTTTCTCTTTTCCACTTCGTCTGCCGATCCTTCTTTCAGGAGATTTTGGGGACCAATCGTTCCTGTCTTCCACCATCTCAAATGTAAACTTCCTTCTGTGACACCATCATGTTTTAACCTCCGATGGACACGTTTAATTCCCACCAGGCTCCAACTGGTCTTCTCCAGTTCCTGACTGGTGGTTTCGAAGGGGGAAACCGAAGCAGGAAAAATGAGGACGAAGCTCGTGAGATCCCGAAGCGAGCCCGGAGACACGGTCACGGGTCTGATTGGACAGTTTCGATGCGGTGCGGCGTCGCCCTGCGGGGTCGTGGTGGAGGGGACGCTCTTCCAGGAAAGTTTGTAGAATCGGGGAGGAGAATTAGCGTCGCCGCTCGAGGTTATTTCAGCTTCTCGCCGACGGAGGCCGGCAGAGGTGAGGACAAGTGTCCGGGGTCAAAGGTCACTGATTGGTTTGAAATCAGGGTCAGGTGCAGCGAGACCCCGGCGGGCGAGAAACAATCCCGGCTGTGCGCAAACTGGGTTCGACACAAATTATTTCATCTTATGAAACAATCCCGACCTTAAAGTCTCCGTCTGAGAAGTTTCCTCGGCGACTCGACAACCTCCAGATGGATCGAGTTCATTTCCATTGATCCAAAAGCCTTAAACATTCGCCGCCGTCTCACCACCGTCCGCTTGTCGTCCGTGTCTCAGCGGCGTTTTCCTGCTGCGGCGGTCGTTGACGTCGGTTTCACTCCCGTTGTTTCAGGGATCCATCGTTTACGTCCCTTCACCCGTCTACCGCCAACCTCCTCAGATTTCCTCTTTCAGATCTAAAGACATAAACCGACCCGAAGATCTTTAAGGTCTTCAACGACGACGCCGAAGCGACGGACGCCCCCCCTGGTGGGCGGAGGCGGGAGGACCCGATCCACTCCTCCCGCCTGCACAGGTGAGACTTTCAGGAAACTTGGAATTTTTTTTTTAATGAAACAAGAGATTTGCTCCTTGCTTCAGACTCACGTGAGACAACAGTCAGACATGGAACAGCGTTTACCGACTGTTTTAACAACTCACATTTTCACTCCATTCTCTTTACGGTGTTCTGTTGCCATAGCAGCAAGGCAGGAAATTAACCAAATCTAAAATGCAGCTGATTTCAATTTCTGCTTGATTTTTAATTCTCTCCAGTCATTCATCGTGGTATTGTTGCTGTAGTTTGTTGCATTACTGCTGTAGTGTTGTTGCTGTAGTTTGTAGTGTTGTTGCAGTAGTTTGTAGTGTTGTTGCTGTAGTTTGTGGCATTACTGCTGTATTTTTATTGCAGTAGTTTGTAGTGTTGTCGCTGTGGTTTGTAGTGTTGTTGCTGTAGTTTGTAGTGTTGTTTTGTAGTTTGTAGTGTTGTGGCATTACTGCTGTATTTTTATTGCAGTAGTTTGTAGTGTTGTTACTGTAGTTTGTGGCATTACTGCTGTATTTTTATTGCAGTAGTTTGTAGTGTTGTCGCTGTGGATTGCAGTGTTGTTGCTGTAGTTTGTAGCGTTCTGGCTGTCGTTTGTAGTGTTGTGGCAGTGATTTGTAGTGTTGTCGCTGTAGTTTGTAGTGCTATTGAAACACAGCATGTGACTCTGGTCTGCTACAGTAGCTCCTTGGTCGTTATGGAAACACCCTGAGAAACTTCAGTCACAGCAGCTACAGTCGCTGGAGCTGAAGCTGATCTTCGGTCTGATTCTCTTGGAGTGTTTAGCGTTGATAGCAGCTCCTCCTTTAATCCCCGAACACGTCCTCGTTTGTCCTTCATCCTTTGATGACTTTTTTTGTCATTTTTGATGGGATTCGCATTTTGATGCCTTAAATCTTCTTAAATCGTCTTAAAACCTGAAGCCCTCCTCGTTCTTTGATGTTCTGCATTCATCTTCAAGGTTACTTGAACAATCTTTACGTCTGTGTCATGATGTAAAAAGAACTTTTAGCGGGTCCTTGGAGAGGACAGCAGCAGTGCATGCTGGCCAGAGCCTGCATTCTTCTCTCACGGCGCCTCAGAACACCCACGCCGTCGATGGTTACACCACCACATTCCTCTCGACTGTTGCTGTCTTCTCCGGTCGCCTAAATTTGATGTTGGTGTCTTTTAGCTGAAACGGCAATTCAAACACGTGGAGGTGGAAGCTGGTACGTTACCAATTTTTCCAATGTAAAGTTAATTTAAATGCCATTTTTAGTAGTGATGCCTTTGAAATGTCCCAGGAGACGACGGCAGTGACCTCTTGACCTGGACACGGGCGAGCTGAGGGCCGCAGATCTGAAGGAGTTTCCACTAACGTGAGACGAGCGCGCTCAGCCTTGAGCGTTGGTGTGACTGGTGTGACTGGTGTGACTGGTGTGACTGGTGGCTGACGGCTCGGCTGATCCTCCTGAAGGTTCTTTAACGACGGGGAGGAACACAGTGACAACACTGCCCCCTGCTGGAGGAGATGCGGGTTTCACCTGCTAGACTGTGTGATGGTGAAGGTGCGTACACACACACACACGCGATGATAGTTGTGATGATGATTGTAACAAAGATGATGATACACACACAAATACACACACACATACAGATGATAGTTGTGATGTTACGTGATGATGATTGTAACAAAGATGATGATACACACACAAATACACACACACATAGAGATGATAGTTGTGATGATGTTATGTGATGATGATTGTAACAAAGATAATGATACACACACATAAACACATACAGATGATAGTTGTGATGATGATTGTAACAAAGATGATGATACACACACAAATACACACACACATACAGATGATAGTTGTGATGTTACGTGATGATGATTGTAACAAAGATAATGATGCACACACATAAACACATACAGATGATAGTTGTGATGATGTTATTGATTATGTGATGATGATTGTAACAAAGATAATGATGCACACACATACACACATAGAGATGATAGTTGTGATGTTATGTGATGATGATTGTAACAAAGATAATGATACACACACATACAGATGATAGTTGTGATGACGTTATTGATTATGTGATGGTGATTGTAACAAAGATGATACACACATGCACACACACGATGATAGTTGTGATGATGATTGTAACAAAGATGATGATACACACAAATACACAAACACAGATGATAGTTGTGATGATGTTATGTGATGATTGTAACAAAGATAATGATACACACACAAATACACACACTACATACAGATGATAGTTGTGATGATGTTATGTGATGATGATTGTAACAAAGATAATGATGCACACACATAAACACATACAGATGATAGTTGTGATGACGTTATTGATTATGTGATGATGATTGTAACAAAGATAATGATGCACACACACACACATACAGATGATAGTTGTGATGTTATGTGATGATGATTGTAACAAAGATAATGATGCACACACATACACACATACAGATGATAGTTGTGATGATGTTATTGATTATGTGATGTGATTGTAACAAAGATGATGATGCACACACACACATACAGATGATAGTTGTGATGATGTTATTGATTATGTGATGTGATTGTAACAAAGATGATGATGCACACACATAAACACATAGAGATGATAGTTGTGATGATGTTATTGATTATGTGATGTGATTGTAACAAAGATGATGATACACACACAAATACACACACATACAGATGATAGTTGTGATGATGTTATTGATTATGTGATGATGATTGTAACAAAGATGATGATACACACACAAATACACACACACACAGATGATAGTTGTGATGTTACGTGATGATGATTGTAACAAAGATGATGATACACACACAAATACACACACACATACAGATGATAGTTGTGATGTTACGTGATGATGATTGTAACAATGATGATACACACACAAATACACACACACATACAGATGATAGTTGTGATGTTACATGATGATGATTGTAACAAAGATGATACACACACAAATACACACACACATACAGATGATAGTTGTGATGACGTTATTCATTATGTGATGGTGATTGTAACAAAGATGATGTTAATGGTCATGTGACGATGAAGACGGTCACATGATCATGTGGCAAAGATGATGATTACAGGGTTAGCTGATGAAGATGGTGGTGATAGTACTTATCACCCTTTAAAAACGATGATCATGAAGACTGAGGATGGCGGTTATGATGATGATGATGATGAAGACCTGTCGCTGGCCAGTGAATCGTGAAGCAGCTGACGGCGCTTTTAAGGAACACGTATTTATATTTTCAAGCGCGAGCTGAAACGTTTGACGGTTCTTAATAAGACGCTTATGCTGTGAGCGAGCAGACGTTTAAGTTGAGCAGCTGCAGGAGAAAAATGAACCCAATCATCATAAAAGCTCCATTAGAATGCAGATTATGAGTCTTCAAAGACGGCGTCATGAATATTCAGCACAAACTCTAAACTCTTCAGATCTGCACAGTTAATTTGAGAAAAAAAAATTAAAAAAGTCGACATTTAAATCAGACGCGTACGACAGACGCACAGGTGACACACACCCGTCAACTCTGAGATGGTTTACATCTCACCATGATGTCAACAACAAGTTGAAGAAACGATTGAAGTGACAAAAGGGTCTTAACAAAATGAACCTTTTATTCTCTCATGTTTAAGTTGCTGCAACGAGAAACAGGCGCGATCAGACGTATCGTTAATGTCTCCAGAGAAACAACGTTAAACACACTTTCACAGATCTGGAAGAAACAAAGAAAAAAAAAAAACCCTGAATAACTAAACAGTGAAAACAGCTTCGGTGGTTTCAGTCAGAACATTTTGTGCGTAAACTCTTTGTGTGTCCTATCAAAGGTTCTGGGTCCCACCAGCAGAGGGCGCCCAAAACCAGTCTAAACCGGTCTAAACCGGCCTCCGCTGGCCTCGACCTCCGATGACACAAGCACTCGATCTAAAGCAACACTGATAATCAAAATGGAACAAAACGTCTGAAGGGACTGAAGACTGCTCCACTGTTCCGTAGATGACAACATTTCCCAGAGTTCCCAGTGAAGGAAGAACTTTCCTGAAGTCAGCTGAATCTCACATTTCATAGTTTTGTCCGCTGGAGGCGCAAACGGGGGTTTACTGGAGTGGAAGACAAGGTCGGGGGGCTCGAACATCAGAGGAGCCTGCTGCTGTTGAACTGGAAGAAAGCGCAAAATGAAAACACCCGTCAGCTGTGACGATTTAACTGTTTTTACGCACGCACACGCACGCATACGCACGCACGCACACACACACACACACACACACACACACGCACACACACGCACACACACCGCACGCACGCACGCACGCACGCACGCACGCACGCACGCACGCACGCACGCACGCACGCACGCACGCACGCACGCACGCACGCACGCACCGGAGTGACTGTAGGTCAGAAAGGTTCCGGAGTTAATGAGAGGTGATTTTCTTCCTGGATTTCTTCTTCTGTAACGGAGAAAACATCTGGTCAGTTTCGTCACCGCAACATCTGCGTTTGTTTAAGCGTTTTCGGGTCTTTACCGCGGCAGCGGGAGGATCGGGTTCTTCGGCCGCCGCCTTTGATCTGTTTTTCTCTGCAATTAAAGCAAAGCGAAATGTTAATTTTGACCTTTGGCTCAGGTGAAATCTCTGGTTACTGCATGATGATGATGATGATGATGAAGCTTCTCACTCTTCTTCTCTGCAGGTACGTCTGAGCTCATTATCATCTCCTCCTCCTTTGCTTTGATCTTCTTCTTCTTCTTCTTCCCCTTCTCCGGAGACGTCTGTTGATGGTCGGCGGTCTGCTCGCTCATCACGCCGCTGTCTTCTTCACTCAGCGCCAGCTTCTTCTTCTTCTTCTTTGGTGGCAGGTTCTCCTTTGAAGGGTTCTCTTCCTCCCGTGTGCTGGCTTTCTTCTTCTTTGGTGTGTTCTGGTGGTCCTGAGCAGAGTCCGGATGGACCCTTTTAGCTGGCTTAGGTTGAGGCGCCTCCTCGCGGGTCGGTTTTTGCCTGTAAGAAGAAAATCGCCATCAGTAAACCCGCACGTTTTCCTCGTGATCTCCGTTAAATACCGACTTCTTCTTGTGTCCCGACACCTCGCCGCTCCTCTTCTCCCGGTGGAGGAGCCTCTGTCGCTTCACTTTGCTCAGCTTCTTCCTGAAGCGCTTTTTCTTTTGGCCGGAGGAGAGCTGAGGAGATTCTCCGTCTGGAAGAGAGGGAGGAAAAAAGCAGCGGTAGAGCTTTGATCACGCAGATGAAAGCGTGATCAAAGGTTCCCCACCTGCCGCCTCCTCCAGCTGTTTCCCCGGGTCTCTGTCGCCCTCTGCCGGCTGCTCCTCGCACTGCACCTCCTCCGCCTCCCCCTGCTTCCTCTTCCTACTCCTGCTTCTCCTCCTCCTCTTCTTCTGGGACGCCTCAGCGGGGCTCTCGGGGTTCTCCACCTCCTCCTGCTCCTCCTCCCGCTCCTCCGTCTTCTTCTTTTTTCTTCTGGTTTCCTGAGGAACGACGGGGGTCTCGGGCAGGTTCTCCTGCGCTTCCTCTTGCTCCATTTTTCTCTTCTTGGACTTTTTCTTCTTCTTCTTTTCCACCACCACCTCCTCCTCCTCCTCCTTCTCCTCCTCTTCCTCCTGCTCCACCACCTCCACCTCCTCCTCCTCTTCCACCTCCTCCTCCTCCGGTCTCTCTTGGTCCTTTTTCTTTTTCTTACTGGAGAGAGAAGAATCGCTCGACACTTCTACGAAGGAGTCGTTGGCGCTCGGAGGATCGGACTCCCTTTTGCTCCTCTTCTTCTTCTTCTTCTTCTTCGGCGTTTCCTCGTCCCCGGCGGCCTCGGCGGGAGGCGGGGGGGTCGCTCCGGCGTCGTCCTCCTCGAGGTTGAGGGTGATGCTGACCTCGGGGTCGGCTCCTCCTTCGGCTGCTGCCGTCGTTTCCTCTGGAAGCGCCCAGAAAGAGAGAGAGGAGCTGAGGAGGGGCGGGCGACCCCGACTGAAGGTCAACGACGCCTCGGCCGTTCGACCTTCCGTCGTCCCTAAAACAAACATCGGCCCACGTGACACGCTCGAGGCGGCGGTTACCCGGGGCAAAGAGCGAGAGGTCGTCCGGCTTTGGCGACGTCCTCGCCTCTTCCTCAGCGCAGGGCTGGACCGTGCGGTCGGCGACCTCTGACCCCTGGAGAGAACGCGAACATCGGGAGGAAACTCAGATCATCAAGACGTTAAATTCCCCAGAAGCGACGCTGTCTGGCGGGCGTGGGCGAACACCACCGCGCCTCCAATCACCTCCGTTTGGGGCTCCTCCGTCTGCTCCTCTTTTTCCGGGTCTTCGGGTTCCAGCAGATCGACTGCGACATCAAAGAAAACGTCTTTGATGTTAAGCGTCTTTGATGGTTTCCCGTTACTGGACACTTTAATGGAATCTTCAGACTTGAGCGATCTCAAGCTCGTTACCGCGGTAACCCTAAGTGTCTGCGGCAGCAGAAAGAACGCCGCTCTGGAAGGATTTTTCTATGATTGGGGTCGCGAGCGGACTCGGGAGGTCGTTGAACCTCCGGCTCGCCTCCGCCGGTCGTCCCTACCTGCGGGGGGCGGAGCCTCCTGGCCGACTGGCTCCGAGGTGCTCGCCGGCGTCTGGCCGAGATTCTACGACGACAACGACAACGGCGTCCCGTCAGACCCTGGACTGGACCTTCAGAGTCACGCCCGCCTCTGCGACCTCACCTCCACGGGGGCGTCTCCCTCGTGCTCCGCCTCCTCGGCGGCGGGGGGCGTGGCCTCGCTCTGACCGACAGCCGTCAGCCCGGGGGCGGCGGTTTCACCCTCGACCTTGGCGTCGCCGTCGGCCGCCTGGCGGTGAAGAAGAGCAGGCGGAGGACGAAACCTCATGAGCGCGGTGAGAGACGGCGGCCGGCGAAGACCAGACGCGCCACGGCGAAAGATCGGGAACCGCCGGACCGACCTCGGTGCGTCGGAATTGTGACGCGGCTACCGGAAGAGCGCCGCGGCGCCACAGTCGGGGGGGTTGGGGGGGGCCCCCGGTTACGGAGCGGGGAAACCCGAGCAAAGGTGAAATTCTTCCCGCGGGTGGAGGCGAATACTTGGTATTCAGCCCCGGGGTCACAAACCTGCCGCGGCTCATCGCCGTCCTCCACGACCTCCGCGGGAGCCGAACCGGTCGGGTCGGGGGCCGCGGGCCCCTCAGCCGCTCCGGGGTCGGCCTGCGTGGAACCCTCTGCGGCGGGTTCCTCCTCCTCCTCCTCCCCCTCCTCCTCCTCTTCGGCGTCGGAGGAGCTGGAATCCCCGGGCCCGTTCGGCGCCTCCGTGGACGCGTCGATCGGAGCCGCCTGAGGAAAAGTACGAGCAGATAAAGGCGGCGCTTAATCCCGTGGCTTCGCCGCGATAAATCGGGGGGGGGTTTGTCGACTGCGGAATATTTCCGTGTCGTCACGCGACCGATCGGCTCTGAACCGACGGGGAAGTGGAGCGACAACAAGTCCGTGTTTTTGCGGACAGCGTCCAGCTGGAGGATGATCTGAGGATGCAAGTTCAGGGCAAACACAGAACCGCCAGCCAGAGCTGGACACACACACACACACAGAAATAACACACACACACACAGACATAACACACACACACACACACACACAGACATAACACACTCGGGGCAGACACAGACATGAAAACTCATCAAACCGGAGCAACTGTTCATCCCCCAGCTCATTATTACAGTGACTGGACAACAGTTATGTGGGGTGTGTGTGTGTGTGTGTGTGTGTGTGTGTGTGTGTGTGTGTGTGTGTGTGTGTGTGTGTGTGTGTGTGTGTGTGTGTGGAGGAGGGGGGGGTGTCTGGGCTGCTCTGTTGAGTTCTCTCTTCTTCGTTCTTTTCCTTCAAAATCAGGTTTCAGCCTCTAACTTTGAGATCAAGGTGCAAGTCGACCCGGGCTCACCTGTCGCTTCACACTCCGGCCGCTAGGGGGCGCCGCGCCGCGCCGGCCGCCGCGGATCACGATCACAAACGTCTAACAAACGGACTTAAAGGTGTCCTGGACACACTGAGGGCGACCTGCGGCGTCGCCATGGAGACAAAGGTTTGGGCCTCACCTCTCCTCCGTCCCGGCCTCCAGGCTCGGAAGCCTCGTGGTCGTTGGTCGTGGTCGTTGGAGGCTCCAGCTGGTCCGCTTGGGGGTCTGAAACCGAGGGAGTTCTCGACTTTAATGTTTGCGGCGACGCTTCGGGGACCTCCGGCCGTCGGGACCGCTGACCGGGTGTGGGCGTCTTGTCCTTGACTTCCTCCTCGCTGCCGTTGGACGCCTTCACGTCCAGGCCGCTGTCCTCCTCGCTGCTGGCGGGCTCGGCCTCCTCGCCCTTCCTCGCCGCCGCCACGGCGGCGCCGTCCGCCGCCTCCACCTTGGTGGTCTGAGCCAAGGAGCACAACCTTGGGCGAGAAAACGACGATGCAAAGGTGACAGCGGCCCTCGAGAGCGGCCGATCCCAGCCCCCCGCCCCTTCAAAATAAAAGCATCTTTTAAATTTAGATCATTGAAAACACCAGAAAGTCGATTTGTGGTTTAAAAAAAGAGAAGTTGATCTTCTAAAGGGGATTCATTAACTCGTGCCTCCTCCCCCCTCCTCCCCCTCCTCCCCCCGGGGCAGATTTCTGATGAAGTCACCGGCTCCACCGTCCATCGGCGGTCCCAGAATGCGGCGGGCGGGGGTCCAGCCGGGACCGCTCACACGCGGACGCACAAACACAAAGGCCGTCGGCGGCGCCCTGTCCAAACAGGCGCTCTGCGCCCGCCGAGTCCTCCACAGAGGAAATCCGCCCGGAGGCTTAATCCCCGCTCGCCGTGACGTACTTGGTCCAGGCGGCGTAGATGTCCTGCAGGCTCAGCCTCACGCGCGGCGTCTCCACCTGCGGGGGGACGGGGGGACAGACAGGGAGAGACACACACACACACACACACACACACACACACACACACACACACACACACACACACACACACACACACACACACACACACACCGGGGGGATGGGGACATCAGGGACGGGACGGAAAGAAGGGGAAGTTTTAATTTCCTGAGGTTCGCCGCCGCACGCTCCCGGAAATGAGAGCGGCGTGCAGGAAGAGCGGCTCCAGACGCACATGTGGACCTCAGAAGCACCTCAGACCGTTCTTGGGGGGATTGTTTGAGCCGAGAACCGAAGAACAACGAGATCAGGGTCGAACCGGGGCGCAGACCCGCGGGGGTTCACGTCACCGAGCACGTGAAACATCAAAGCATCAAGGAGCCTGAGCCGCCAAGCGCTCCGACATTTAAATGAGCGGATCTCCCGAACTTCAGAGTCGAGTCAGCGTTTTACGCAACTGACTATTGCGCAACATTTAATCCCGGTTAGTTAAACTAGTGACCCGCTGTTAAACCTCGCTAACCTGCTCCTCGTGCGTCACCCGGGGGGGTCGCCGACGGGCGAGCACCTCAAGCACCTCAAGCACCGACCCTCTACCCGGGGGGGTTAAAGTGGGGGGGTCACCAGACTGATGCGTGCGTGCTTGTGTGTGTGCGTGCGTAAGAGTGTGTGTGCGTGTGTAAGAGTGTGTGTGCGTGTGTAAGAGTGTGTGTGCGTGCGTAAGAGTGTGTGTGCGTGTGTAAGCGTGTGTAAGAGTGTGTGTGTGTGTGCGTGTGTGTGCGTGTGTAAACGTGTGTGCGTGTGTGTAAGCGTGTGTAAGTGTGTGTGTGCGTAAGCGTGTGTGTGCGTAAGCGTGTGTGTGTGCGTGTGTAAGAGTGTGTGTGCGTGTGTGTGCGTGTGTGTGCGCGTGTAAGAGTGTGTGTGCGCGTGTAAGAGTGTGTGTGCGCGTGTAAGAGTGTGCGTGCGTGTGTAAGAGTGTGTGTGCGTGCGTGCGTCGCCGCGTGCACGAGCCCGCAGCTCCAGAAACACGATGTTCTTTTTCCTCGCCGAGGCCCGGACTCGGTGCCATGCGCCCTGACGCGCGCACGGACGCACGGGCGCGTGCGCGCGCGGGTTTGCAGCGCCGTCGGGGGCAGAAGCGCGTTCATGTCTGATCAATGTTCTTATATAACGAAGGCCAGAGCCGCGCGGGCCGCGTCGGGGGGCCGAAGGCAGCTCCGACCCGATCCGGGCCCGCGTCGCTCAGCGTCCCGGGGCGCTCGGGATGGATAATCCGGGATAATCCGGACGAAGTTCTCACCTGTTTGACGTGTTCCTCCAGCACTCTGGCCGCGTCCTCGTGCCCGCGCATCTTCAGGTGCTCGTGGATGAGCAGCAGCAGCGCCGCGTCCTCCTCCGGGGTCATCCTGTCGGGCTCGGGGCGGCTGACGGGAGCGGCGGCGGCGGGTGGGAGCGGGATCGGGATCGCCGCTGGAATATTGTTATTAACACCTCAGCTCACGCGGCGACGACGCCCCCCCCGGCTCGAACTGGACCATGGGAAATGGAGTCCCGACCGCCTCCAAAACGCCCCGACGTCGGACGTCCGAGGGAGAAATCTGTTTTTTTTACTAATTGAAAAAATTTATAAAAATGTGTATTTACGTAAATAATCGATTTTAGGCGCAGACAAAAATATAAAATAAATAAATAAATTAAAAACAGTAAGCATCCCATGCGGCTCCAAGCCCTTTGGGTGACTCTTAGTCCTGTTTAAGGGGTCGAAGGTGCGACTCCCCAGACGATGAGCAACGGTTTGGGTTTGCAGGAGCACATCTGGCCGCATTCCTGCTCCAGCTGCTCACTGCCAGTAAACCAGTACACCAGTACACCCAGACCGGGATGTGTCCCAGCACCCCCCCCCACCCCCATCAGGCGTCACTGGTCGTACTGGGGCCGAGCGCGCACATGCGCTGGTGGCGCCGGGCCGGGCCGGGCCGGGCCGGGCTCTGAGACCCGAGGTCCCTGGTTCGGGTCCTGGCCCTGACCCACTTGCGGGCTCTCTGGGCGACGGACGGAGCTCGGCGTCGGGACGGTCGCGTTGCGTAAAGGGAGACATTCCTGGGTCGGCGCGCGGTGCCAACTGGCCCGTCTTTGGCGCGTCCGTGCGAACGCCGCACACGGCGGGGCCGCGACAGCCGCCAACTTGACCATCACACTGGAGCCGCGTTCATGGAACGAACCGGGGCGACGGGACTTTTTTTTTTTTTTTTGTCAGTTTCCAGACCGTCAAGCCGCAAACCCAACACCGGATGTGGAGCTTTCCAAATTAAAACGACCCCGCGGAGCTCAGCAGGTCTCCTCTGATGAAGGGTGATCTGGAAATAAGTGTAGGATCGTCACAACGAACAAAAGCCCGAGCGCACTTGATCACAACTTTAACGTGGTGTCACATTTCTGCGTGATGATTCGGTTGCTGTTGCTGTCAAAGGAGCCGCGTTCGCGTTTGTTTGGTCGAAAGAGCCGCACTTTATTCTGAAATGCGCGAATAATCGCGGTATTACGGTAACACAGCGTCAACAGCGCTGGTTAAAGATGAACTGTGTTCTCTGTTTAGAGTATAAATTATGTGTCTTATAATGAAACAATTGAAATTTTTAAATAAAAAACGCAACAAAGCCCTCGTGTTGATCATGGGACTCTTCTGTCTATATGTGGTCTACTATCATCATCAATAATATGAACGACTTTCACTGTGTCATTTTTGAGAAATACACTCTTAAAATACTCGTCGCGTCATAAAAATGAGATTTTTTTTCACATATTTGAATTTGGATCAATCAATAGATGATCCTCTGATACCACCACCACTGCAGAGTTTCCACATCAACTGAACGTTAAAACGTACTGGCTTTCAAACTTTTAATGTTACCTGGTTAGAAAAAACAACTCTAACCCTAACTGAACCTTAGCCTCCTAAGCCTTACCCTAAGCCAACCTTAGCCCTAGCCCTAACTCTTAACCTAACCCTAACCATGAATTTTTTTTTTTAATCTTCATCTTGGTTTTAAATCATGAAAACACACTGGCTTTAGGCATTTCATGTTCCTACAAAAAATGTTAACTCTAACCCTAACCCTAACCCTAGCCCTAACTCTAAACCTAAACATGAACTTTTTTTTTTTAATTATTCATGTTGGTTTTAAATGTAAAAATAAATAAATAAATAACACTGGCTTTCAAGCTTCATGTTACTAGAATTTTTTTTTTACTTGAACCCTAACCCTAGCCCTAACTCTAAACCTAAACATGAACTTTTTTTTTTAATCATCTTGGTTTTAAAATGTTACAGCACACTGGTTTTCAGGTTTTTCATATTACTACGAAATGTTTACCTCTAACCCAACCCAAGCCTAATTCAACTCTATTACCAACCTAAAACACTAATTCAATGATGACCCTAACTGTAACACCCAACACTAACCTAACCACACAACGAAATATCGTCATAAAAGTCTAGATTTTATTATGAAATTGGTACTTTACGAGTAGATTTCTCAACAATTACACAGTGAAAGTAGTTCATATTATGCAGAGACCACAGGTAATCAATTTTCGGCGCTGTCGACGGTCCGGCGCTATTACCGTAATGACGCGGTCCTTTTACTTTGACAGGTCAGACCGGATGTTCCTTTGAAGTTTCTTTGAAGTGCCGCTAGCTTGCCCTCGGTCGTATTTCATTGGAAGTGTGGACCCAGTCTGGAAGGAAGCTTTTGTGGAAACTTGACGGACATGCGGCGTCTGCTGCGGCTCTTCCTCGCCTCAGACTGACGGAGGGGAGAATGGAGTGAAGGGCTGAGCCCAGGGGAGAAGAGGAGCCGCTCACTCTTATTGATCACCAATCGAGGTATTGATCCGGGCCCGCGTCTGCGGTAATAACTAACAGCTGCCGTTGAGGGTTCGTGGGAAATTAAAGGCAGGCTTTGGGAGCCAGAGACCAGCCTGGAGGGCTGATGCCGGCTGTCGTGCGTGCAGGCTGAAGTGGTCGTTGCGGGGAAAGTTCGCGTCACCGTCGGCCCCCCGAAAAGAGGCAGACCTGCAGGGATGCGGGTGACCCCCGCGCGAGGACAGCTGCTTCTTATCACATGTCACAGATAAAGTCAACACCGGCCTGGAAACACTCGGCTGCGCCTCCCCGCAGCCCAGAGGAGGCTGTAAAAGGGGAACGGGAGGATTCTCGGGCGACAGCAGAAACATTCCCATCTCCTGTCGCCCGCAGCTTCCATCTGGAAGGCCCCGTCCGAGGAAATGACCTCCCTGCTGCTTAAGACTGTAACAATAAACGCTTTTAAATGGTAAGACACTTCCCTGAAACAAAAAAAAAACAACAACTTGTCTGAGAAAATCTCTGAAATCTTAATTTGGAAGTAGGAGAAATGCTGAAAAAGGAACAGTTGCACCTTCACCAAAGCTCAGCCGCCGCTGGTGGTGGTGGTGGTGGTGGTGGTGGTGGTGGTGGTTGGATTACAACAGCGTTTGTTTGTAATGAGCCTGAAAACGCGGTTGCGTAACTCCGGGTTTCACCAGCAGCAGCAGGGCCGAGGGGGGGTCTGGACCCGGGGCCCGACAAACGAAGTCAAGGAGGGAGCCCGACACCCGCCTGCCCCCGGGTGCTGGGTCAAGGTGGAGGCGCGCCCTCAGCCGCCGAGGCTGCGAAAGGTTAAAAAAACAAGAGCGCCTCTCCTCCAGATGGACGTGCTTCAGCACGCAGACGCCGCCAAGCTGGCGAGGCCATCCCCGCTGTGGTTTTATGATCTATAGCTGCTCCCCGCTGATGGCACGCCTGCAAGAATTTGTGCCGACTCGGGACATTCTTCTTCCTCCCCGCTGGTGTCCAACTCCTCTGCCTTGTTGCCTCTGGTCCTTCTTCTCTGCAGGGTTCCCAACATGCGGCCTCGCCCCCCCCCGCCGCCGCCACGCTGCCCTGGAGCCTCCTCCTCCTCCTCCTCGGCCTGGGCTTCCTGTCGGCTCAGAGGCCCCAGCCGCCGCGGAGCGACGGAAGCGCTCCCGACGACCAGCCGGGGCCGAAGAAGAACCAGCCGCACATCGTCTTTATCCTCATCGACGACCAGGTTTGCGGGGGCTCGGCCGTTCGGCTTCTGCCGCGCAGTCACACAAACCCACCCGGGTCTGGATCCACGATCCAGGAACCACATCACATCAGCTACACGTGTTTTAAGTGAAGCGTCGCGCGCCCCCTGGTGGCCGCGCGCGGTATAACAACGCACAAGCGACGCCTCCTTAAACAGACGATAAATGTGGGTTTGGGGGCGTGGCCAAGCGTCACGCCCCGCAGGTAGAAACGTTGACGAGGGTCCCGTCTTCCCCCCCGAAGGGCTTCAACGACATCGGCTACCACAACCCGACCATTAAGACCCCGACTCTGGACAAGCTGGCGGCGGAGGGCGTGAGGCTGGAGAACTACTACGTCCAGCCCATCTGCACGCCGTCGCGCAGCCAGCTCATCACCGGCAGGTACGGACGCGTCCCCGTCCCCGAGCCGTGTCCGCGGGGGCGGGCGGGGGCTCCTCGCCGGCATTCACCCCCGTCGGTCTGTTCCCGATCGCGCGCCTGCGTGCGTTTAATTAAAACCTCCCGCCTGAAGGGAGGCGGGTTCGGCCTCTCCCGCTTTGAAGAGATCAAAGCAAAAGGGGCGGGGCTGGGGGAAATCTGATGGATTAAACATTCCTGGAGACAAACGGGTTCTTCTGTGGGATTAATGCGTCGCCGCAGGCCAGACAGGGTCCCTTTCTTCTCCCGGCAGGTATCAGATCCACACGGGCCTCCAGCACTCCATCATCAGGCCCAGCCAGCCCAGCTGCCTGCCCTCGCACATGGACACCCTCCCCGAGCGCCTCCGCCAGGCCGGATACTCCACCCACCTGGTCGGCAAATGGCACCTCGGCTTCTACAGGTGAGGCGGGCGGCCCCCCCCAGGCCCCCGGTCCCCGACCCAGCGGCTCAGTTTTCCCAGTCGTTGCGTAATCGGGGAGTTCTCTTCCTCTGCTGGCGAGGACTCGCGTGACGCAGCCACCCGTCGCCGTGGAGACGGGTGGGGGTTGGGGGGGCAACGCGATAATCGTTCCAAGCTGGGATCCGCTCCGCTCGCTTTCACACTTGAGCGCGACCAGACTTCCTGTGGACCGAGAGAGGAGAAGCGCGGAAGGAGAGGGAGGAGCAGAGGGCTGGTGGGGCAGCGCCCCCTGGTGGACGGCAGCGGTAACTAAGCCCCGCCTCCTCCCCTCGTCTTTGTCCTTACTTCAACTCCACCGGGGCTCTGCTCGGTGTTTTGGCAAAGTTAGAAAAGGTGAACAGCATCGGGCCTCGGGAACGTTCCCAGAAGGCCCCGAGCCCTCGCGGGGCCACTTTCGGGGGCCCGATCTCCTCTAGGTGCACCCCTGCTGGTTGAAGAGCAGCGAGGCGCCTGCTGACGCCCTCTTTGCCCCCAGGAAGGCGTGCCTGCCCACCAGGAAAGGTTTCGACACCTTCTTCGGCTCCTTGACGGGAAGCGTGGATCACTACAGGTACGTCGGTCTTCCCGGCGTCCCCGGAGGCTCGGCCCGTTCCTGGAATTGCGTTTCCCCTCGCCTCGCAGCTACCTGTCCTGCGACGGGCCCGGGGTCTGCGGCTACGACCTCCACGACGGCGAGGGCGTGGCGTGGGGCCAGGAGGGGCGATACTCGACCACGCTGTTCACGCAGAGAGCCCGGAAGATCCTGGAGACCCACGACCCCACGGAGAGACCCCTCTTCCTGCTTCTGTCCCTCCAGGTACCGACGGAGTCCAAACGTCTGCTGGAATCTGAATAAACCGTTGGGCTCTCTGACCCCCCCCCCCTCGGTGTCCCACAGGCCGTCCACACCCCTCTGCAGACCCCCAAGTCCTACATCTACCCTTACCGCGACATGGCGAACATCGCCAGAAGGAAGCTGGCCGCCATGGTGTCCACGGTGGACGAGGCGGTCCGGAACGTCACCTACGCCCTGAGGAAGTACGGGTACTACCGGAACAGCGTCATCGTCTACTCCACGGACAACGGCGCCCAGCCCTTCACCGGGGGCAGCAACTGGCCTCTACGGGGACGCAAGGTAGGAGGTCTGGTCAGGCCCGGTGGGGGGGGGGTCCAGTCCAACTCCCAGTGTGTTTCCAGGGCACCTACTGGGAGGGGGGGATCCGCGGCGTGGCCTTCGTCCACAGCCCACTGCTGAAGCGGCGGCGGCGGGTCTCCAGAGCTCTGCTGCACATCACCGACTGGTTCCCCACGCTGGTGGGTCTGGCCGGGGGCAACGTCAGCCAGGTCAGCACAGCCCCCCGTTCTCGATGTTTGGTAGACGTCTTCTCAGAGAGAAACTGTGACTTGGGCGACTTCAGCATGCGGTGGGATCGTCCGCTGATCCACCCACGTGGGCCCGATTCAGCCTTGAGACGGAGCTGGTTTGAGATCAGAGATAAATGAGCTCTTTACCCGTCGAGACGGATCTGCTCATACGATCAGGCAGAGGGAGAAACTTTATTGGGAAGTGGAGCGACTTAAGTTCTTTCTTGGCTTTGCACGCAAGAACGTTTCCACCGCCAAAGCCAATAAAAGCCCTCTTGGCTAATCCACGACCCTCGCTGGATTCGGCTCCGGGGACTGTAACGTAACTCAATCCCTCAGAGTGGCTCTCTACCGTTTATGAACGTTCCCTCAGAGCCGGGGCCTGGATGGCTTCGACGTCTGGCCGACCATCAGCGAGGGGAGGGACTCGCCTCGCCAGGAGATCCTTCACAACATCGACCCTCTGCACCAACCGGCGGTCCAGCCCACGGCCTGGGACGCCGTCCACCCCAGAGCCCCAGGTAGCTCCAGAGACCTCGGAGAGCCTCCAGAGCGTCCCCGTGTCAGACCGTTATTGATGTCAATGACGAGACCCCCGGGGGGCGGAGCTTAAGGGCGTACCGTATCGCATTCCTCATCCCCTTTTGTGTTTTCTTTGATGTTAGGAACCAAACTGAAAGGAAGCAAGAAGCCAAAGAAGAAGGTCGTCAGGCAGCAGCAGCCGAAGCAGAAGTCAGTTTTCAAGCTGAAGGCCAAAAAGAAATCTAAACTCAAGGTCGTCCCGAGATCAAAGCTGAGTCCGGCCCCCAGATCAAAGCTGAAGCCTCAGCACAAGACCACGTTCTACTCGCTCAACCAGAGAGCGTCCCATTATAAACCTCTCCTGATGTCCCTCCCCAGCGGTTCCCCGTCACTGTCCCCAGTATCTCCAGCTAAGTCCCCCAAGCAGCGTAAGTCCAAGTCCAGGCGCTCCGCGTCCCACAACCACAACCAGGTCCAGTCCAAACCGGCTCAACCGGGACCCAAGACAGAGCTCAGGTTCCCTTCAAATTCCAAGTGGACATTATTGGAAAACCAGAACACGTCCCACCCGGAGACTCTCAAATCGGACCTGAGGCTCCAGGCCTCCGAGTCCATTTGGGACACGTCCATCCAGGCCGCCATCAGAGTCGGAGACTGGAAGCTGCTGACGGGATACCCAGGCCACGGGGACTGGGTCCCCCCCCAGGTACGTCCAACGCGGCAAACCGCCGTTTTATCTCGACCTGACGGGTGCATCCGCTCCACAGGTGCTCCCGACCCTCCCCGGCCGCTGGTGGAACCTGGAGCGCCACATCCTGTCGCCTCGCAAGAACTCCACCCACAGGAACATCTGGCTGTTCAACATCACGGCCGACCCGTGCGAGCGCCAGGACCTGGCGGACCAGAGGCCCGACGTCGTCCAGCGGCTGCTGGCCCGACTCGCCCACTACAACCAGACCGCCGTGCCGGTGTACTTCCCGCCGGACGACCCCCGGGCGGACCCGAGCCTGCACGGCGGCGCCTGGGTGCCCTGGGTGAACGAGGAGGAGGAGGAGGGAGAGGAGGGCAAATACGACGGCGTGTACAAGAAAGTACGGACCAGCAAGAAGAAGAAGAAGCAGAAGAAGTGTCGGCTGTGCAAGCTGCAGTCCTTCTTCCTGAAGCTGAACACCGGGATGATGTCCAACCGCATCTGAAGAGCTGCGACCGCTGAGGCTGCAGAGGACGGCGCTTGAGACAACGGCAGCAGGCGCAGACTCAGGGACGTCCGCCCTCCCCCCCCCAGAGGGCCGTGAGGCTGCAGGTTCTGGTCCAACCCAGCAGCAGCAGCACCAGACTGGACTCACTTCATCAACTCATCTGAGTCTTCAACAGCTGACTGGTCAAACTGGGTGAGCTGGACTGGTGGGACCAGAACCTGCAGCCTCACGGCCCTGTGGGGGGAGGTCGGACATCCCTGGATCAGAGCAACGGGCCCCCTTCGGCTGCAGGCAAATCCAGAACTGATTTTTTAAAAAATGTTTTTAAAGAACACGGGACAGCTGTAATCCCACCGACGACCCCACATTCAAGTGTTCAGCATTAGCGGGGGTCAAACATGGGTTCTGTTGGGGGGTCCCAAAGGCTGGACCAGCCCTCAATATTCACAGATTTACTCAGAATTGTGCTACAACCTTAAGACGATGTTACTGTGATTCTTTCAGACTTGTTTTAGTACTGATGTTTTTTTGTGCACCACGATGCCTCGACGTGTCTGAATGTACATATTTTGACGTTTCTGAATCCTGACTGTGAACTTCATAACGTGCCCGACGGTTGATATTTAAATGACAAAGGGAGGCTCAGGTTCTTCAGCTCTGCAGGACGTGTCCAGGACACGGACAGGAGGAAGTAGTACATGTCAGAGCAAATATTTCAGCAACACTAGGATCCTCTTTGAAGCGGGAGCTCGGGTCTTCTCTGTTTGGACTCAACACCTCGCCTCCACATATTTCGGCGCGTTTGCCCGACGTCTAACAAACCAGGATGGCGGCTCCTGTGAGCGACCGCACTGTTACCGAGAGACTGTTAAAGGAGTGCCTTGTTTTTTCTACCTTCAATGAATAAAAGTAAACTAAACCCCCACTTGTGTCTCAGAACCTTGAACCTGAAGCACTGAGGGTTTCACCTGACAATGTCAGAAACTTAGAAGACTCACAATATTTAAACTGTGGCCTTAGTTTCCTCCAAACACACGAAATGTGATTATAATTGTTACAGGATAAAAGTTGCTGTTTCTTAAGGTGCAGACCCGCGTTCGGCCACACGGTGGCGCCAGAGATCAACTCTTCCTGCTCAATGGCCGCCGCTCACGTGGGATCGAGAAAACGTGGTTCGGTTTCTGAGGCTCGGCTGACGAACATCGTTCGAGTCTCCCCAAAGATCAGGGCTCAGGTGAAGTAACAGGTTCTGGGGGGGGGGTCATGGCCCCCAGGAGTCCTGCTGAACCTCCACAAACATCTCCCCACATCTGGAGCGGTGACTCTTGGATAGGCCCCGCCCCCTGACGCCCTGGAGTAGACGGTTTGATGACACCCCGGAGGACGAGGACGGACCCTCTGGTGGACATACCCTCTGATGGACGGACCCTCTGAGGAAAGACCCTCTGGTGGACCTTCTGGTGGGACCAACCCTCCTCTGGTGGACCCTCCGGGCCACCGTCCTGTGGCTGCCTTCATCCTCCAGACTCTGCGGTCCCTGCTCCTGGACAGAGGAACCGATCCCGAACGGTCCTCAGGCCAGTCAGACGTGACGTCGTTCCCTCCAGGACTTGAGCTTCAGGGTCTCTTCCATGACTCGGTGGTGGTGGTGGGGGGGGGTCCTCCTGGACTTCTGTTTAATTCACCGCGTTTCGTGACGTAGAAAATAATCACTCAAGTTTCAACATCAAGTTCGAGATCTGACCTCATCAAAAAACGGCCGACAGACGAACCGCGTCATCGCGACTCCTCGGTCGCCAACACGAACTCCTTCCGCGCTCACTCGCCCCCAAACCGGAGCGGCGGAACCAGGACCACGGCTTCACGGACCAGAACAGAAAGACGCGCTGCTCAAAACACATAATGCCCTGGAATTTTATTTCATTTTGTGACAATTCAAGAGGTGTCGTATTCGATCCCATGTATGCGTGTGTGTGTAAGAAGGGTCTACAAAAACAAAGGAAGTCATGAGTCAACTGGGCCAGTGGAATGGGCAGTGGGACTGTGGTACAGACAAAGAAAAACTACAAGTAGCCTTGTTCAGTACCAAACTCTTCACAGAAGAGACATTTTTTTTCTTTTTTTTTTTTTAAACATTTTTTCCCAAATGAAGGCACCCGAAAACTTTGTGGTTCATGGCATCACAGCCTTCTAGAGTTCTTAAAAGTAAACTGTCTTTTTTTTTGTTTCAATTAGCTTTTTTTTTTGTTGTTTTTTTAATTATTTTTTTTTTTACTTATGTAGAAGCTGGAATGATAAAATGTCAGTTACAAGTTACTGCGATTTTCTAAACTCCCTTAGTTTCTTTTTTTTTCTTTTAACAACAATGAAATCTTCTGGGGGGGAGAGGGGGGGGTTAAGGATACAAAAATATCTCAAACATACGAGCGGGGGGGCAAAAAAAAAAAAAATTAAGGTCATCCGATTCAAACCAGAGACCAAAAATCATACAAAAGCAGCATTAATTAAAAAAATTCATATAGTGCTTGGATAAGTCAGAAGCAGCAACGTCTTCTGGGAAAGCTTCGTCCCCACTGTTTTTGTTACTCGTCTCATTATTAAAACATGAATGGAAGAGCTGCGTGGGAACGCCGATCCCACCGACGAATCGATGCCCGGATCTGAGTGAACGCGCGTCTCCGTGGAGTCTACCGAGAGGGCGGGAGCATCGCGGAAGAACACCCCCCCAAAAAAAAAAAAAAATTAAAAAAATAAGACCGAAGTCGTGGGCGAGCCCCCCAGACACGTTCACAACACCAAAACGGGGGGAAGAGGGGAAAAAAAAAAAAAAAACCTATCTAAACACTGACTACAGCGGGGAGGGGAGGGGCTGGTGGGGGGGTACAGTGTATAAAAATAAAAAATTACTGGAGAAAACCTTTTTGTAAACACGGCACAATAAATAGATCAAACAGCAGGTTCTGCACCATGCATGTGATGACACTTTTTTCCTGTGGTACAACGTTCACACCTCACTCGCACCAGTTGCAGTTTGTCGTTTTTTTTTTTTTTTTTTTTTTTTTTAATTGGGACTTTTTTTTTAATATCTCGAGTGCAAAACATCACAAATGAACAATTCTGTATTCAAGTAATGTTATATACAAGAACGGGGGGGGGGGGATTACAAATATGCAGTACTGTACATATAATTGCCATATTAAGAATTTACAGACCATCTCTTATTAACAGTAACCAATAGGGGAATTCATGGGTTTGGGGAGGGAGGGGTGGGTGTGGGTGGGGTCGGGTGGGGGGGGGATTGTACGATGAGCATTGCAATTAAGTCCCAAACTGTTACCGTGGAAACCCAGCCTTGCTTCGCTCACTCTGCCACCACTTGATGTCACAATTACCGAATGATGCATAGCACCTAAAAATAAACATGATAAAAAAGAAAAGACGCGCGTTGTGCACGGAGGCTACGTGACCTCCATGGCCATTGTGTTCTCTGATAGACTGTTCAGTGCTGGCTTGTCTTGCTCGTGATTCTCCCTGAAAGCACACAAGTCAGGCAAAGTGAGGCAGAGCCCGACGCCGCCGCCCCTCGACACCACCTTGCCCCCCCTACCCCGCTCACCTGGGAACGATGTCCAGCGGCGGGGCAGTGGCGACCTTGGGCTTCTGACAGTTGGCGGTGGCTGCGTGGGCGAGCTTTAAGGCGGATGTCGACACGGAGGTGCTCGGCGTGCGGGGCGCGTGGACGCGCTTGCCGGCGGGGACGCCCAGACGGAGGCTGTTGTTCCCCAGCAGGACCTGAGTGGTGGCGGCGGTGGTGGCGATAGTGGCGTTGGCGGGGTGGGCAGTGCCGTTGTTGTTACTGGTGGAGGAGGCGGAGCTGGTGGTGGTGCAGGGGTGCAGGGACGCGGGTGTCGGGGCGGTGATGGGGGGAGCTGTGGCGGCGGGGGAGGGGGACGCTGTACTTGCGAGGTGCAAGCCCTTGTAGACACCTGAGGAGGGGGGGGGGCAGACGGAGGATGTTTAACCTTTGACCTGCACGTGACCCTGCGGCCAGGTGCTCACAGCTGGATTTACTCAGAAGCACCGCGACAGGACGCGTCGGGATAAACCCACAACGAAGGTCCCAGCGTTATCTGGGACCGACAGACGCCCGCGGTGATCTAAACCGTTCCCCCGCTTCGCTTCAGCATCTCAAATCCTCCCGTCTAAACACTTCCAAGGACTCGAGCGCGGCGCGTTCTACTCGCTCGGCTCTGCAGCCTCGTCTGCTCCGCCCCGTTACAGCGTCGAGACGGTACTTTCATCATCTTCTGGTCTTGTTATCCGTCGCTGTGTCGCAACACTTAAATGCACACTTCTGCTGACGTTTACGGCGTTTTAAACACGTGATTAAACGTTCACGAGCAGACCGGCGAGCCGAGTTTGAAGCCCCGGTGGAGAGAGAGGACGGTTGTACCTGAGGGGGAGAGGACACCGTTCACTCCGCCTCCAGGGCCTAACTCCTCCTTCGTTTTCAGAGCGAGCAGTTGGTCGACGGTGACGAGGGCCGAGGCGGCGAACTGAGCTTTGGCCTGGTCCAGCATGTGTGCCAGGCCCTGCCGGGGGGGAGGAGAACAACGTTGAGGCGGCGGCAAACGGAAACGCGCTTGCATTCCCCGGGTCGACGGCCGGGACTCACGTGTGAAGTGTTGGTGGCCGTGGAGCTGTTGACTTGCTGCTGCAGCTGAACCTGCTCCAGCTGCTGTTTGTGCATCAGGCTCAGCTGCTCCTGGTGCTGCTGGTACTGTTCATATGTGTAAGCTGACACACAAACACAACACAGTTACACACTCCAACTGAACCAGGTGGCTGACAACCAACTGCATTTAACAACGTGGAACCTCTCAGACCTCAATTATAACCTCTTTTCTCAGGTGAACTCACCACCTCTATCCATCGTGCTTATTTGCAACCTGACAAAACCTGAATAATTCGCTAAGCTGCTCACGACATAAACTGAACTTCTCACGGGTGACATGAATGCTGGACTTACTCTGTGGTGCAGCCGGGCATATAAGACTCATTAACACCATCACGGCCACGTAAAGGCAGCATAAACCTCCACATAATGTAGCTTGTGGCCCCTTGTCTACAACAGCATGTTCAAGCAGATGTTCAAAACACACACTGATCAGCTCACCAGCAACAGGTGCCGGTGTAGGAACTACTCTTGCTGGCCTTTGATATGGTTGTCCTCCCGCGACGGAGGCCGACACTCGCCTCTTCAGGCCTCGACTCAACTTCCTGAATATTGGGTGGGCGTTGTCCAACTCGTGTAGTGGTAGTGTCCGTGGTCTAAAGTGCCTCCATCGGCACGATTTTATACTCAACAGTATCTGACTGAGGTCCGTGGAAGATGGAGAGGAGAGAGAGGGGTCGAAGGAGGAGGAAATCCTGTCTGAGGTATTCGTTTCTGAGGTACTGGCAAACTTGTCGGTGGCCGGCGAACGTGAAGTAGTTGTTGGAGGAGGAGTGATCGGTCGGGGAGAGGGAGGATGCGGTGGGTGGAGCACTTCTGGATCCAGTCCATGGAAGATGTTATCATAGTCTGTATATGCCCTGTCCAGCAACACCCTAAGAGGACACAACCATAAATCACTGAACTCCTCGGACTCAACACCAACTAGAATAAAGGCTAGGACTTCAAAGCAGGGAACGATGGAGATAATCAGCAGATCAAAGGACGACAAGAGTGTAAAAAAAAACGAGGAAAGTGCAGAGCCGGAAACCGGCACCCAGCTTACCTGCCACCTCGCCCCACACGTCGCCGAGCCAAACCAAGGCAGCGCCGTGGCACAGTGAGCGTGGTGAGACTGTAGCGAAAACGAGCTTCGGCGAGGCCGTCCTCCCCGGGTCCACACCACGGCCAGCTCCCCACGCAATCCTGACGGGGCTGCGGGCAGGAAGACGGAGTTAGCCACGGCGAGAGCCGGTTTAACCGCCAACTGATGCCGATAACGAACGCTTTGTTTGTATTGATAATAAAGCCGGGACGTCCACGGGTCCACTCACAGCGTAGTACTGGCAGCCTGCTTTCCTACGAAAAGCGTAGGCACCATCTGGGTCGTTCTCCTCCTCCGCTTCTGAAGAGCCTGAATGCAGCTGTGAACAGAGCGGTTCCAGGTTACGTCAAGGGCTGAACGCGTCCCCACCAACGCCAGGACGTTCCGTTAAGGTGAAGGCGTCGGTACTGTGAGGGGGCGGGTACCTGGGAGAAGGGCTCGTCGTCCGAGCTGGGGAAGTCATACTGGTTCAGGTCCTTGGCGTTGAAGACGGCGGGCCCTTGATGGTGGGGGGCGCTTGATGAGAGAGGCAGCACTTTCTGCTTCTTCTCATACTTCCTCTTCTGCCGGGGAACCTCCATCTTGTCAGGCTGAAGAGAGACAAACGCACAAGTTTAAAGACCGTTAACAGAGCTGTGGTGCGGTTCAGAAATGAACCAGGCAAACATCCACGTGAAGATGGGCCTCACCTTTGACTTGTAGTCCTTGTGGTCGATGTGGTCCTGGTGTCGGTACTGATTGGTGAGTGGGACCAGAGGGATGATCTGCGGCCTTACCAGCGCTTGCTCAGCCAACACTTCTGCCATCACCTCACCACCAAAGTCTGACATGACGTTTCTGAAGAAACGGGCAACAAAGGTTTCACTTACTTTAACAAATTCTTGAACTCTGTGTCGGTTTGTCTTTTTGTCTTTGATTTAGCTTTTGATTCCCGTTGCGATTGAAGCTGCAGACGCAGACTGACCTCTTCTCAAAGACCTCCAGAGTGAGATGCAGCAGCTCTCTCTTACTCTTCTCCCTCCTCTTGATCATTTCCAGGATTGTGACAGCTCGGCTCAGATCTCTGCGCAGCTTCAGCATCTTTTCATATGACGCCTCGTCGTTCTTACGATTCTGTATCAAAGAAACAAAAATGTTGTACCATAGTTGAACCTTTCAATAATAGTCTAACCTATTTATGACTGTTTTATTGAGTGTTGAGACCAAAACCAAGTTGGGTTAAAAACAACTAGAGTCAATTCTCTAAACGCCCACTTGGTGGCAACCTTTACACAGGCATGCAGTATTGACATTTGTTGCATCAACACAAATACTTTTTTGGGGAAAAAAAAAATGCATTACAAAACACGGAAATATTTGGTTGCTAGGAGCATTTTGCTAAAAAGAACTACTGATAAGGTTTTCAGCTGACAAGCCAATTTCATCAATGAATTCCATGATCTGTAGCTTCAGCAGGGTCACAAGGAAGCCAGCAGCATGAATGAAACCGTTTCATTCACATTAATCAGTGTTTGTTCCTTTAACCTCAAACTTAGAAAACTATTACCAGAGAAATGTTTTGTGAGGATAAAAATAGTACAAAACTCCCGGTAAAAACAAGAGAAGTGTCACACACCTTTCTGGTTTGCATTTTCTCAGTGCGACGTCGGAAGGCCACGTAAGGGTCGTTGGTGCTGGAGCCATCCCGTTTCTCCTGCTTGACGGTGGGGATGAGCGAGTTGGCCTTGCTGTTTTTCCTCTTGCGGTTCCAGTAGTCAAAAACCTCCTTGATGAGCTCATCATCCTCCTTGAGCAGCAGTTTGGCCTCTGGAAGGCTCACCAACTAACAGAAAAGGTACACGTGTAAGATGCATTTGTGCTGATGACGATTCCTCTGAAGCACAGCTTAAACACCAAAGAGTGGAACAACTGAGCCGAGGAGGTTTCTCGTTTAAGTTTGTAGTCACGTAACTAATCAGAGGAGTACTGATCTACACTAAGATGCATTTCTATGCTTACGTTAAACATAAATAGCCAAAGAGGACTCACCTGCTGCCCACTGCCTTTCTCCAGCCGGTCGATCATCTCCTCAAACTGCAGTTGGCTGATCTCCATTTTCTTTTTCAGCTTGTTCACAAACATGTCATCGTCCGAGTCCAGGTCATAGTCGGGCTGCTCTGTGTCCAAGCTGAAAGCTACGGGATTAGAAAGAAAGCATCCTTTGTAAACTTTTGATGAATTGCCGGATTTCAGACATGAGTGCTATTGAGGCAGGCTGTCAGATTTAAGTTAAATTGGACATGAACCTGATCTCTGCTCAGGAACCACAATAACCCAAAGTCTTCAGTTACAAATCACACAAAGTATATTTGCTCATCTTCCTAAACTGTTTACATCATCCGACATGTGGTTAAACGTTTCTGCTGGACCAATTTGGCTATCCCGTTATTGTTGGATACTTTATCATTTGAAAAAATCCAAAGTTATGTAATTCATACATTTAATGGAGTTTAACGGATGATTTCTATTTGCGTCAGAGTGTTTCAAAACTAAATAAAAAAAAACTATAAATCTATTTCATTGTGTGTGTGCAAATATGAGATCAAATGACTTTTGGCCTCCTTTATTCACCAAGAAAATGCACTTCTAATTCTCTATGCATGTCGTACAGTCAGCTCTAGTTTTAAATATGCAGTTTCCCATTTCCAAAACACACACCCAAAAATAAAGTGAGTACATTTATAACCTTGCTGACATACAGACCAGACCGGTATTCAGCCCAGCTAATGAACCAACAGCTGAGAAGCACACTAAACTGGTTAACTCAACATCAACCTGATGCAAACGCTCCACAGTGGTTATACTGGTTACACTGAATATTGCCAGACTACTTTTGAAAAAGGAAGCAGACAATTATCACTGAGATCTGGTATTTACACAAACTGATTGATCATTGTAATAGCTTTGTTTAAATTTAGAGTGAGGCAACTTCTGTAACCTTTTATGTGGCGCTACCATTAAAGTAATCGTGTGTTACACATTTAATATTTGAAAGGTGATGTAATAACGATTCCTAGATTTACTGTAATTAAAAGAAAACTGATAACCATAGAAAAGTCAAAGTCAACTAACAGTTCTTATCTGTCTTCACTTCCACGCATACTTACGCTGTATGTGAATTAGCTGCTTTGGCATCTTGAACTCCCCGGGGTAGAGGGAATCATAGTAGGGGATGTTGCTCTCTGCCTCAGGGACTGGGATGACCATGTTCTCCCGCTTCTCACCATAGACCTGGTGTGCCGAGATGGCCCTCTGGAGATGGTGTTCCTGCACACAGATGGATGGACTCAATACAACACATGCACAATGACTAAGGCTAAAACTGCTTTGCTGTTGAGGTCATGAGAAATCATGCCGAATTAGAGAAACACCGAGTTAAGTAAAGCTTGTAAAGCTGTGGAGGAACCAAGACACCGTCTCATGTGGAAACAAGTTGAATGCACAGCTGCAACCTGAGCTGAGGATGGAAAATAATCATTACCTGCTTCCACATGTTGACAGAAACCTGTGAAAAGCACCAAGTGCTGGTGCAAACCCAAAATGTCTCCAGTCTAGTCAGAACCAGATCACCGAGTATCTACCTCACACACTCCTACACAGCCTCACCAATTCAGTCTAGAAACAAACACTGACCTTTAACCTGAAATTGAATCATGCAACTTGCAGTCCTATCAACTGAGCCCAAGATATATCCTCACGGTGAAGGACAGGCCATCAACATTAGGCTATTTCAACATTCTCCAGTGCAGAATAAATGTGTGATGGCAGTGACAATCAGACTGTTTAATTCATCGCGTCACTGGTAGTTCACCACCGCTGCGTAAAACAAGGCTGCAGAGCATCAAAAGATTATAATATCAGTTATAGTAACAGAACTAATTTTAATATGTTGGTACTTCGTCCGTCTGTGTGCCAACCGTTGTTATCACTCAAACTGACCTGTCACAGCACAGTTCAGAGGAGTGCATGCCTAGCCGCTGAAGGAGTTCAATTGTACGACTGTAACAACTCTAAGTTTGCTGCAGGGCTGTCTGTACAGTTCCCATGAGCCAGTACAGTGGAGCTGGGCACTGGGACACGAGCAGGCAGCCCGTCAGGAAGCAGCACTGCTGGCAACAGTCATCGCCTCGAGGAAAGAGCATGATTTTCAGAGGCTGTCAGAGACACGGGGGGGCAGAAGGATCCAAAAGACATGACAGTAACACGTAAACTACTACACTAGCCAGGATGTGTGGAAGCCAAGAGAACACCGGGGTTAGATGCTAATGTAGAAACACAGACAATAAAAGTGTCAGGAGAGCTACGGTTGCTCATGATGAAGTCTGGGTTAGCAGAGAAATTGGTACAGGATAAACATGAGAACAGTCCAGCAATAGTCAGGTGTGCTGAGAAACAAGGACAGGAAGGATTGACTGATCTCTGACGAAGAGTGACAAACAGAAAGGTTTAGGAATAATCACAGGAGTTTGCGTGCGGTCAAAGGAGAGCTGAGGGATATCATAGAAGAATGTTAAAGGTAATGTCTAACTTGTAGCAGGACACAAGACAGGTTTATGGAAGAGGCACAAGGCCATGAGAGAAGCAGCGGAGGACAGATTGACAGGGACGATCTGCTGTGGCAACGAGAGCTGAGAGCGGAGCCTATAGAATTACTACAGTATTAACAGCCAATGAGCAAAAACAAAGGTTTCCAGGAGGCCATGACACAGTTACTACAGTGACTAAACCTGCCTGGAGACAATGTTCCTGCATTTATAAACTCCGATCATCATTTTAACTCCTCATTCAGAAACGTGGACATGTCCAGGGTGCAACTGCAGCTCATCTCGTATGAAAACATGCTGCAGCAAACGCAACAGCTTTTCCACAAGGTGTTAATAATTACTGCTGGCACTGTTTCACAGGTGTGACAGTGTGTGTTTGAAAAGAGAACTACGCCAGCCTGAAAGGGAACTACACCAGTCTGAAAGGGAATTACATCAGCCTGAAAAGGGAACTAGAGTCACCGTGGAGAACATTTGGTGAATTCAGTCAATCCCTAGAATGATCCACATTTGTCGTATCTAAACTGGAACAAATAAGGATGTTCAAGGCTGAACAATAAGTGATTTTTAAATCAAACAACAGAAGGTCGTCAGGTTTTAACACAACCTTCCGAACAACTCAAAATAAGGTACACTGGGGACTTAAATGGAAATATACAACCTTGGAAAATCTTCCACACAACCATTTAAACAATCACTGTTGCTGGAACACAATCAACAGCTGCATTTTGTTCCGAGGTATTTTTCATTGTCACAGTGCTCATCTGAGTTTTCCAGACTTCAGTAGAATCAAGGTCAACAAACACACTTCAACTCAAAGATCCAGGAGCTTCTTCAAACTGACATTTTCTAAGTGCTACTATACTCTCATAACAGAAAAAATTTAATGGAAATTACACTTGCATTGCAAACATGCAATGTTTTTTTGTCGCTGCAGGAACTCAGTGAGCATGAAAAGACCAGTCCCCACTGCCTGTTAGAATGAAAAGAGTAAACGGATAGAGAGCACTGTGTCACCGATGTAGACTCGACCACATGTGTGGAGTCTCAATCTGTAGGCATGTTCATTTTTGAATAAACATGACATCACAGACTAATCCGTTAAATCATCAATGTACAGCTCCTAATTTATTCTCAGCACTTCCACAAAGCTTCAAAGGGAACTCAGTACTGTGACTCACTCAGAACCTCTGCTGTAACCATCCGCTCAGCAGAACCCTCACCCTCCTAACAAGTTCTCCCCGAGTCTTCCTCTGATGAATGCCAGCTCCCCTACAGATTAAACCTCCCACAATGTGCTGAAGAGCTCGTGAAATCAAAACAGCCAAGAGCAAAAACATGGCTGCTGCCAAACCGGATCAAGTTTATTTGCCCTCCTAGACTGACATTTGTCTGAGAAGAAACAGACTCGAAGAGAATGGAGGTCTTCACACGTGCACCCTCAGATTCGTGTGAGAGAGATGGACACACACAGGTACCCAGAAATAGCCCTGTTAGAGCCATCGATCACCCCCCCAGTCTGCAGAGGCTCCAGTCCAGTCTGGTCTTTGGCAGCTACTGTTCCAGTCACTGTAAATGCCCTTTAAGATGATGGACAGCCTGGAGGAAGCACAGCTACTGCACAGCTGCGTGTGTGTGGGAAACAAAAAAGTAAATGAAGTTAAATGGACAGCATCCATTAGACCGAGGCCTGAAGACATCCACCCCTGCACAGTGCTAAAGGTGTTCCAACCTTTAAATCAGTCTGACTGGAAAAATAACCATTTCTGACAATGTAGAATTTGATTTTTCTTACATGAATAACCACTGTTGTGTAATTCAGCAGTCATGTGTTCATGGTTCAGTGACCAGGGTCACTAGATTCAGAAACATGCCTTGAAAGTCTTCCTCACATGTATCCAAGTCCAAATTTGTACCGCTATGGAAATGCATGATCATGTCTGCTGTGCAGCAATCGCAGATTCCTGCAGAGGAACTCGTCAGCTCATCACACCAAGCCACACATTTTCTCTTCATACTTTAACTTCTGTTTCTATAAAATAGCAACACCAAACATTAGCATCCCAGTAAAGCAGATTCATCCTTCCTCTGTCAAATGAACAAAATAAAACCTGTTGAGTTGTTCATGTCCCTAGTATGGATCTAAACTTGGTACAGTGCTGCTTGTGATGGGCCTGGTTCACATCAGATGGCTAATTTAAAAATGACATGGTTACGGATATCAAGACTGACATGCAAACAATGCTAAAAATGTGTTTCCTGGACACATAACGCTGCTGCTCCGTTGTTCCTTGTTCATTGATCTGGGGACCAAATGACAATCATATCACTTATGGTACACTTTCACCGTCTGAATTCCTGGGCAGCAACTTTGCTGGAACTTTCCTCTCGCTTCGGTGATGGCACAAGTTTCAATTGTCACAACTGAGGGATTTGGTCTGGTAAACGGTCCAATTGGCCAGGGAATTGACATCACTGACGAGTCACAAAAGCGAAAGATTTCAGAAAACTTGTGCCTGCCATTTTTACAAAATGAATACAATTACAAGCAAGACGATACCCTGGTCCAACAACGAGATACGGACTATTTTAAGCCATGTGGCGGATGAGACGGGGCTACACGGTGAGACCAGAAATGAGGTTTACCTGGAAGTCTCTGATGGGCACTGAGAACCAGCATCCATGATACAGAAAAGTTAAAAAAAGAAGATAACCGTGAAAAAAAAAAATAAAATAAAATCAAGCAATAAAGTGGCACAAACCCAGAAGGACTGAACTTTTTTTTTTAAAGAGAGGACTGGAAGTGGTTTGAGGTTTCCTACATGTAGATATTGATTTGAGCTGGCTAGTAAGCTACCATTGCCAACTCTGCTTGTTCTGCGATTGCTTAATTCCTAAGAAAAATGAAGATGTCCAACATTTGCAAAACTAATGTTGATACATTTTGCTCATATTAAAGTGTCTATCAAAGTTGTGTTTACCTGCCAACGGTTTCGTGAGAGTTCTAGAGCGCTCCTCCACTGGTGCGTTCCACATCCTGCTTCAGGTTTAGCTAATCAGCACATCACTTATTGAACATCTCCAATGATATATGTATATTAAGTCTGTAATCCTAGCATAGAGACACCTATATGTCCATCAAAAATGGTTAAATTATTCCTGCCTGGCTTTAGTCAACACAAAAATTCACAGCAAAGGTTAATATTTCCATGGCCCAACCAATTAGACATACTGGTATTGCAAGTAATGTTTTCTTAGAATAAGGTCTAATCAATGGCTGTCCTCAAATAAAGCCAGTAGCTTTTAAACCAAGTCAGTTTAAGAGGCTTTATACACCGTAGTAAGCCTTTCTTTGTTTTTTGCATCACATACACATGTTAGTAGATCTACAAATAGATGTGAATATTGATAGTGTGCACGCACGTACTTTCCCCAGGTAAATAAACAGAGGGCAGATCCCAGAATGTGTCAAACAAGAACTGAGAAAGCAGATGGCTGTGGGTTCCCACCATACACACCTCACTACAACTATAATCCAAACACAAAACTGATCAACAGAAATGCTAATTTGGGGGGAGGTTTAGCCATTGATGATTTCAAACAGATGACAAGACTACCAGATGACAGGTTTCATGTGTAAGGGAACTGTTTACAAAGAAATATTCTGCACAATTTCTTACTATCCTAACAAACGTAAGTAAGCTAATGAGTGTCCCGTTGAATTACACTGACTTCAAGCAGCAATAGAGGAGATGCCAAAAAGTGAATGTGAATGTTGTCTGAGGTCTGCAGAGCATCTCCGACTAATAATTACTCACATCACTTAGTGACTCAAGAGGAATCGTATGACAGATACCTCAGAATGGCGAGCGGCTGGCACGCAGCGAACCCTGGCCTACCTCTCATGATAATAATTGTTACATAACTAGGCACTCCAGCTGAGCGGAGCACACTTTGAAGTGACAGTAACCCCCCACTGCATCCTCTTCCTCCCACCGCCACCCTGATCTCTTCCCATACACCACGTGCGGCTGGTCTGCCAGCCCGCTGAGCGCCTGACACAGTGAACCCTTGACACCAAACTTCTGCAAGAGCAGGAACAGACCTTCCACGACATAGTTCTGCATTTAAACACAGATATAATGCCATACCCACCATGTACTGAAATTCACATATAAGCCCGGGAAAATAGAGATGACTGTCTCACAGGTGTTGAGACAAACCCTCTGCAGAAAGGACCAGGGATTTATAAATCAAGCCATACATCTTGCAAGATAAAACAATACTTGTGAAGGCAAATTGGAGACACTTTGCACAACGCGCGTGGAGACGCATTTCTGATTCCTGGGAGATATTAATAAAACATCTGCACCCCAGCTTAATGGCCTTTCAACATCTGTGAAGACGAAAGCGGCATGCGCCGGTTGAGTGATGTTAATTAACCAACACCACCCCACCCCCCCCCCAAAAAAAACCAAACACTTTTGCGGTTCAAACGAACCCGCGCACACCAAATAACGGCGGGCTGCTGGAGAGTTGTTTTTTAAAATATAAATAAGGGAGCCAACATGCCCAACTACTGAGAGGAAATGGGTGTTTAAAAACAAAAAAGGAAGCCGCCGGAGGACAACGTGCTTCGCCCCGCTGCACGGCGGCACTGTTGACATTTCTGCGGGGAGCTGGCGCGGCCGGCCGCGGGCCTCCAGCGCCCCCTGGCGGCGCCGCGCCGCCGCCCCGCCGAGCACAAGGCCCGGCCTGACAACACACACAAAATGTCGGAATCGCCCGGGTCACATGACTCCTTTGTACTCACAAAACCGCCTCATGCGCCAATATGCCGGTAAAAACCCGCAGATTTAGCCCACCGCGGCGCCCCGCGCCCCGGGTGAGCCCCGCCGGCCGCCCCGGCCCGCCTAGATCGCGGCTACGCGGCGGATTCGTCGTGTTTCTGTTGAGAAAATCGGCGGCCATTTTGTGAAAGCCTGCGCAGGAAAAAAAAGAGGGACGCCTCCGAAGGTTTAAAAATAAAATAATAACCCCCCGACCGCGTATTTTCCCCCGAAATAAGCCCTTAAATACGTACCGATTCCTCCTCTTTCTCCATCCCGGTCGGCATCTGCGGCACGGCCCGGTTAATGGATGCATATTCGTGTAGGTCGGGTAAATCCTCACAACGGAAGACGGGTAGTGGCTTGGAAGCGTCCAGCGCCCGCGCCCGAAACGACAATTTACTCATTTTTTTCACAACTCGAGGTGCAACATAAACCTTTCGGATCTCCCAAAAGTCACGGCGGCGCCGAGTGGAGCTTTCATTGATGGTTCTGTGCGGTGGCGCTCTCGCTCTAGCGGTCGGGCGGTCGCGGCTCGAATCGAGGGCGTCGCCGACGGAGCCGGGGGAAGGCCCGGATCTTGGTCGCTCTCTCCCGGACTGTTTTTTTCCGACGCTCCGCTCCCCAGCCTCGGCTTAGTGCGCCATGGACAACATGGCGGACATTTAAAACTCTTTTGCTCGGTTTGGCTCGGAGCGGTCCAACCCCCAGCTCCCGCACCGACCATTCCCGCACCATCCCAAGCGCTTGCGCGGTGCGGGCTGGGGGGAAGGGGGCATTTTTCTCGCAAACTAACTCCTTCTCCACGCAAAAAAAAAAAATAAAAAATAAGAAAATAACATCAATTATTAAATCGACGCCAAACACGACCCGAGTGTGAAAAACTACGGGGGTGAAACAAAGTGATACTAAAGCGTTTAAATGCACACGCGGGTCACTTTGATTGCGTTGTGATCAATTTAAGACTTTTTTTTTTTTTTTTTTTTAAAAAGGCGCATTTCTGCAACAAAACAACTTATTAATTAAAGTTTTTTTTTCAAATGCTGGCGTCGATTCAGAATCAAAAGTGCATTCTGATTTTCATACCACATATAAATATCAAATGCACTTATAAATCTGATTTTTTTTAAGATCAATATTTTTATCAATTAAAAAAATAATTAGCGCTCATCAATTCACGCTTTTTTCCGCCGATATGAAAATTTAACACACGATTTAAGATGCAAACAACACAATTTAAGATGCAAACAACACAATTTGAGATGTAAATAACACAATTTAAGATGCAAATCAATATTCTTAGCAATTAAAAAAAATAATTAACGCTCATCTATTCACACTTTTTCAGCCAATATGAACAGTTAACATACAATTCAAGATGCAAATAATAGCCAGTAGCTGCAACATTAATCCTCATTCATGCTCCTTAATTAAAAACAATTACAGTTAATGTTTACGGTTTTTTTTAGTTGCTCTGAGGTAAATCTGAAGTTAACCACTACAGAAGTAAACCTTTAAAAGCCAACTGGGGAATGACTCATATTCACGGAACCATTAATGCTGAACATAAAAGAGCTTATTTAAACAAATTAGATGTTTATTCCAGGTAGACGGGCCCGTTCATCACAAGAGCAGCAGCGCCATCTGCCGCTCCGCCCCCGCAACTACTCCCTTCAGGGGCCCAAGAGGGGACCTGGAGCACTCTGGGCTCCACAAACAGGAGAGCCCAGCCTCCGACTCGCTCTGAAACTCCTCCACAGGTGGATGGAAGAGCGCAAAACACGTGGGATATTTTACAATCGCCTTACCTGCTGCTAGGGGTCTCATCCAGGGTCGACCCAGAGGACCCGAGCTCGTCCTTCCATTGGTAAATCCAGTGAGAGCATCAGCAGAACCTGGTGAGATGATGCACAAGAACGTCAGTTTGGGCTCTGGCGTTATAAAGACAAATAAATTTTTTAAAAAAGGTTCATGGCCAGGTCTGTCGGAGACTAAAGACAAAACACACCCACCACCTGAACATAATTGTGTGTCGTCTCTTCCTCCACAGCTGCCCCCACTCACATGAAGCGCTCAAAAGCCTCATTTTCTCTCACAGAGACACATTTCAAGACACATTTCAAGACGGTTCTTTGAATCGGTCGGGTTCAGCACCGTCTGGTGTCAAATCACACGATGCCTCCGTCACCACGGGCCAGAACCAGAGAGCTTTCCCGACCCATCCCTGATAACGTGCACGCGAGAGCCGTGGACTCGTGCAAAGCAGGAGTGTGATCAGGAGGTCTGAGAGAAACTGAAAACTGGGGGTGGCCTCAGCAGCTTACATCTGCTGGACCTTCACTTCCTCTCGCTTAAAAAAAAGAAAAAAGAAAAGGTTTTCATTGTTCCCATATTTAGCCACTGCTCAAGAGCCAACCCACGCCGCTTTATTTGAAGCGTGATTCTCACCATATTAACCTATTACAAAAATAACCAACTGTGTGAATCAACAGTTTTTTTTTTCCAACATTCAGACTAATGCAAAAAAAAAAAAAAAAAAAGAGAGAGAAAGAAAGAAGCGCACAGCTGGTTTGGGATGTGTCACAACTTTAACTGAACCCAACTGTGACGCAGTCGTGTCATTCCCAACATGTCTGGCCTTTAAATGTCCCGTGAGGGTGGAGTTTGTTCGCGCAGCCACAGGAAGTGCACATTTTCTGGGCTTTCCCGACACGCAGCTTCCCTGGATGGGTTTCCATCAGGAATAAAAACCAGACCTGGTGTGTGTGTGACTGTGTGTGTGTGTGTGAGGGGTCTCCAGCCTGCAGAGGGCCGGGCAGTTCCCCGACAGACCACAGGATCAGCCCGGCAGTGTTCATCCACCCCCCCACCCCCCCACCAGCAGCCCGTGATTCAACAATCTTGGGTTTTTCTGTCCAGATGATGGATCCAGATGTGATCCGTGACGTCATCCCTGCTCCTGCTCCGACCACAAAACTACATCCACACGTTCTTTGTGTGGTTTTTTTTTTTTTTTTTGGGGGGGTGTCTAAACGCGTTCTACACCCACAAGCACCCGTCGACGGTGGTCTGGGGAGGGGGGGGGGCGTGCTGGTGCCGGACCGGGCACCGGGCTTGGGTGTACGGACCCGGACCCAGACCCAGAACCAGACCTCGACGGGCCTTCCCCCCCTCCCCGACCACCGCCGAGCCAACTTCACAACACCCGCAGAAAACACCACTCACCCGAGGGCCGGGGGGTCGATCCGAGGACATTTGTGCGAGTCAGAAGTTTAGAAGAGCACGAAAAAAAAAAAAAAGAATAAAATAAATAAAAAAAAAAAAGAGGACGCACCGAGAACGACGCAGCTAGCTAAAGACAAGTAATATTAATGGTAGCCGCGGCTAGTTCTTCTACTTGGTTGCGGGGGGAAATATCCAGAAAAACGAGGAGCCCGTGTCCCGACAGCGAAGGCGGCCGTCCGCCTCACGTCCAGCTCTTCGGGCTGCGTTTGTCAGGGGACGGAAAAGTCGGTGTTTTCGTGTCGATGTGAGCAGAAACTAGCGGCGGCGGCCAAAGTGCTACTGTTGGGGGTTAACAACTTTGCTGCCAGAGGCGGCCTCTGATTGGTCGGCGCGGCCCACCAATCACCTGCGCCCTGCCCCCCTCTCCGGACCGTGACGTCACGGGACTGCTCCCGACCTGATTGGCTGAGAGCATAACGGGGGGGGTGGCTATTAGCTGTTAGCTCCGATCGAGAAGATTTTTCTGATTTAACATCAGATACGCGCGATTTATAGTCTTATCCCGCAATAAAAATACTAGATATTCAGAGAAATACTGCCACGTAATTCTGTCTTCTCTCAAGAAAACGTTACAGTCGAGTCAGTTTTTATTTCTCGATATACATTTTTTTTAAACGGTCTTTTTTTTTTTTAGTAAACATCCACATATTCATTCGTTTTGATTCAGAAATACCTTAAATTAAAAAATAAAAATCCAACCTGCGCCAATGCAAAGCCCCGGGGATGCAAAAACGTCAATGAAAAGCAATGAGTTAATCAACAGTGTTAATTAAGGTTACAGAAAATATCACAATTAAAAGTCAAAGCTGGTAAAAACACGACAGGAGGGGGACAATTTAGTGGTGGACTGTTAATGTTTATTCAATAAATAATTTCAAAACACAGAATTGCAAATGTGAATGTGTTGAAATTAAAAAGGCACTTAAAAACCACAATGATAGGAGTAACCTTTTTTCTTTTTTGAAAACAAACCCCCAAATCTGGTTTATTCCCTTAGAACCGAATAGAATCGTTTTATTTAAATTTTAAAAATATTTGATCGAGGCACCACTAATGATGAAATTGAGACAGGGCATTTTTTCCCCCCTCACTCAATTTTACAAATACAAAACATCTTGATAAAAGAAACACTTTGATAGTAAGTAAGGCAGGAATGTGAGTATTTGGCATCGCTGTGAAAGAATCAAGGACCTGAGTTGGCTTTAAATTAAGAAGTTAAAAAACCTGGAGCCAAACAGTAATGCTACGTACACCGGTGTTCTAGAAACACAGCTAGAGAAGCGTCTCTTCTAGAGCAAAGATCAATGTTTTAATTGATTGTTCCATCTCAGGACGATCACACAGACATCCGTGAAAACATTTTATGGCTTCAAAATACGCCGTACACGTTTTTATCGTGACCCCACGTCAATGTACCTGGAGAGCAAAACCCATCACTTGGTGTTCCGCCAACTCTGCGTTGTTGCTCACTATCGCCGACGCAGCACAAATGGCTCGATGGTTCTATTAAAAAGGCACAAACAAGCGCTTCTTTTCCCCATTTTGCCCGTCATCTCATTCATTCAAGTTCCACACAGAAAAAAACAAAACAAAACAAATCCCCACATCTATACAGACTGTACACGTTCAGAGGATGCATAGCAAATAAAGACAGTTAGTAAAACTGGAATAGTGGCAAAAGGCTAAGGTTTCGTGGCTACGACAAACAAACAATCAGTGAGAGCGTTAAAAAACCCGCCCCGTTCAGCCCGCGTTCGGTTCCGTACAGTGTTGTCACAGTGAAGCTCCATCATTTGCCCTCGTACTTGGGATTGACCACCGTCGTGACGGCGCTCTTGTAGATCGGATTCTCACCCTGCGGAGCAGAGAATGAGGGGAGAAGTGTAAACACGGCAGCTGCTCTCCTCAACCAAAAATACCAGGCTGGGGCGCGTGTTGACATTCGTTGCGTCACCACCATGCTGGTCAAACATGCCACGTTTGACACCGTTGCCATGGTTACCACAGTTTTTCCACGTCTTCGGCTGTCGCGCCGATAAAGTGCCGCCATGTCTCACTTTAATGATTAACTAGTAAAACCTGCACGTTGAGTAGACACACATGCTCTTCTGGAGCTGAACTTCACAGAAATGCTGTCAAGCATTTTCTCTTGATTGACTGATACTGACTCAAATCCCAACATCTGATCTGATCAATATTATTATAATCACAGCCATGGATTACATGGATTTTTAACACTTTTTTAAGTGTGTGTTAGAGTGTTTTAGATCTTGAATTCAGAGAGAGTGAGCAACTCTCATCTTCTGGAGAATTCTAGAAATCATTCTGTTGTTTTACTTCAGTTTCCGACAGGAGGAAAAAAAAAAATCAAGGGGGCAGCAGAGAGCCAACAGCAGGACCGACTTACATCACAGTCATTAATAAGGACTGAATCTAGTCCCAGCGTGATGTAAGATCCTGAAACAGTCAAATTTTTAACATTTTCAGCTGCTCCCACCTCCCGCTGAAGGAAACATGCAGCGCCAACCACAACACAGCGGTGCATCTCGATCGTCCCAATAAACCCGAGAGTCCCCGTGTTTCTCCAAAACCGATGAGTGCACTCACGATAACAGGGCTGTGTGTTCATGTGAACTTGAGTTTGACATACAGGATTCTCTCATACCTCCCATCGTTCAGGTTTGTGTTAAGGACGTCAAAAGTAGTGCTTGAGCACGTTTTACTTGGCATGTATTTTGGTTTTAGGTTTGCGGGTGTTCATTTTAGTGCACGACAGGAAGATAAGACAAGGTAGACGACAGAAACCTGAACTGAGGTCTGTTAAACTGCCAATTTGCCAATAAACTTCTTCCAAATGGGGAAGCAGAGAACACCCCAGCGCCTTTAAAGCAACACTTTAGAGCAGGTTTTGGGGTAAAAGCAGTGGCCTGGAGTATTTTTAAGTATTTTTGGACCCAGCCTGTCACGATCTTTCCTCCCAACGGGCCGCTGTGAGCCCGTCTGTCAGCAGTTACCCAGCATTCCTGCTCGCTCTCCGCTTCATTACCTTTTATGGAGATGCAGTTGTGCCGCGCTGACAGTGAGAGGCAGCACCGCGAGGAAGGACGCTCCAGTCAAACAAGGACAGGAGGGGGGTTTATACAACACGGGCTGATTTTTTTTTTTGTTCCTGTGTCTTTAAAATACTTTCGTGTTGAAACCTGAAACTCAAACCTGCAACATGACACCGACTTTGTTCCTAATGGTCTTATCCTAACAGACAATTAGACGATTTAAAATCAGGAGACGGTCTGAAATGACACAGATCCCAGGAGTGACTGAGCAGTGGTAGATCACACTCCCGTCTCCCAGGTAATGTCCCATGATTTGACCGATGTGTCTCACTCACCGTGTCCCACTTGGCGTTCATCTTCTCCTTCTCAAACTTGGCGAACTCTCGGCGGTCGTGGATAATCATGAGGAGCTTCCAGATGAGCAGCAACGCGAGGCCGATCAGGACGATACCGGCGACCACGCCCGCCACGATGGGGACGATGTCGGGCCCCTCGGTGCAGCCTGGAACAGAGCAGACCGCAACGTTGCAGGTAGATTCGTTAGATCATCGCCTGTCGATGTTGAAGCCTACGTCATACCTGGTTTCTCCACCACGTAGACCAGCTTTGTCTGGTTCTTGATGGCGAAGGTGTAGTAGACCCAGCAGTCGTTCTCATCTCGAACTTTGCAGTGGCTCAGAGGGAAACTCTGATCCGTAGGTTGAGGCAGTTTGTCGCGATCCGCCACCTTCACCAGGTCAAAGTAGCTGCAGTTGTCGCAGGATTTCTCACTGGGGAACGCTCGACACAGCACGCAATCTCTGCAGAAGAACCCAGAGGACGCCGTTTCAGGGACCCTTTCCTCTGTTACCAACTCTGAACACCCCCGAACTTGCTGCATGTGGTGCTGCCTCACTTGTGCTCCTGACACACTCCGGGGCAGGTGGGGCAGATCTCGCAGGTCGGACCCTGGAATTTGACGTCAGTACATTTGCAGCTGCCGCATTCACATTCGCCTCGGCCGTTACAGAGTTGCCCGTTCTTGGCCATGCACGTGGACGTGTCCATGGAGCAATCGCAGGCGCTGCCGGTGTAGTTGGTGTCACAAATGCACTTCCTGCACTCGCAGCGTCCGTGTCCTGGCGGGGAACAACAGCAGCGCTGACACGAGTGTTCTCGGCGTGGACTCAGATGTTTCCACGTCTGTGTCGCTCACCTCCACACAGCATGTTGTTGGAGCGGTCACAGTTGAAGTTGTCGCACTCGCAGTACTTGCCGCTGTAAATTTCGGCGGGATTCTGACGTTTTTTGCACTCGCAGGTGCCGCAGACGCAGTCGCCGTTGTTGCTGCAGATGTCGGTACCGTTGTCTTTTCTGCAGTTGGCGTCCAGGTCCTCTGTGTGCACCTCATCCTTGCTACACTCACACACACGTCCGATACGTCCTTCGTTACACCTGAGACATCAAAACAAGGTTGATCATGCAGCTCCACAGAAGCTCCAGCAGCTCTCCAGACTCTGTTAAAGAGGAGCTAAGAGCCAAAGCCAGACTCCTCCATTAAAAAGGTTGAGGGTTTGATTCCTTACTTGCAGGCCCCACACTCAAAGATCCCGTTCCCATTGTCACACTTGGCGCTCTGCGGCTCTCCGCTTGTTGCGCACTGACAGTCGCAGATGAAGTTCAGGACGATCTCCACCTCCTCGGTGAAGGCCTGCGGTTTGATCTTGATGGACTCACTCCTGCCGTCTGCTGGACATTTGTCAGCTTGAACGGAAATCTGGAAAAACACCTGGAAACCAGCAGAGGGTTTATAGAGCCATTAAAACCATGAAGGAAAAGGCCTGAAGCTCCCAGTTGAGCATCAGCGTACAATCTGTTCCTCATTTGTGAGGATCCACCAAACCCCCTCAAAACAGAGCCGCGCTGGAAAAGAGACCAAAGCAAAGAGCACCTCATCGCCGATGGAGATGTTGGAGCACTTCCTGCCGTTGTCTCCTGTTCCCTCCACGCCGTTCTTACAGATGGATTTGTAGCTGATGGAGACTCCCTCCGGTAGTTTGCTGTTTTCCAGAATCACCTCAGACGACAAAGACTGTCCAAAAATAAAGAGGATCAGCCCGCGCACGTCCAGACACGACCCGGTAGACGGACAGACGTCGGGCGGACAGGGCGCCGTCACACTCACGTTATAGGCATCAATAATCAGTTTGATGACGTTGCTGGAGTTGGATGACAGCGTGCCGACAGCCGATTTAGGAATCAGGTTTTTCAGCTCCTGGAACAGACACAACGACAGGCGGTGAGAGCAGGCAGGATGAGTGACGGAGGAGCACCAGAGTTCACATTCACCTTGTAGACAGACTGGAACTCCTCAGTGACGGCAAAGATGGTCTGGATGTTGTGGTCACTCAGCTTCTGAACCAAATGGGCGATGGAGGGATAGTCCTAAAACAACACACCTCAAAATCAAAATAAGGCCCAACGATGATGAAAAGACGGATATGTCCACAGATGAAGGAGCAAGGACGTACGTAGTAGTGGCTCATGGTGTACATGTTGTTCTCCAGATGACACCTCCCGTCGTTGGGCAGGACAATTCCTCCCAGTTTGCCGTCACCAGCAAAGTGGAAACCGGCGTCGGTGGAAAACACCAGCAAACGCGTCACGTTCCTCCAGCCGATTTGCTCCTGAACAAGCGAGCACAGCAGCGCTCACGTACAGATAAACGGGGCAGCGAGGAAGACTCTCAGAGGCTCTTCCTACCTCGCAGACCGCCACCTGCATGATGGCGTCAAAACCCCCCTCTGGAGAGTCCAGGTTCCCTGAGATCTGCTGCTGGCTGACCAGCCGATTGAAGTCGTCTCCCTTGTTGGTGAGCTTCAGGACGTTCTTGTAGCTGAAGGGGCTGGTGCAGTTCTGGTTGCCTGTGCAGGGGTTGATGAGCCTGGCAGGGGTGGTACTGATGTACGGCATGACCGTCTTCTCCACAAACGAGCCGAAACCTGAAAGAGGAACGCGTCTGATTTAACATTAACGCCCAAGAACACGGCGGGGTGAAGGGATCAGTTCCCCATACCGATTCTGAAATCCGAGGTGACCTTCTGCATTTCCTCCATAAGGGCAGTGCCCAGATTCTTCACATTTTCCAGATCATCCTTCATGGAGAAGGACAGGTCCATAAGATAGTACAGGTCAATGGGGTAATCCTCAGCACGTTTGAACTTCAGCTTGAAAGTCTGAGGTTCACCTTCACGAAGAAGAAATGTGGATATTTAGTCTGCAACGGGTCTAAAAATCTGCTGTTTGAACATAGAACCATCTGCAAGTAGAGAGGATTTACCAGATCTGAGTGTGAGGGTCAGTTTCTGGGGCTGGATCTGGGTGATCTGCTCAGGCTTCAGTTTTCCAGGGTTGTTATTGCGGTTAGTAACCGGCTTGTCCTTGTTGACATCAACGCTTCCACGTGGGTTCTCGATACTCTCTGTGGGGCACTTCCTCTTCTTCAGGGACTCCAGATCATCACATCGAGCAGACTTGGACTCGCCCTCACTGAGGAAAGACTGAAATGGGAAAAAAAAAAACTTCAGGATTCTATTATGAGATCCAGATTTGACTCCACAGGGAGTGAAAACAAGATTTTTTTGCTGGTGTTCTCAGTAGAGGAACAGAGAAGTGGAACCCTTGGATAATAATATCTGCAGAACAGATGCACACGACGACCCATGAGACAAAATGGAGGACAACAAACTGTTCAAAACAAAACTGAGAAAAAATACAGCCCCCCCCCCCCTTCTGTCTGTTTTTAGAGGATTTTTTTAATGTTCCGGGTTGATCTGAATTGTAAATTCTCTCTGACAAAAGCTGTAACTGAGACAAATGTTGCCACCAAGCTATGCAGCCAACCATGACCACCAGGATGTGATTTCACAAGTTAAGGGTGGATTTCTGCAGAGTTTCAGAGACAAGCCTCGGCAAGACGGCGGATCTGTCTCTGCAAACCATCAGAAAACCTGTCGAGGTCTTGTTTCGACATTGATTTAAAGATGTTGTTCAGAGGTTTACTTTCAAATAAAAAAAGTTTTGTCATCTGAACTTACGATATCTGTGCACCATCCACATGATTCCGAGACCTGGATGCATTCCCCACACGACTGCGCGTTGGCCTTGATGCATATGCTTCCCTCTGGAAACAAAAGTTCCCTTTAGACCACACGCAAAATTATATTTCCCCCTTATTCCAACACACAAACACACATGTAGACAACTCAGGGTGATCCGTGAACACAGCCCACAAGCAGGTGGACCATGGGAGGAGGTCACAGACGGGCCCTGGTTCTTACCTTGTGCCCAGCTGACGCTGAGGAGCGCCGAGAACGCCGAGATCAACAGTAACCGCCGATCCATCTGCAACAAAGACAACGGAAGGAGGCATCAGAAAGAGCTCAGAGTAGAGAGAGCTGCAGGACATCCACATCAGGGTCTGATACACGTCTGACCGCAGAGGAGAAGGTGGAGGTCCAGATGTGGACTCGTCTGTAGGGGGCGCTGCTCGACGACCATGGAAGCTGTTTCAACTGAATTAGGCCACCGGCCCCACAACACCACAACCAAACTCCACCTCCTTCCACCACTCAGACGAGCACGCATTGAGATTTTACCTGCACTTGAACAACAAAACAGCCGACACTGAAACCAGACGGTCGATGAGAACAGCCTACAAGAAATCAGCGCGGCCGGAGAGGAGATAAACCTCTCTGAGGCGTGTGCTACAGGTCTGTTCGGTCTGGACTGACTCTATGAAGGAAAGTCCTTTGAATTAAACGATAAAGATGAAGTGAAAAACCTCAGTCATCAGGCAACAGCAAAGGGAACGAAGTCTCAGAGGAACACCCGCTTCTTTTACCACCGACAGCCGGCGCAAAGCTCAAGCTCGCACAGGCCCAGATAAAAGTAAAACATTAATCCAACGGGCACGAAGAGGGAGAGGTGTGATAAGGTCCAATAAAATGTGTCGCACTGACTCAGAGGTTATCGTGTTGCCAGTGACGCACAACAGCAGGAGGAAGTGCTGCACCTGTTGGTCAGCAACATGTCGACGGCCACGGTGGTGAGGCAACACGCGTGAGACGTCACAGCTCAGCCCCCCGATCTGTGAGTGGGTGTGTTTGCATGCCTCGTGTGTGTGTGTGAGTGTGTGTGTGCATGCCTCATATTTGATCAGGTTGCCTCCTCGAGTCCTCACCACTCCTCAAACCGACCCTTCAATTCTCAGACAAACGTTGTGTGTTCGGACCTTTCACCAGCACACGCGGGTCGCTTAAAGCCGATCTGCATATTCAAGTCCAGCATTTACCGTTTAATCACAACGCAGGGGGAAAACAGATACGTTGACTTGACTTGCGTTGACTTTCTCCACCAGACATTCCTGCGCCCCCTTTGTTTACGTCTGCAGGTCGCAGCGAGCCGACGGACCCGGAGGGGTTCAGGGTGTCGCTGCAGAGGAACCAGCAGAGGAGCTCCGCTCTCGCGACACCCTGAGACCTTCTGAGCCACTCCGGCGTGACTCAGCAGCTGAACTGGGAGCGGAGACCTGGGGGGGGGGGGACAAAACGCTGCTCCCAGCTGATAAGGGCCGGACGGACGGACGGACGGACGGACGAGTGTGGAGAGACGCATTTGTGTTTCAGACGCTGGAGCCGAAAGCGTTTAGTTGATGACAACCTGAAACACACAAGATCGCTTCAGTCACGTCGTACGCGCACACGTACGTCTGCATCTCGTAGGGAAAACCGCGGCGCTCCATCTCCGACATCCGCCTGCTTTCTGTCCGCGCTCGTTATTCATCATCGGGCTGAAGCCGGGGCCAACGAGGCGTCACGACAGCGTGATGTCATGGCGATGAGGCCGATGTTTACAGTCGGAGGAGTCATGACTTTGTATGGTCAGGCTGGAGAACGCAGGAGCATCTGCGAGCGTTGGGCGAGTCACGCGGCCTCCGCGCTCCGTCCCGCAGGCGCGACTTCCAGAGAACCCGCCCCGTCGGACCCCGAAGGATGGTGGTGGCGGGCCGCGCTCTCATCGCCGTCTCAGACGCGGAGATCAGATCTCACTGACGTCACCCGACAGAGAGCCGGTCCCTGTACGTTTATCTCGTATCTCTGTTCCAGTCACCTCCGCTGCTTCAGAACGCCAGTCATCAACACGACTCACATCTGAAGCAACTTTACCGGCGAGGCCAGACGACTTCCTGGAGGTTTCCCTGGAATCAGGAGGCGAGTGTCGGGGGTCGACGCCGCGCGTCATTGCCGTTGACGTCCAGCAGATCGGTCAGAGGAACCTCCACCTCTAGCCTGCAGAGCGCGGCCGACACATCATCTAAATCAGCCGAGTGGAGACGCGCTCGAGGTCAGGAAACAGGAAATTGCACCTCGGCTGCTCTTCAGCGTGAGTTTCGTGCAACCTCGAAGAATAACGTCACCCAACCGATGCCGCAGTCCTTCTCACCCTCGTTTACCTACGTCTGCCACCGCTTTAAACCGCTCGAGCGCGGCGTTACTGCGCGAACCCGGACCTTTATGACCCTCGGTGTTGGTTTATGAAGCCGGTGTTGCAACGCAGCGTTGGGCGGGTCGTCTGGCCGTGCGGCGGGATTTTTACGAGCGCCGATCCTCCACCCCCCCCCAGGTCTGTTCACCCCCCCCACAAACACGGACACACAGCTCAGCGAAGCTCCAAACATGTCAAACCGCGCCCAGGCGCCAGCGCCGCGAGGGCCCGTAAAAGCCGCCGTTACCCGCAGACGCGACCTCCGGAGAACCCACCCCATCGACGGATATCCGGAGAGGCACCCTCAAGGTTGTCATGGAGACGGTGTCTGGTGGACGGACAGCGCGGTTGTCGTCCATAAGCACGCTCAAGCTCCGACATGGACCGACCACGGGAAGAGCGCCCCACACGCCAACGGCCACACCCTTGAGCCCCGGCATCGCCGGGACGACCATCAGAGGCCTCGGAGCCCGGCTGGTTGCCGTGACTACCGGTGTCACGGCTTCTGCGCGCCCGAGCGCGATCGTGTCCCCACGCCAAAGCTTCTCGCCCAAGAGTCAAACTCAACATCTGCAGCTCGACATCTGCCTCCAGATGGGGGGAGGGAGGGAAGGGGTTAACGCGATGACCTGCTCGGGCCCGCGTCTGTCATACGGAGCAGATCCCGATCTTTCAACCCTCCTCGGAGAGATGAGATAACGCATTCCATCCGCGTTAGCTCCGTGCGCGCCTACGTAACCCACACGTGTTCCTCTTATCCTCTCCAGTGAACCCAGTTCACTCGGTCACTTTGGAGCCTAAAAAAGACCCTTTTTATTCAACTCAAAGCGACCTCTGACAACAAGGACGGACGTTATTCTCAAAACGGTTTTCCAAAGCAGCGAGATTATTCATCTGGATTATTCTGGGACAAATTACCAGCTGTGGAGAAGGTCAGGAATAACTCAGCCCGAGGGCACGTGTGAGGAATGGAAGGGTTTTGTTCCTCCGACCCGAGCCGATCGGGGCCTCGGCGTGCGCTTTACCGCCACGCGCGCCAGTAAAACACAGCGACGACGCCCGCGAGGGGACATCTGCGGCCGCGGTTTTCCGCGACCGCGGACTCACAGATCCGGGCATCTGTGAGTCATGTGGGGGGGGGTAGAGGAGCCCCCGGACACTCCCAGCACTCCCAGTTAGAACAACAGCGTAACTAAGGGAAGTGACTCAGGCATCCAGCACAAGCGGACAGACGCATCGGGCCTCATGTCTGCAATTACCAGACCGGGCGGACCTCGTCCACGTGATCCGGGCGGGAGCGGAGGGGGGGGACGCCTTCGGGGCTGGAGACGCCTTCGGGGCTGGAGACGGCGCCGTTGCCATGTCATTAGGACGTTCCCTACGAGGCCAAACAAGGAATTCTCCCCCACCTTTCCCAGCTCAGTTGCGGCGTGCGGCGGGGGAGTCCGCCGGTTCGCCCGTCACGAGCTGAGAGGGAAGGAACGAAGAGGGCGAAAACACCCCCCCGGGGCTGCCGATCCTCCAGAGGACAGGAATGAGGCGGGCAAGACCGGTCCTGTTGGGGCTGAACGCCGCAGAGGCGCGAGCCTGACTCGACAGGAACGCCCCCCGGAGACACGCTACCACATCCTGGACCTGGACCCGGAGGGCTCCGGCACCAGGAGGGCGGTTGGGTTGGGTTGGGGACCGGCAGCACCAACAAACGAGCGTTCCCGGAGACGACCGGGACGCCCTGGAGCGCCAGGCGCCCTGACGGATGTGGTCGGGAGCATTTGGTACCAGCTGATCTGGGAAGACCGGGAACACGTGAAAACCATGAAACCGGGCTCGAAACTGACGCCAACATGTTCTCACGCCCTCAAAACCCCGAAAGAGAGGCCGAGCTACCTCAGAGATGAAAGGGATCAAAGAGTTGAGGTGACCCGGGGTCAGGGGCGACTTTTAGTGGAGATGATCAAAGATCAAAGAGGCCTGTGGAGCTGAACAGGACTGGTTCTGGTGGTCCTTCCTGACCCTCAGTCCTGGTTCTGGTGGTCCTTCCTGACCCTCAGTCCTGGTTCTGGTGCCCCCCCACCCAGAGGAGCAGCTCGGTGGCCTACTTTCATCTCAAAGCCAAAACAAGAGCTGGTTTGGGGGCAGACCTGAATAAAAAGTGGGCTTCCCCCCACCAGACCAGAACAGACCCCTTCCACAAGACCAGACCAGATCAGACCCCCCTCCCCACAAGACCAGACCAGATCAGACCCCCCCCACAAGACTAGACCAGACCCCCCCAGACCAGATCAGACCCCCCCCACAAGACTAGACCAGACCCCCCCACAACACCAGACCAGACCCCCCCACAACACCAGACCAGACCCCCCCACAAGACTAAACCAGACCCCCCCACAACACCAGACCAGACCCCCCCACAACACCAGACCAGACCCCCCCACAAGACTAAACCAGACCCCCCCACAACACCAGACCAGACCCCCACACACAAGACCCCCCAGACCAGACCAGACCCCCACAACACACCAGACCAGATCAGACAACAACAACCTCTAAAATGGTCTCTAGCGGAGGCCCACCACGTCCCCCCCCGTGCTTTCCGCCGTCCTCACCCCCTCCCGACCGCCCCCCCGGTCCCCGACCGCCCTCACCCCCTAGCCGTCCTGACCCCCCCTGTCCCCCCCTGTCCCCCCCCCCGGTCCCCGGTCCTACCGTGGAGGAGAAGCGCCGCTCCGCTGCACGTCGATCCGAGGGTCGCTTTGTTTCACCTCATCGGCCGCCCCTCCGGGACCCCCCCGCCTCGCCTCGACCCCCCCCCTCCCTCCCCGCGCCTTCGGTAACGTGAAGCGACGACGCGGAGCTCCAACCACAGCGGCGCCGCAGGGTCCCTGAGCCCCCCCCGTGTCGTCCAGCCGCTGTCCTGACTCCTCCGGGGACGCTCCCTTCGCCGTCCTCGCCTTTGTTTCCTCCCAGTTCAACCAGTAGACCTCCTTTTATACTCTGACACCGCCCACAGCGGAAGTGGATCGGCACGTAGCGGCCGAAGGAACGAACGCACCGGAAGCCCTGAACTCGTGTTCACCCCCGCAAACACGCTCCAAACTCGGCGAAAACGTGACCTTAAAATAAACCATGCCATCTATATATACATGGTATATATATATATTATTATTATAAATAATTATATATAATTTTTTTGTGTGCATTTACGTGTCGACGGCGGAGGAACAGTTCAATAACGTGGAGGGCCCCTTTGTGGAACATTCGCAGTGGTCCCCAACCCCCGGGCCGCGGACCCGCACCGGTCCCTGGATCCCCTGGTACCGGGCCGCCCAACGGATAATTTATTATTTCCGTTGTATTGATTATCTGAGTCTGAACAATCTTTTATTTTGAAAAACGACCGGATTCTCTCGGTTACATCTCGGTCACTTGAAGCGCCAAAAGCGATCAAAATGAGTAAAAAACAGACGTGAAAGTTTATTTTGAAGGTGAAAAGGCCCAGATTTAGATTTAGATTTGACATATAAACTATCTATGTGTCTCAGGTATTAAAGTGCTCGGTTTTCTGGTGCGGGGGGGGGGTTCCAGAAGAGACCTTCAGTGGAGCAGGCCTCCAGGAATTTTGCTTTACTGACGTCCTCCAGGGTGGATTCACCGATGTGCAGCCCTGAACTGAATTAATTCCGACATTAATTAAATTAATTCCGACCAGAGTGTCACGTTAAAGCAGTTTATATGAACAAAGCTGCAATATAAAATGAGCCAGTGCTGCCACCCAGTGGACACGACCGGGTACTGCACGCACGCGCTACTTATCTATTTTTTCTCATTTTAACCTTTAAATCTGCCCGCAAAGTTTGCCCTACCGCCAGCTTGTGGTTACACGGACAAATCGCGACAAATAAACAAAGACAATGCTCAGTTTTGCTCTTTTCTGCCGTGCAGGTTCCCGATGCACAGCGCCCCCTGCAGGTACCCCCCCCCACTGCCGCTGCGAAGAAAGTCAATGACCTTGGTTCAGTGTAGAGGACGAAGAAGGCAGCATCCGCTCAAAGGTGCCAAAGCAGGAATCAACTTCTTATTTGCAAAATAGGATTCTCAAAAGATGTTTTCTGTTCCTGCTAATGTAAACAGATCCGGTGCTTCGGTGTCTGGACAACGGGAGCAACGTTGTCGGGGTCGACGTTGAAGGGCCCCCGATGCTCAGATGCATCAGCAGCTGGAGCCACCAGCTCTCTGGTCTTGCTCTCAGCTTACCGAGCTGCCAGGGTGAGACCAAGATCCTCCGTAGCCAAGCCCATCACGAGATCACCAGCCGGTTTACCTTCCACGCCGGCGGGTAGCCCAGCAGCAACCCTCTCCTTTGGGGCTCCACAGACCCACTCACTCACTCAAATTTGTCCAAGGCGATCTCAACCTCAGGTCAAGAAAGTGATTTATTTATTATGAAGGTGACAATAAGATATTTGAACAACTGGTAATGTGATATCTTCATTACAGCGACCAAAGCCAGACTATTCTCTGCAGGCAAAACCGACTAACAAATGTCAAAGACGGGAAAAGCGAGCCCAGTTTAACCTCCCGACATAAAGACAAACAGGAGAAAAGTGTGTTGAACAGAAAAGCACCTTCCAAACGTGACCAGGGTGGTCTGAGAGGAGGCCCCAGCTGAGTGAGGCGCCTGTCTACACGATTCAACTATCTTGAGGTGACTAACGGAGAAAACCAGTCAGCCGACGTCAGGGAACTGCAGCCAATCTTAAAGAAAAGGACAGTCTACCTCAACACACACACACACACACACACACACACACACACACACACACACACACACACTCATCAGGATACTTTACTTGAAAAATGTTGCAGGTAGATTCGTTAGATCATCGCCTGTCGATGCTGAAGCCTCCGTCATACCTGGCTTCTCCACCACATGGACCAGCTTCCTCTGGTTCTTGATGGCGAAGGTGTAGTAGACCCAGCAGTCGTTCTCATCTCGATCTTTGCAGTGGCTCAGAGGGAAACTCTGATCCGTAGGTTGAGGCAGTTTGTCGCGATCCGCCACCTTCACCAGGTCAAAGTAGCTGCAGTTGTCGCAGGATTTCTCACTGGGGAACGCTCGACACAGCACGCAATCTCTGCAGAAGAACCCAGAGGACGCCGTTTCAGGGACCCTTTCCTCTGTTACCAACTCTGAACACCCCCGAACTTGCTGCATGTGGTGCTGCCTCACTTGTGCTCCTGACACACTCCGGGGCAGGTGGGGCAGATCTCGCAGGTCGGACCCTGGAATCTGGAGTTGGTGCATCTGCATCTGCCACACTCACATATACCTCGGCCGTTACAGAGTTGCCCGTTCTTGGCCATGCACGTGGACGTGTCCATGGAGCAATCGCAGGCGCTGCCGGTGTAGTTGGTGTCACAAATGCACTTCCTGCACTCGCAGCGTCCGTGTCCTGGCGGGGAACAACAGCAGCGCTGACACGAGTGTTCTCGGCGTGGACTCAGATGTTTCCACGTCCGTGTCGCTCACCTCCACACAGCATGTTGTTGGAGCGGTCACAGTTGAAGTTGTCGCACTCGCAGTACTTGCCGCTGTAGATTTCGGCGGGATTCTGACGTTTTTTGCACTCGCAGGTGCCGCAGACACAGTCGCCGTTGTTGCTGCAGACGTCAGCACCTTTGTGTGTTCTGCAGTTGGCGTCCAGGTCCTCTGTGTGCACCTCATCCTTGCTACACTCACACACACGTCCGATACGTCCTTCGTTACACCTGAGACATCAAAACAAGGTTGATCATGCAGCTCCACAGAAGCTCCAGCAGCTCTCCAGACTCTGTTAAAGAGGAGCTAAGAGCCAAAGCCAGACTCCTCCATTAAAAAGGTTGAGGGTTTGATTCCTTACTTGCAGGCCCCACACTCAAAGATCCCGTTCCCATTGTCACACTTGGCGCTCTGTGGCTCTCTGCTTGCTGCGCACTGACAGTCGCAGATGAAGTTCAGGACGATCTCCACCTCCTCGGTGAAGGCCTGCGGTTTGATCTTGATGGACTCACTCCTGCCGTCTGCTGGACATTTGTCAGCTTGAACGGAAATCTGGAAAAACACCTGGAAACCAGCAGAAGGTTTATAGAGCCATTAAAACCATGAAGGAAAAGGCCTGAAGCTCCCAGTTGAGCATCAGCGTACAATCTGTTCCTCATTTGTGAGGATCCACCAAACCCCCTCAAAACAGAGCCGCGCTGGAAAAGAGACCAGAGCAAAGAGCACCTCATCGCCGATGGAGATGTTGGAGCACTTCCTGCCGTTGTCTCCTGTTCCCTCCACGCCGTTCTTACAGATGGATTTGTAGCTGATGGAGACTCCCTCCGGTAGTTTGCTGTTTTCCAGAATCACCTCAGACGACAAAGACTGTCCAAAAATAAAGAGGATCAGCCCGCGCACGTCCAGACACGACCCGGTAGACGGACAGACGTCGGGCGGACAGGGCGCCGTCAAACTCACGCTCTTGGGGTCGGACTGAGCACGGTTGAACTTCAGCTGGAAAGTCTGAGGTTCCCCTTATGGAGAAGACAAACGGATCATGAGTTCCAATAAATGATCGTCCTGACGGCGTCTTCAAGCTGCTGCGAGGGCGTAAAAGCTTCCGTCCGCCCCTCAGAGACAGAAAGTGGAGTCTTCACCAGGTCTGAGTGTGACGCTGAGGTTCTGGGGCTGGATCTGGCTGGTCGGGCTTCCAGTCTCGCCCTCAACCAACTCGATGTCGACGCGTCCACGTGGGTTCTCGATGCTTCGTGAGGGGCACCACCTCCTCTTCAGGGAGTCCAGATCATCACAGCGAGCACTGTTGGGCTCACCCCCACCGAGGAAAGACTGAAAGGATCAGACCAGACGCAGGTTTGAGTTTGAGGTTTGGCCCCAGAGGGAGTGAAAACGATTGACAATGAGCAGTCGTCTTGGTGAACTACGAATTATAACAACAATATCACGCTACGCATTGCACTGGGAGGTTCTTGATATCCACCCTGATGACTCTGCTTCATTCAGGAGATAAATAGTCTGAGGTTCTGTCATCTGAACTTACGATATCTGTGCACCATCCACATGATTCCGAGACCTGGATGCATTCCCCACACGACTGCGCGTTGGCCTTGATGCATATGCTTCCCTCTGGAAACAAAAGTTCCCTTTAGACCACACGTAAAATTATATTTCCCCCTTATTCCAACACACAAACACACATGTAGACAACTCAGGGTGATCCGTGAACACAGCCCACAAGCAGGTGGACCATGGGAGGAGGTCACAGATGGGCCCTGGTTCTTACCTTGTGCCCAGCTGACGCTGAGGAGCGCCGAGAACGCCGAGATCAACAGTAACCGCCGATCCATCTGCAACAAAGACAACGGAAGGAGGCATCAGAGAGAGCTCAGAGTAGAGAGAGCTGCAGGACATCCACATCAGGGTCTGATACACGTCTGACCGCAGAGGAGAAGGTGGAGGTCCAGATGTGGACTCGTCTGTAGGGGGCGCTGCTCGACGACCATGCAAGCTGTTTTAACTGAATTAGGCCCCCCAGGACGACCAGCACCTCGAGGGTCAAAGTCCCCCCACCATCAGACAGAATAAAAGGCCCAATCTGGCTTTTATGGCGTCCACGGAGGAGCGGGAGGATCTATTTGTCCTCGTCTCACTCGACCTTCAGGCCCCGTCGGCCTCTCAGTCGCCTCCAAACGTTTGCGTTCCTCCACAGGGGCCTCGGCTCCTGCTTCGGAACAACTCCGTCTGTGGTAGCGGGGTGAGACTCCTACCTGTGTGCTCGCTGCACGGCCGATCGCGATCCTCCCTCGGCAGGTCCTGACGGGTCACGGCGGGGTCACCGGGTCTTCTCTGGGGAGTCGGAGGAACCGGTCGGGGACGAACCTCAGCAGCTTTGAACTGCCACAAGTTTCTGATCTCTCGGGGGGGATTTTATAGTTCCTTGTGACGTCACCCAACCTCTGTGTGTGTGTGCGTGGGCGTGTGTGTGTGTGTGGGCGTGTGTTTGTGTGGTAAACCACGTATCTGTCCTGTGCATATGGACTCTTCCATACTCCCTACCAACACTGTGTTTGTTCAGTCAGGATCAATAATTCCTTGAACCTTGTTCAAGGTTTGGATCATCACACCACGAGCAGACCCTCTGATCCTGGAGAAGACCAACAAATGCTGGCGACCAGTTGGACTCGCTGGACCGAGCTCCAGCTCCTGGACCACACGTCCACCCCCACCCCCAGGGCCCTTCAGGGGTGTCTTTGGGTACACGGTCATCCACTTGCTCCGTTCAACAAATGTAGACCAGTTCCAGAGGCCCTCCAGAACCCCAGTGAGGGTCAGGAGGTGGAAGTGTGATCCCACAGGCCGTCCATCAGACTTTATTTCCACTTCCACATTCTAACGAATCCTCCCACAGTCCAAAGACATGCACGATTGGGGTTAGGCTAATTGAAAACTCTAAATTGCCCATAGGTGTGAGTGTGAGAGTGAATGGTTGTTTGTCTCTGTGTTGGCCCTCCGATTGGCTGGCGACCAGTCCAGGGTGTACCCTGCCTCCGCCCGTTGCTCTGGGATAGGCTCCAGTCCCCCCGCGACCCTTAGTGGGGGAACAAGCGGTAGAAGATGGATGGATGGATGGCATTCTAACGAACTGTAATTAACTCCATATCCAGACCGGTGTCCTGCCCAGTGTGACTCTTTGACACGTCGACACAGATTAAAATCAGAACAAGCGGAGCTGAATATTGCACTTTAATGCTGAGATTTAAAACCAATTAGGCGAGAGAGCGGCACAGTTCTGTACACGGCCGGTGCTGCCGCCCGGTGGCCACAGTGGGGTACTGCATGCAGGCGGTCATGACGACGGTCCTCCTACAATCTCCTTTCTGGGGCCACTCCCCACCCCCCCCCACTTTGAGTATGTCTTGAGGCAGATTTCATTCAGGGAAAAAAACCTTTGGGTTACAAGGGTAAATTATTTTAACCTCCGATGACTGCCTTTTTTCATGTGTGATAAAACCCCACTTCTCCAACGATCCGGATGATTTAGGAGCTGAAGTTGGTTGATTAAATATTCAAATTTCATTTTAAGAAGAATTGGTACAGTTGGAGCGGTCTTCCTAAATACAACAATTAAAGGTAAATAATTCAGCGTCAAAGCAAAACACGGTCATAACTCAGCCGGTAGCTTTTTCTTCCAACATTTATTTGATCCAGTTCTTTGGAATGTGATAGTCAGTGATGAGAGTCGGAGACGACGGACGGGGACGAGAGGGCCGCCGACCACGAAGCCAAAGTCTGAACGAAACTTTGAGTCACTTTTTTTAAGGCCTCGCTGCTTTTCCATCGTTGTTTTAACGCCCTCCTTTTTCCTCTTTTCTCAGACAGAAGCTGAAGTTTTCTTTCTCAAAGCCCAACAAATTAAAAGAGAGAGAGAGAGAGAGAGAGAGAGAGAGAGAGAGAGAGAGAGAGAGAGACGGACACCAGTGACGACACAGGGTGATATCACACCACGTAAATGAGCTGTTACTTTCCAAAGAGACACTTTTTATGGTTTAAAACATCTGAAAGTTCACAGAATCCGTTAAAAAGAAGCGACATGGACACGCCCGCCTCCTCCTGCTTCCTCTCCTCCCGCACCAACATCACGAAGACGGACTTTTCTTTAAATATATCAGTGCAACGTTTGTTTTCACCTCCCGTGCTGCAGCGTCCTTTCACACTCAAAGGGGGCGGAGCTTGGGCCTTTCCGGAGGGGCCCTCTGGAGCACGGCCCGACCTCGTGACCCACGATGCTACATGAACGGGGCCGGCCCTCCGGCGAGCGGGCGCGGCTCTGAGTCGGGCAAACATTGGGGGCCCGACCCTCCCGCCTCCGAGAGACACGCGACCAGTTCACGACACGTTTAGCTACCGAAGCTTAAAAAAAAACAAAAAACAAAAAAACACAGCAAAGCGGCGAAATCGGCACAACGATTATGAACATTTCCTGTTTTTAAATGGCGTCTGGAATGAAAAATATTTTCCTTTAAACGTGTTAATAACAATCTCCCGGCGCGTTGCCAGGGCAACGGAGGGGGGGCGGGGGCGGGGGGGCTATCGTTTTGTGCTTAAACTGTATGAAAACGGCGGGCGCCTCGCCGGCGTCGAGGTCAAGCGGACAAACGGGAATCCCGTCACTCGGGACCCCCGGGACCCCAACCCCCCCCCAACAAGAAAAAAAAACACAGTTGACTCTCGTTCACATTAATCGTCCTGCTCATCGAGACGCTCCGGGCCTCCTTCGCTCAACGGACACGTGAGGTCATGCGAGGCCGCGGGGCCCCCGGGGGCCCTCGCACCCTCGGAAACACCCCCGCCTCCTTTTCGAGACCCTCGGGGGGGGGGGGTAGGCGAGCGACGACCGAAGAGACAGTCCCAGCCAGCGTCTCCGTCTTGAGGTCAGTTTTTACCCTGTACAAAAAAACACGCCGCCGCCCTTCGGTCCGCGCGCGGGAAGGACGCCGCGACCGCCGGCGACTTCCTGTAGAAAAGGGCGCTCGAATATATTAAAACTATGTACAACGCGTCGGGCGCGTCGCGCGCCGTCGCCCCGGGGGATCCCGCACCTCCCTCTCCCGAACTTTTCCCCCCAGAACCCGAAAGTTTTCCCGTCCTCGGGGTGTCCGCCGACGCCGTGTGCTATCGAACGACGCGCCGGCGGGGGCCGAGAACCGCGGCGACGTCGCCTGAAAATAAAATATTTACGTATAAAAAAAAAATAATAAAAAAAAAATCCTCTGTGTGAACCCCCCGAGGAGAAAGAAAAGACGGCAACAAAAAAAAGACTGCAGGGAAAAAAAAAAAAAAAAAAAAAAGGCACTGTTGGAACTGGACACACACACACGCACGCACACACACACACACACACACACACACACACAGACACACACACACACACACACACAGATGTTTTCTTCCTGTGTGAAAACACGAAGTCTGAAAAAAAAAAAAAAAAAAAAAAAAAAAGAAGCTGGTCTCGTGGGCGAGTCTCCTCGGGGTGCTCGGTGCCCCCCCCCCACAGGCCCCCCCTCCTGAGAAAGTCCACGACGTCGGCTCCGCCGCCGGCTTCGGCCCAGCGTTCCTCCCGCCTGATTGGCTGCGTCACGTGTCCTGTGTTGTTGGGGTGGGCGGGGCCACGCTCGCCCCCCCCCCCCCCCACCCCCCCCTCCCTCACGCCTCGGAATAGTTAGTCTGTCCGTTCATCTTGTCCTTCTTTAGCTTCACCCCGTCCACCAGCTCGAAGTTATAGTTCTCCAGGGCCGACAGGTTCCGGTCCGACATGCTGCTCTGGGAGCAGGCGCAGTACAGCACCACGCCGCAGATGGCGCCCAGGAACACGCCGAGCGCCGACATGGCGATGATGGTGATGAGGATGGGGTCCAGGGTCTTCAGCATGTTGCCGGGGCCGCTCAGCTCGCTGTTGCCCGGCGACAGGGAGTCCATGGCTGCGGAGACGCACACAAACGCCGTCAGTCTGACCTCCGCCTGCAGCTGGAGCTCTACCTCCCGCGTCAGGGTTCCCCCTCAAAACCCCCCCCCCTAAACAACATCTGACGGGGTCAACCCCGTTATCCGAGGTCGGTCGTCGACCGTCGTACTTACGGAGGACGCCGGTCTCGGTCGGCGGCGGCGTCGGGGCCTTTTGATCTGGAGGAGAAACGCGAGCGCCCGTTAGAGGCCCAGCGGCGGGCGCAGCATCAGCATCAGCATCAGCATCAGCATCAGCATCAGCATCAGCATCAGCATCGGCGGCGGTACGCACCCGTGCACTCGTCGGCGGCGAGCCCGTCCATGATCTGGATGTTGTCCACGGCGATGTGGGCGGGACCGCGCCGGTCTGCCACGCCCTCCAGGGTCACCTGCGGCGGCATCACAGGCGACGCGTCAGAGGCGGGGGGGTTAGGGGTTAGGGTTAGGGTCAGCGCGGCGCCTCCGCCTCACCTGGTAGGACGCGGCGGCGTGCGGCAGCAGCACCCGCCCCTCCTTCCACTGGCCGCCTTGGTGCCCCCTGACCGTCCAGAGGACGCGCCCCCCGCCGCCCTCCGCCCGCAGCTTCACGTGCAGCGCTCCGGCGTGCTCGCCGAACATGTGGTACCAGAAGGACATGCACAGGTCGCTGTCGGGCGCCGGGATGGGCACGCTGGCCAGCCGCGCCACCTTCTCCCCGTCGGCCTCGTCTCCCGTCTTACTGGGCAGGTCGCCCTCGCGCACCTGCATGTAGATGTAGTTCCCCCGTCCGCCTGCGGGGGGCAGCAAAGCACAAGGCAACGAGCGGCGGGCGGTTATCGTCTGTCGGATTGAGTGGTCCCCAACCCCCGGGGCGCGGACCGGCACCGGCCCGTGGATCAATCGGTACCGGCCCGCCAAGAGATAATTTATTATTTGTTCATCTGAGTCTGAACAAGCTTTTATTTTGAAAAACAACCAGATTCCTTCGGTTACATCTTGGGTCACTTGAGCACCAAAATGAGTAAAAAACAGACGTGGAAGTTTATTTTGAAGGGGAAAAGGCCCAGATTTAGATTTAGATTTGACATATAAACAATCTACGTGTAATATAATATAATATGATATAATATAATATAATATAATATAATATAATATAATATAATATAATATAATATAATATAATATAATATAAACAATCTACGTGTAATATAATATAATATAAACAATCTACGTGTAATATAATATAATATAATATAAACAATCTACGTGTAATATAATATAATATAATATAATATAATATAATATAATATAATATAAACAATCTAGGTGTATCCCCCCGTGATACGAGGCTGCTTGAACGCGTTTATTCCGCGTTATTGACCGTAAACACGCGATTGTTGGTTTCTCCGTGTTTCAAGGACTCGACGGGATCCGAGGTGAAACCGAAAGAATCGAACGAGCGCCGCCAGGACGTCGGACGCGGCTCCGGCGGGCTCGTTTTTCACCCCGAGATACGTTTAAAGTCGGGAAATCAAGGTGAAGCCATCCGTCTGCGGGGCCACCGTCGCGGGGGGGCATCCATCACAGCAGAGAACAAGGCCGGGGGGGCGATCAATCTGGGTTGGGGAGTGCGAAGCAGCCGCTCACCTGTGTGGTTGAAGGCCGGGCCCCTGTGTCCGGCAGCGCCGCCCCCCGGGTGGATGAGCCACGTGGCCCCCACGCCGGGCTCCGCCGTCCAGCTGCAGTACGACGAAAAGTCGAAGTTGCAGGCGAACCAGATGTACGCTGAGAGAGAGAGAGAGAGAGAGAGAGAGAGAGAGGTCAGGAAGTCAGGAGGGCGGGGTCGGCGTGACGAGTTCGCCCACGCCGACGTAGACCAAAGCTCCGTTAACAGAGAGATCAAAGCAGATCCGTCCTCTCGTCCCCTTTGAGGAGCTTGACCCCGATGGCGACAGGTCGAGGTTCACGATGAAAAAAAAAACGCCGAAAAGGGAGGCGAGAGCGGCGAGCTCACCTGGCATGAAGTCCATGTTGGGCTCCGTGACGGCGGCGCCTTCTGTGGCGGGGAGAAGGGAAGGTCAGGGGTCAAAGGTCAGACGGACGTTTTGAAAGCGACGCTAAGGTCTTACCCATGGTGGCGTCGTAGCTGAGCGGGGCTTCGGTCTCGCCGCCGCAGTCCTCGCAGCCCGTGGCGGGGGGCGTGGTGGGGGCGGCGCTCGGGGGCGCGGCGGTCGCGCCGAAGGTGGAGACGGGCAGCGTGGAGGCGGCGGGCGTGGTGGGCGGAGCCGTCGTGATCAGCTCTGGAGAGAGAGAGACGAGGGGTGAGGCGCCGCCGCCGTTTTTTTTTTTTCTTTTTCTCACGACAAATAAAGAACTTCTGTTTGCGGCTAACAGACGACAAATGTTTTGTTTTTTTTACGGGAACGGCAGCGAGAACTTTAAAAAATAACATATGCAGGTTACGTAAGCGACACAGATGGTGTTTGTGTTAAAAGTTTGTGAGGGAACGCGTCTGCCAGCTCCTGCTGGCAAAAAAATACATGAATGGATACAGCGCCTGAGCTGCTCTTGAGGGAACGCGTTAGGGACCAAGTGAGGGAACGCGTTAGGGACCAAGTTAGGGAACGCGTTAGGGATCAAGTTAGGGAACGCTTCTAGGGAGGAGCAAGTTAGGGAATGCTTCTAGGGAGGAGAAAGTGAGGGAACGCTTCTAGGGAGGAGCAAGTGAGGGAACGCTTCTAGGGAGGAGCAAGTTAGGGAACGCTTCTAGGGAGGAGCAAGTTAGGGAACGCTTGTGGGGAGGAGTAAGTGAGGGAACGCTTGTGGGGAGGAGCAAGTGAGGGAAAGCTTCTAGGGAGGAGCAAGTGAGGGAAAGCTTCTAGGGAGGAGCAAGTGAAGGAACGCTTCTAGGGAGGAGCAAGTTAGGGAACGCTTCTAGGGAGGAGCAAGTGAGGGATGTGGGGGGGTTAGGGAACGTTCTAGGGAGGGAGTGAGGGAACGCTTCTAGGGAGGAGCAAGTGAGGGAACGCTTGTGGGGAGGAGCAAGTTAGGGAACGCTTGTGGGGAGGGAGTAAGTGAGGGAACGCTTCTAGGGAGGAGCAAGTTAGGGAACGCTTCTAGGGAGGAGTAAGTGAGGGAACGCTTCTAGGGAGGAGCAAGTTAGGGAACGCTTGTGGGGAGGAGCAAGTTAGGGAACGCTTGTGGGGAGGAGTAAGTGAGGGAACGCTTCTAGGGAGGAGCAAGTTAGGGAACACTTGTGGGGAGGAGCAAGTTAGGGAACGTGTTAGGGACCAAGTTCGGGAACGCGTTAGGGACCAAGTGAGAGAACGCGTTAGGGACCAAGTGAGGGAACGCGTTAGGGACCAAGTGAGAGAACGCGTTAGGGACCAAGTGAGAGAACACGTTAGGGACCAAGTGAGGGAACGCGTTAGGGACCAAGTGAGGGAACGCGTTAGGGACCAAGTTAGGGAACGCTTCTAGGGAGGAGCAAGTTAGGGAACGCTTCTAGGGAGGAGCAAGTTAGGGAACGCTTGTGGGGAGGAGCGTTGGCCCGATGTGGACGGGAGCAGCTTGGTTCTGCTGGGTCTGGAGAGCCCAGATTCACAGAGGAGGAAATGATGTAAAGCTGTGATATTAGTCACATGATTACTGTGTGTGTGTGTGTGTGTGTGTGTGCGTGTGTGTGTGTTGGCTGGTGATTTTTCCTGGACTGATTCCAGAAGTGTCGATCTTGTTTGTGGATTATCTGACAGGTTGTAACAAAGACAAGTTTGTCCTCTACCGGCTGCTGTAGGAAGGGCACACGCACGCACACACACACTCGCACACGCACACACCCAAGCACACACACGCACAAGCACACACACACACTCGCACACGCACACACACCCAAGCACACACACGCACAAGCACACACACACACACACGCACAAGCGCACACACACACACCCAAGCACACACACGCACAAGCACACACACACACACACGCACAAGCACACACACACACACACGCACAAGCACACACACACACACACGCACAAGCACACACACACACACTCCGACCGCTGCAGCAGTAGATTCGCTCTCTAATTAAGGCGGCCTGCGGGCTAAACGCTTCGACACCACAGAAGAAGAAGAAGTGCTGTTTATGTGTTTTTTTGGGCAGCGTGCAGCTTCGGCGCCGTAAAACGAGCGTCGCCGCCGCCGGCTCGGATCCCGAGGCCCGGCTCACCGTCCAGGTCGCAGCCCGTCAGCTCCAGGCGGAGGCCCAGGCCCTCGTTGGTGGCCCGCTCCGGGTAGATCCGGACGAAGCGGGTCCGAACGGGAGACACCACCCTGAGCTCCGGGGTGTCGTGGTTCTGGTTCCCCAGGAATATCTGGAGACACACACACACATACACACACACACACACACACACACACACACACACACACACACACACACACACACACACACGTGAGCTGGTTGTCTCCCTTCCTGCTTGCTGAGGAGCAGCAGAAGGACAGAAGGACGTCCAGACCTCCACCTGCAGCGGAGCAGCAGGTCCCCCCCCCCCCACCCCGCCCCCCCATCTGGGAGCGCCGCACGAAGACGCTGACCGAGGGGGCGTGGCCTCTCAAGCTGCGTCGCGGATCGCCATCAAAGGGCGGGCGTGTGGCAGCGCTCCAGCGCGGAGGGGAGATGCTCCCACTTTCCAGCCTCCATCGGTGTGAATCATCTGAGCAATAAACCTAATTGCCCTCTTTTATCTGCTGACTGATTTAAGCGGCGTTCCCGGCGCTGGGCGGACCGTTCTTGGAGTTTTTAAAGAAATGTCTGATCGTCTAGAGCCGCGGGTCTCCTCGGGAGGAGTTCGGGTCAGAGTCCGGTTAGGACTTCCTGGCATTCCGGGACCCAGAGTCCGGCTCTCAGAGCTGAGTCCTAAAGGACGGAGGTCTCCCGGATCTCCTCGGATATTCCCGCTCAAGTTTCTGGGAACAGTCGGGTTTCTCTCGCGCTGGTTTTCGGAGCGCGGATCGGACCGGGAGGGTTCGGGGTCCGGCCCCGGGGTTCTTCCCGTTAAAGGCAGCTTGTCCTCCGTAACTGCGGCCGACCCAAACCCTCCCTGGTTTTCATCTGGATTACAGAGGATTTGAGCGGCTAATCCCAGGACGTTCAGCGAATTAAAGACTCGTGGTTTTCCACGTTTTCGGCCCTTCCCGATTGGAAAGCCTCGGTTAACGAGGCCGATCGGGACTCCCCATAAAACCCGGCGCTGCCCCTGGAGAGTCTTGGTGTTGGTGCATCTGCGCCTGTAAACAACCTCCAGCCTGCCTGAACACATTCCACCGCCGGACTCTGTAATTTGGGCGTGAGCTTCCTTCCAGGAGCGGCGCTGCGGTTTTTTTTGCGGAGCCGGGAATTCCGGGAAAACAGCCGTGGCGTCGTTTCGCGTCAACGGGCCGCCATGTGACATCGGGCTGCGCGCCCGCGCCGTCTCGGGCCGCAGCAACGCAGGAAAACAGATAATCTGAGAGACCGTGGGATTAGACCTGCGTCTCCGAACCGTCCCCAGATTCCTGTTTCTTCTCCTAAACGAGGACGTGGATTAGTTCAGCGTTACCGCGGTGACGGGCGCCACCCACCTTGGGCTTGGTGGTGTTGTCCTCCTTGAAGACGGTCCAGTCCTCGCCGTCCAGGCTGTGTCCCACCCGGAACCTCTTCATGAAGACGTTCTTGTCCCGGTGCTTCCCGCCCTGGACCATCACGCCGCTCAGCAGCTTCTCCTGGCCCAGGTCCACCTGCCGGGACGGAGCGCCGTCACCCACGCTGCCCCCCCCAGGTCCGACCCCCCCCCAACCAGGAACCCACCTGAATCCACTCGTTCCT